>CM029275.1:16650017-17113512 GCA_016920895.1 Vaccinium myrtillus | reverse complement strand
GTGCAAGCCCACAACCATCGATGCTTCGCCCCCATAGATCGTCGGTCATCGGCTCGATACCACTTGTTGGGAGTCGATCCGCCATATGTTCTTCCCATGTGCGCGTAGACCCAATCCGTTGGGAGAGTATGCACCGAGTCCACCACATAACATGGACTCAATATATACTTCTACTTAAAAGACTAAGCATTGTAAATGGTGAATCATTCCAATTCTTTTTCCGTTTATCTTAAATGAGACTCAATCTTTCACACATGTTTCCAACCCCAATGGTGTGGGAGCCCCTAGTTAAGATGAATTGAATATCACTTGTATTCTGATCATGTTGTTGGTCTTGTATTATCGGTACTTGAGGCTGCTATGATGTTTCCCTTTCTTTTATGAAGGAATTCCGAGTGCCTACTTTCTGAAATCCCTTTCACTCTGTTTTTATCATTTCAGGGATATAATAAAGCATATTTGTATGCTAGTTGAGGGAAAGTGTAGATGGTCTTTTATTGTAGGAAAAGGCTAAGGAGTAATATTACATATCTTACATTGTCATGGAATATACTGTATTTCATTTATCTTGTCAGCACTCATGATGTGTATTTACAAGAAAATACCATGTGTGAGTGGAATTGTGTCAAGAAAATAATTATCTCTCCGTTTCGGAAAGACAATGCAATAGGAAAAGATTTGCAATTTCTGATCACAAAGTAAAGTAGTTCCGTTCAGTGTTTTTTTTTTTTTATAAGTTTTTTGACACCAAATTAAAGAACTAATTGAAATCTACAATTTAGTATCAAGAAATTTTAAAAACTATGCACGGAAAACCTTAATTGTTTTGATCCAAAATATTGCACGTCTTTTTTCATAGTGAACTATCTTCAAGGGGGAGATGATTCATTATACCGCATAAAAACTATCCGGATCCGATCCAAAAATCCGATCTTCCGATATTTCATTGATCCGATAATCCGATAATCCGAACCGTCTTTCCGAACGGATCAAACTTATCGGATCCGGATCGATCCGGATCAAGTCCTTCAAGTAAGCAAAAGCATTATATTACCGGATCGGATTCGATTTTCGGATCGGATATCCGGAACTATCTTCATCCGGATTAATGTTTTCGGTTGTGGATATCGGATCCTGTTGGGATGAAATATAATCCAGTCATGTCTTGTCGATCCGGAATCCGCCCATGGATACTCCCGTGGCATGCCACATACGTTAAGAAATTTGGTGAAATATACCAGTACATGTCTTGTAGCAAGCAGCCCTCTTGGACCAATGACCTTACAAAGTGAAAAAAATAAAATGGATGGAATTGTGGTCCACTGTTTCCAACTCCCAAAGAAAGGAATGTGATATGTTCAATATGATCACGTATAAAATGACTGCTTTATGAAGTCTTTTATTAACCAAAAATAGTACATCTCATATAACCCCATCTCAATTGGCCATTTGGAACCAATTAACCTCATGCTAGTATCCTGCCAACTCATTATTGATCCTACGCCCATAGCCTATCAATGATATGCACTAGCTTATATTAAAAACCATGCTGCTTATTGCACTTCATACAAGTGCAGCATGATTCAGAATATACTGCCCACTGCAATGCCTTCCCAGTAGTTTCCTGCAGAATTTAACAATTAGTGAATGAACACGGCTCATCAGCAGTTTGCCGAGAACTACACCCCGTGCAGTTTGGCATTTCCCAACCGCTTACCAAATTACATGATTATAAACCAAACCAAGTGTGTGAAAAATGCCGGACTGCACCTCCGTTTCGTTCTCCGCAGACTGCCGAAGAGCAGTGTTCTTAATGAATGTTACTCCCACTTTGATAGCAGGTTTAAAGAGGTGGTTGCAGATGCCGGGGTGGTAATTGATACCGATTAAATTCCTCTCACTAGAAAAATTCACAAGTCCCCTTCAACTGTGTTTGGACCGAAGATTTGTAGAGAGACTGGTGAGTGGAGAAATAAAAGCAAAGGGAAAGGGGAAAATAAAGTTTGTCCAGTAAATTTTCTTTTTTGGCTGCCCAATTTATATCAAGATTCTACAGAGCCTTCTATCGAGTGGAGAAATTATTATATTTGCTCTTGGAGCACCACGCCTTTTCCACTTTCAAGTGTGTGGTTTCAATACAAATGTGTGATGGTTTCTACAGATTTGTGTGGTGAAAAAGGCTCCTTGAGCACTATATGTGCACCAGAGGCACTAAAAGACCTCTCCTTCGATTGGTAAGTGGTGGAGTAGGAGCCCATAATTCCATGGAAGAGGGCAGTATGATTCAAACCGTTAGTAGATTAATATATTAATTCCACGGAAGAGCCCATAATTAATCTACTAACGGTTTGAATCAACATGATTCAGAATATACTACTATGACGTTTCCTTTAATATTAAGCAATTCCAAGTGTCTACTTTCTCAAATTCCTTTCATTCTGTAAGCTCCAAAAAGCGGCATCCTTTTTGTGTTGGCAATTCCATCCGACAAATCACATTTTTACATGTATTTCTTTGATTATCGAGTTGTAATTTTTTAAGTAGAAGTCTGTATAGGATTAGAGTGGAAGAAATCTCTTTGTAATGTAATTTGAGGTTAGTGTTTTTAGTCGGTTGACGGCATTCGGAACGGGAAGATCAATCATGCGATCAATCGGCTTCTCAATTGAGTAACTCTGATTTTAGCACACGCCGTGGACCGTGGTATGAAACAAGTTTCAGAGCATAGCGATTAATAAAGGGATCGATCGGGTTCTTACTCGGGTCGTGGTATGAAACAAGTTTCAGAGCATAGCGATTAACAAAGGGATCAATCGGGTTCTTACTCGGCATCTCCGAAAATCAGATCTATAATGGTCCGATCAATCAGTTTGCAATCCGATTGATCGGAATAACAACTCTATAAATATATTACGGTTTTTGGATCTAGGGTAAGCAGAGAGTCGACTAAGAAGAAAAAAAAGAAAACCGTGATTTTGCTAGTTCTTCAACATAATAACACCAAGAGGGTTGATTGTGCATCTTGAAGCACTTTGTTCATGGATTCTTAATCAAAGCTTCAAGAGGTTTCTACATCTTCATTCAAGTTCAATTTTCCGGTGGATTTCCGGAAGAGCATTTGGAAGGCTCGAGGATTCGAGGCGGCTACAATCAAACACTCGGTGTGGTGAACGAGGAGTCCACAATCGATCTTAGGTCAATTGCGAGGAGTCTCAATTGTGAGTAAGGTCAATTATAACCGCACAATGATTTTTATAGTGTTTGATTCCTTCCCGTGGTTTTTGCCCATATAGGGTTTTTCCACGTATATTCTCTGTGTTCATCGTTGCTCTCTAATTCTTATTTATTTGTTTTGATTGACTGTTAACAAATTGAGAATTTCACTTGGTATCAGAGCGTGGTCGCTCGTAATCGGTAGGAAGTTTTTTTTTCCTGAGCGGATCCTGTGTCACGATGAACAATAGCATGAATATGAACCATCATTCCAGTCGCGTTCCAATTTTGGACAGCGATAATTTTGACTATTGGAAGTCCCGTATCAAAGCTTTTATGAGGTCTATCGACAAAGAGCTTTGGAAATCTTGTGTGGAAGGGTATACATATCCCACAAAGGAGGAAGAGAGTACGACCCTCCCTAAATTAACCTCCGAACTATCCCCTGCCAAAAAGGCTACGCTTCAGGCTAATAATCGTGCTCTCAATATACTTTTTAGTGCTGTAGATGTGATTGAGCATCGAAAAATCGCAAATTGTGAGATTGCGAAGGAAGCGTGGGATATATTAGTAACATGTCATGAAGGGACTTATGTTGTTAAACAATCAAAACTTCAGAGACTTACCACTGAGTTTGAAACGATTAAGATGGAGGAAGATGAGACCTTTAATGTTTATTACTCTAGGTTGATTTCCATTGTCAATAGTTGTGAAACCCTAGGTGAGCCTATCCCTCCTTTTCGTGTTATTAAGAAGATTTTAAGATCACTCCCCGAAAGGTTTAAAACCAAGGTGACAATGCTTCAAGGTAAAGAAAAGCTTAAAAACAAATCTGTTGAAGAGGTTGTTGGTATCCTTCAAACCTATGAGGCTGATATGTTATAGCCTGAATCTTATAAATCTAAAACAAAACCTTCGGGTAAGCCAATTGCTTTTTCCAGTTTTCAAAAAGAAAATAATGATTCTGATAGTGATGTTGATCTTGACTTTGAAGCTATGGTCTTGTTCACCAAACAATTTAAAAAACTTTTTAAGAAAAAACCTGCCGAAAATGTTTTTAGAAGCAAAGATGCTAACAACAAGGGAAAAAGTGATTATTCTAATGGAAAAGGAAAAAGAGGAATAAAGGGACCACCACCTGGACCAAAGTGTTTTGAATGTCATGGGTATGGTCATTTGGCCCATGAGTGTATCAACAAGCTGAAAAAGAAAACTAATTATAAGGCAAATATTACTTGGGATGATGACAGTGATCCCGAAAGTTCTGAGGAAGGTGAAGAAGAACACATTAATTTCATTGCTTTTGGTGCTTCTTTACATTCTCAGACTAGTGATAAACTTAGTGATATATGTGATGCAAGAATTTTCAAATGATAGTGAAAATGAAGATGGCGATGAGTTTAATGATGAGAATGACTTGAGAGAGTCATATGACCGACTATACTGTGAGAGTGCTAAGATTAACAAAGTTAATCTCAAACTAGTAGGGAAGTGTCAGACATTAAATGAGGACCTGGTGGAAGTGAAAAACCAGTTGGATGAACAACAAGGTCTCCTTATATCAATTACAGAAGAAAGAGACAAGCTTAGGAAGGAGGCAGCTGACTACAAAGCAAAAATTAAGGCCTTGGAAGATTTGAACAATGTCTATGAAGGTAAAATTGAAAAATTGAATAATGAACTCACAAGTGCTAACTGTATCTTTGAGCGAATGAATGCAGGATCAAAGGCTTTGGATGATATGCTAGATAGTCAAAGACCATCTAGTGACAAGAGCGGACTTGGCTTTCATAAAGCATCACTCTCTCAACAGTCCGGAGAAAAGGTATATGAGAACAAATCCGAAAAGGTAACCTCTAAAATACATTCAGCACCTATTGCTCAAATTAACACACAGAAAGCACACGATTCAAAAGTTGTTAAAAGTCATAAGTTTGTTCTTACATGTCATTACTGCAGAGTAAAGGGTCACATTTGTTTCCAATTGCATGATTACCCTTTGTTTGCTAAAAACCAAAATCTCAATTTTAGAACACCTATAGTCAAACATGGACATGGTTCAAATTCTTGGATTAATTAACCCAATCACATCAACACTAGGAGCAAGACACCGAAATCCATAATAAATCATAAAAATAAGGTTTGTCAAGTTAAAACTAGACATGTTTGGGTTAGGAGACATGATCTTCATTGTATAGTGGTTCATACGGCCCTAAAGGGGCTCGCAGTTCCCACGTGTGGTACCTTGACAGTGGATGCTCTCGTCACATGACAGGAGATAAGTCTGTTTTCTTAAACTTAGAAAAATATGATGGAGGTGTGGTAACTTTTGGAGACGGAATTTCATCTAGAGTTGTAGGAAGAGGCACCATTCAAGCCCCGGGTTTGGCACATGTAGAGAATGTGTTGTATGTGGATGGTTTGAAAGCCAACTTATTAAGTATAACTCAGATGTGTGATTCTCATCATGAGGTTCATTTTTCTAAAAATGACTGCTATATTTTGGATAAAGAAGGAAATAGAGTTATGCATGGTACTCGCACATCTGATAATTGTTATGGTGTTGTTCCGTTTAATGATGTGTCTTGTCATTCAACTCAAATTACTAACACTGATCTTTGGCATCAGCGTCTTGGTCACATAAACTATAAAGATCTATCTGTGCTAACCAAACGTGAATTGATCAGAGGTGTGCCCAAGCTCAGTAAGCCAAAAAATCATGTTTGTGGTCCATGTCAACTCGGTAAGCAGGTCAAGGCTTCTCATAAAAAGACCACCGGAATAGCTACCGAGAGACCGCTTGAACTTCTTCACATGGACTTGATGGGACCCTCCAGAGTTGAAAGCATTGCTGGTAAAAAGTATATTTTTGTTGTTGTTGATGATTTTTCTCGCTTTACTTGGGTAAAGTTTCTCCGTGAAAAATCTGAAACTATCTCTGTTTTTAAAGCGCTTGTCAAAAGTATTCAAAACGAGAAAGGTATTAAAATTGGGTGTATTACTCGTATTCATTCTGATCATGGAAAGGAATTTGAAAACTCTGAATATGCTATATTTTGTGATGAACTCGGTATTAGGCATGAATTTTCAGCTCCTAAAACTCTACAACAAAATGGTGTTGTTGAGCAAAAAAATCGAGTTATACAAGAGATGACAAGTGTTATGCTTCATGCTAAGAAAATTGCTCGCAGGTTTTGGGCTGAAGCAGTTAATACTGCTTGTTATATTATTAATCGAGTTTATCTTAGACCTGACACCATGAATACTCCCTATGAATTATGGAAAGGTAAGAAACCCAATGTCAAATATTTTAAAACGTTTGGGATTAAGTGTTATATAATGAGAGACAGAGAAAAACTTGGCAAGTTCGATACTCGTAGTGATGAAGGTATATTCTTAGGCTACTGCACCGAGAGCAGAGCTTTTCGTGTCTATAATAAACGGACTCAAAGTGTCATGGAGTCCATCAATGTCGTGGTTGATGAAAATCCTTTGAGTGAATCAGATATCCTCGCTAACGAATTGTATGAGCCTTTGATTGAGCAGGACTCAGGTATGGAGCAATCTAGTTCAACTGATGATAATCAAGACACTGAGTCTATGAAAGAGGAGGAAGCAGATGAGGACAAGATTTCTAATAACCGCGTTGAAGCACAACAATTGCAACCTTCAACACGTGTGAACCTAAATCACCCAACAAGCCAGGTAATTGGGAATGTGACAGACCCGATGAAAACTCGGCGACAAATGCGCGAAGAGGTATCATACATGTGTTATGTTTCTTTAATAGAGCCTAAAAATGTTAAGGAAGCCTTAGTTGATGAGTTTTGGGTTAATGCTATGCATGATGAATTACATCAGTTTGAACGGAACAATGTATGGGAATTAGTTCCTAGATCGACACACACAAACATTATTGGCACGAAGTGGATATTCAAGAATAAGTCCAATGAACAGGGGGTTGTGGTCCGCAATAAAGCACGTCTAGTAGCTCAGGGATACGCACAAATTGAAGGAATTGACTTTGATGAAACTTTCGCCCTTGTTGCTCGATTAGAGTCTATACGTATTATGCTTGCTATATCATGTTGTCTAGGTTTTAAATTATACCAAATGGATGTCAAGAGTGCTTTTCTTAATGGTGTCATTAAAGAAGAGGTTTTTGTAGCTCAACCTAAAGGGTTTGAAGACCCTCATAAACTTGACCATGTGTACCGTTTGAACAAAGCTCTTTACGGTTTGAAGCAAGCTCCTCGAGCTTGGTATGATAGATTGACCTCCTTTCTTTTAGAAAATGGTTTTGTTAGGGGGAGCGTTGATAAAACCTTGTTTGTTCAACGCAAGGCCAAACACTTATTTGTCGTTCAAATCTACGTGGATGATATCATTTTGGCTCAACTTCTCCTACTCTTGTGACAGAATTTTCAGATTTTATGCATAAAGAGTTTGAAATGAGTATGATGGGTGAACTTACATATTTTCTTGGCCTTCAAGTCCGTCAACTTGAACATGGGATTTTTGTCTCTCAAACTAAATATGCTCTTGGACTTATTAAGAAATTTGGGTTAGAGTCAGCCAAACACTCGCGCACTCCTATGAGCACCACTACTAAACTTTCAAAAGACATTAATTGCTGGTACCTCTATTGACCAAACTCTGCATCGAAGCATGATAGGTAGTTTGTTATATTTGACCGCTAGTCGCCCTGATATTTTGTTTAGCGTAGGTGTGTGTGCTCGTTATCAGGCTGATCCTAAAGAATCTCATCTTACAGCGGTAAAACGGATCATTAAATATGTTAGTGGTACGGTTGGTTATGGTATATGGATGTCTAGAGACACTAATGTAAACTTGGTTGGATTTTCAGATGCTGATTGGGCTGGGTGCGCTGATGATCGTAAGAGTACTTCAGGGGGGTGTTTTTATATTTGGAATAACCTTGTTGCTTGGCTAATTAAGAAACAAACTCTATTTCCTTATCTACTGCCGAAGCCGAGTACATTGCCGCTGGTAGTGCGTGCACTCAACTTCTTTTGATGAAGCAAATGCTTGATGACTATGGTTTTCCTCAAAATAAGATAGCACTCTACTGTGACAACACTAGTGCCATAAATATATCGAAAAATCCTGTGCAACACTCTCGCACTAAGCATATTGATATTCGTCATCATTTCATCCGCGACCTCGTAGAAGAAGGTACTATCACTCTTGAATATCTAGACACTACTAATCAGAAAGCCGATCTTTTCACAAAACCTCTTGATTATCTTCGTTTCAATTATCTTCGTAAGTCAGTTGGAGTCTATTGCATTGATTAAATCTCCTACATTTTTGTTACTATTTATTTATTTTTGTATTTACTTATTTATTTATCATTATTATTATTCTTATTATATATATACATACAAAAAAAAAATGTCAAATGTTCACTTTTGGGGGCTATAGTTTGTGTATCACCAACTATTTTGGGCACTTATGTTTATCCCCTCTCCCGCTCACACCCTCGTCGTTTTGATATGGTCGCTAAGC
The DNA here is from genome assembly GCA_016920895.1 of Vaccinium myrtillus. NCBI lineage: Eukaryota > Viridiplantae > Streptophyta > Magnoliopsida > Ericales > Ericaceae > Vaccinium > Vaccinium myrtillus. Next base: position 17,104,770 of record CM029275.1, on the reverse strand, counting down.
GTTCAATTTCTGATGTCCTCACTGGTTTCTGTCACAATTGGGATAAGGGTTCGCTAGCTCAGGGGGAGCTTCGTCCGGATTTTCGTTTACTTAATCTTTTTTATTGTTCTAATGTTGACCCCACATCCCACTCTTCTGACATCTCGGCTACTCGCGGGTTTGCTCTTCGAGCTATTTCTGAAAATCTTCCTGTGGATTGGTGTCGTGTGGCATTCAAGTCTATTGCCAAATTTGCTCGTTCCAACCCTCCCGCAGGTGTGCTTCCGTTTGGAGTTCTTCTCTGTCGCATCTTCTCTCACGAACACGTTACTGAAACCTCTGAAGACGATATTGTCCCTTCCTCTGACTTTGCATCCATTATTGATGCAAGATCTGCCACCTTGAGTTCTGCTCATGTTGCCCATGTTGATGGTGCCGCAAATGCTGTTCCTTCTAATGCCAACGCCTCTAATGCTGCCCCGGATAATCCCCATGGTCACTGTGGTTCTAACACTTGTTTTCCAGGGCAGTTCGATAAACTTGTGGCTTCCAACCGTCAACTTGTTGCCACTATGTCTCAAATGGAAGCTAGACAGATTGCAATGGATGCTCGTCAAGTGGCTATGGAAACTACGCTCATGTCCTACTTTGGAAAGCTAAGGATCGTCACACAGCTAACCAACTACATGAGGGGGAGGTTAATGAGTTTACTCGCGCTGTGCGCTTGTTTCTTAATCAGCATCCAGACTTCCGTCCACCACCTCCTCGCCGTGCCTACAGTCACTGACTTTCTTTTGGTAGTTCTGCGCTACTTCGCTATCTTATCCTAGTCGGTAGTCCGTCCTTGCTTCGTAGTTATGCTTTTTAGACCATATTTTGCCCTGCGTGGCTGCTATTTTGTCTTTGTTTAGTAGTTCTCTTGCTTACGTAGTTATGTTCTGCTGGGTGCATTATCTTCTAGTTCTTTTGCTTTTGCTGCCATGTTGCTTATTGGTTATGTTGGACTTGGTTATTAAGCTTTCTATATGGTTTCATATTTTGGCGCATACTTGTTGTTGCTCATGATCTATTGTTTCCTCTAATCCTTGGTTTAACTCCTTGCTCTTTGTCCTTCCAAGACAAAAAGGGGGAGTAGGCTGATGTTAATGCTTATGCAATCTAAATGTTTAACGTGTTTGAGTTGTGGTTGTAGCATACAGTTAACGGGTAATGTATTTTGTCATGGAAGTGCCAAAGGGGGAGATTGTAAGCTCCAAAAAGCGGCATCCTTTTTGTGTTGGCAATTCCATCCGACAAATCACATTTTTACATGTATTTTTTGATTATCGAGTTGTAATTTTTTAAGTAGAAGTCTGTATAGGATTAGAGTGGAAGAAATCTCTTTGTAATGTAATTTGAGGGTTAGTGTTTTTAGTCGGTTGACGGCATTCGGAACGGGAAGATCAATCATGCGATCAATCGGCTTCTCAATTGAGTAACTCTGATTTTAGCACATGCCGTGGACCGTGGTATGAAATAAGTTTCAGAGCATAGCGATTAATAAAGGGATCGATCGGGTTCTTACTCGGGCCGTGGTATGAAACAAGTTTCAGAGCATAGCGATTAACAAAGGGATTGATCGGGTTCTTACTCGGGCATCTCCGAAAATCAGATCTATAATGGTCCGATCAATCGGTTTGCAATCCGATTGATCGGAATAACAACTCTATAAATATATTATGGTTTTTGGATCTAGGGTAAGCAGAGAGTCGGCTAAGAAGAAAAAAAAGAAAACCGTGCTTTTGCTAGTTCTTCAACATAATAACACCAAGAGGGTTGATTGTGCATCTTGAAGCACTTTGTTCATGGATTCTTAATCAAAGCTTCAAGAGGTTTGTACATCTTCATTCAAGTTCAATTTTCCGGTGGATTTCCGGAAGAACATTTGGAAGGCTCGAGGATTCGAGGCGGCGGCAATCAAACACTGGGTGTGGTGAACGAGGAGTCGACAATCGATCTTAGGTCAATTGCGAGGAGTCTCAATTGTGAGTAAGGTTAATTGTAACCGCACAATGATTTTTATAGTGTTTGATTCCTTCCCGTGGTTTTTGCCCATAGGGTTTTTTCCACGTATATTCTCTGTGTTCATCGTTGCTCTCTAATTCTTATTTATTTGTTTTGATTGACTGTTAACAAATTGAGAATTTCACATTCTCTTTTGATTATTTTAGGGGATAAATTTTTTCACCTTGTTATTAAATAGAGTTTCAGATAAAAAAAAAAAGTCTTTATAGTTGTGGGAAAGTTTGGAAGATCATATCAATAATTCTACCCCCAAGTGGTAAGTGGTGGAGTAGGAGCTTGTAGTCCCAGAAGCTGCTATTATATTTCCCTTTTATATTAAGCAATTCTGACTGCTTGCTTTCGTGCTTGCTTTCTCAAATCCCTTTCATTCTCTTTTTATCATTTTATTGCGACAAAGTTTTTCACCTTTGTCATTAAATTAAGTTTCGGATTAAAAAAAAGGCTTTAAATTAAGCATATTTGTATGCTAGCTGAGGGAAAGTTTGGGTGCATAGAAATAAGTCTATCCCCAAGTGGCCGGTAAGTCGTGGTCCTGAAGTAATAGCCCATAGTTTCAGAGGCTGCTATAATATTCCTATTTATACTAAGCAAATCCGGGTGCCTACTTTGTCAATCTCCTTTATTCTCTTTTAATCATTTCAATGCCATATTTTTTTTTACTTTTGTCATTAAATTAAATGCTGATAAAAAAAGTCTTTAACTTAACCACATTTATGTCCACCTAAGATTGGAAACCACCACTTTAATTAAAAATAAAATAAAAAGGGAAATCTCTCTCTTTCTCCCTAGCTCCCACCCTCTATCTCAAACGATTTCTCTCTCACCGCCGATGGAGACGACAAAGAGGGCAAAGATCCAATGGGAGAGATTGTTGTGAATGAAATAGAGTTGCCCTAATTTCTGCAAGAGGCAAACAAAGAGTGCCTTTGGCAAATAAAAAAGAACGAAGAGAAACTGTTTTCATTTACCATTTTTAAAAAAAAAATAATTGTAAGGTCCATTATAGTTCTTTGTAACACGTCTAGTCCACCTCTTAGCTCCATAACTCTTCTAATCCACCTTTTTACAATTTATAAGGCGTAAAATCCACTCTCCATTTTTAATAGACAAATATACCCTCACATTAAATTTAATACATAACATACTCTTGCCGGAAAGTTTCACAGGTGCCGGAAAGTTCGCCGGAAAGTTACCGGCGCCGGGAAAGTTTGCCAGAAAATTTCACTGGCGCGCGGAAAATTTGACTTCGTCGGAGCAGATAACCATATCTGGAATCACAAGAAGTGGTTATCTAGACTCAAAAGATGTGGTTATCTTTATTATATCTCTTTTTTTTAAACCTAATTTTGATTAGATGGATTATCTTAACTTACAAGAGGTGGTTATCTAGACTAACAAAATGTGGTTATCTGGACTAACAAAATATGGTTATATGGACTACAAGGCAACAACACAAACCCTCTGTTTTTTTAACATAAAAAATTTACTGGAAAATTTGTAATGGACCAACAGGATTAATTTTGCATAGGGTTTTCTTGGAAGGACAAAGGACACAATTTGAAACTTGACCCTACAATGTGCAAATATTCTGCAAAGCTTTCTTTGGTACAACAAGTGGGTCCCTCTGACTAAGACTTTTTTCATGCAATGTCCTCGAGCTACTCAATGCCCTCTCTCCCCTGCCAATATTAATGACCAATTGGTTTATTGGGAGAAAACAAAGGTAAATAAAAAAAATAAACAAAAAATGAAATAAAAAAGTAACGTTACGTCACAAAACCAAATTAAGCGAAAACAAAAAGAAAAAGATAAAAAAGCAAAAGAAAGATCATCACAAGCAGCAGGCGACTGGCGGGGAGGGATATGCGAAACGGGTTCATCACTCTGTACAATCCATTAAAGACCGAACGGAAGCTAATAGTGAAATGGGTTCATAATCTGAAAGGTACGTTGGTGTGGGATCTTTCATATATGCTGGAAAAACAGTAAAATATTTTCAGTCAGAAATGGGGTCCTACAATTCGAAAACTTCTTATATGTTTACTTGACAAAGGTCAAATTTCTGCTAAGGCATACTTGCATTCAAAGCCCTTTGGACCAAAGATCCCCCAGCTTTTGAAATTGGCATGGTATTTGAGTTCCACCATGGTTGTTCACTGTGTTCAATGAAAACTCTCAAGGTAATGAAAGATGGCTTGTTATTATCTGTACCTCACAAAACCCAATCAGCTCCGACAACTACAAAACCCAATCAGCTCCGACGGCTATATAGAACATCCATATATATGCCTTCAAAATCCTCTCTCTTTGCAGGAACATAAAACAGAGCTTCAAAACGCAGGAGGAAATTTTTTTGAACTGATCAGAGAGAGAGAAAGAGTGTCCGCACAGGAGCTCAGCTCTCTCACCGAGAGCCACCATCGCTGATCACCATTTTTTTCGGCAAGTTCTGTCCCCTCTCCTTCTCACGATGTAGGTGGCGCCGGTAAATAGCCGGCGATCGTTGGAGGCAGTCATCAGAGATGGCGCTGGAAGATCGCGACGTTGATCACCGGACGAAGTCGCCAGATAGGGCGCTCGAAAAACACTAGAGTCAATCTCCGGAGGTCGGTGGCGCCAGAGTGATGGCCGGTTATGATATATTACGGAGTTGGGTACTTTTGGAAGTTCAACGTGATTTTTAAGCAGAGTGGACTCGAAGTCTTACAAAATTATACAGTGGACCTCCGGTCTTAATTAGGAACTATCTATAATGGACCTCACACTAACTACCTTTTTTTTATTGCAAAGGCAAAAAAAAGAGTGCCTTTGAATGATAATGCAAACAAGGCCCCTTGCATTGTGCCCAATCACAGCTCCATGTTATGCTTTGGGTAGTCAATTGAACACCCAAGGCTTGGAGTGGTATATATACATGTACATATTATCTTGAGGTCAGGTACGTAATTTTAACATCATTTACTCTATAAATGAACACCCAAGCCACCTAACTCTAAATTTTGAACACCCTCATTCAACGTTACTTTCTTTGTTACCCATAATCAATTAAGCAATGTGACATTAATTAATTGAACACATAGATCCATAAAAACCTTATTTCAAATTTCTGGAGTCGCCATCGAATAAATACATGACTAAAATTTCTGGAGCAGCCATTTATTTTGTCTGAATAATTGGTCTCACAAATTGAGGAGAAATTTGATTCTCTTTTAATCAAGAAGGAAAGCAAGAGAGAGAGATGTCCCTGCCGTTTGGAGGAGAGAGACATCAACCCTCTCAAGAGGAAATGGGGAGACAACCAGCATCTGCTTCTTTTTTTTTTTCCTCTTTTGTTTGATTTTGTTGAGTTTTAAGTGGTGGGTCCCAATCTTGGTGGACATGCCACATAAGAACTCTGTGTATGTATTTGTATGTAGAGGTAGACTTATTGGTTTTAATATTACAGGTCTTGCTATTGATTTGAATTATCATATCTTACTTGTCATGGATATATTTCATTTATATTCTGAAAAAACAAAATTCACCAGTCATGTTTATTGATGTGCAGTCTATTGTATTAATAAAATAATTCTCTCTTTGCAAAGATAATCCACTAAAAACTAACGTGTAATTTTCAGATCAATGAGTAAAAGTATTTTCGCTCATATTTACACCAAAAGTAAAGAACCAAATGAGATTTAAAATTTAGTTGATTCACTATGCCACATGCCGTATATAAAGGTGAAGAAATTTGGTGAATATAAGTGTCTTGGTGTAACATCCCGATTTTTAGAAGCATTATTTTCATTTAATGGAAAAGGTTAATTTAATTAAAAAAGGTTACCATAACTAAGCAACAGAAATAAATAACATAGAGTGATCTTAGTTTGATAATAATAAAACAAGATACTTCTTGCGAATTAAATTACATTTGTTCCACAAAATAATACTAAGATAGCAGGGTTCCCTAAAGGTTCATGTTCAAGACACAGTCTTCCAACGGCGCCTCCTCTTCAGTCTCTTCCTCCATCTGATAGAATGGCTCCTCGCCTTCACCGTCCATACCTGGCATGAAATACCATGGCCAATAATAGCACCAAAAGTGATAATCACTCAATAACTAACTCTTGCACACTAACCCTTACATTACATTCATCCACAGTTCATATATAACATTATGAACTATAGAATTAAGGAGCAAATAAATCATTATCTAGCCTTTAACATACATTTCATCTAAGTTCTCCACCTCGAGAACATCCATCCATTTTAACCACCAAGACTATGACCATTCGTGATTCATTCTCCCCATACTTGCCCTGACCGGGAGCCTAGATGAAACGACCTAAGTTATCTACTTAGTTTTGTCATCAACTGTCTCACAAGGATGAATTCCCCAAGGAATGATCGTACCACTGGCCCCACGAGGGACTAACCATAACCTTGGGAGTATATAGACCATGACCTGGACCTAAATTCACAAGAAGTAATCACGCAACGCCAAAACTTAGGGTTACTGAATCAAAACAATCTCTGACTGACCACCATTTATATCATCTCATAACAACCATAATCCATCTGGCTGACCGTTAATCATATCACCGAGACTCTATAAGATGGCCTCCCCAAATCTCATCACATCTCCACTTTAATAACTTCCAATTTCCTTTAACTTAATATCGTGTAAGTGATCTCTACGTACATAACCCAACCCAGTGAACTTAATTGTCCAATGTTACAATCTCAACACCATCATTCATTGCAGCAGAGTAATTGCAGAATAAGACAATACTCATAATTCAAAACGTGGACGGATAGCACATAAGTAGTTTGGATTTGTCATTGTGACTTTTGAGTTCACGGTGTCTTAACACAAAAATTATTTTATTAATTTTTGTTCTTTGAGGGTTAATTAGTAATTTCGTGAACCTTAGTTAGTTTGGTAATTTAATAAAACAGCCTTTGTAGTTAGGTTTATATAACCTAAGTGGTGGATGCATAATTTACTAAAGTATAGGAGTAATATTGTAACTTAACAAAGTGTAATGATGATTTCATAGCTTATAAAAATATAGGGGCAAAATAGTAAATTGAAGAAATACATAGGCGATATAGTAATTTGGTGAGGCTTAGGTGTAGTTTTGTAAATTGCAAGGCTTAGGGGTATTTTAGTAATTCAAACAAGTAAAAGGGTATTCTAGTAAAATAATTAGGTACAGGGTGTAGAGGAAAAATTTGTGTATGCTATTTCCACGCCTCTCTGAGATTAACAATATGCACTGTGCCGGAACCCTAGAACTGTAAGACAATAAAAGCTTAAAGAACCTTTGCCTCTCGTTGGCAAATGCCCTCAGATGCTTAAGTAAGTATCGCGTTACAAAAAAAAGCCAAAGCATACAAAGCACGTAAATATGAATTACAACGTACCATTTTTCATAGGCGTTACACCTTATTTATAGACGTGGGGTACTTGTTCTCCATGTAACCCTCTTTCCATGGACCCTATACACATTATAAGTCTTTTTTCTTTTAGGGATGCATCCCTACTGGCTACTGCCATCTTCATTGATCCTTATTCCTAATTCGTTTAGGAATCATAGTCCTTCTTGTATGCGGAAACTCCATCTTTATCCTTTATTTGGAGGATTCTGCAATATCTCTTAAGATTTTGGTTCTAGAACACTCTAAAACCCTTTAGACTCCCATTGGCTATACGATGGCCATATTGTTAGTGTGCCTGCTGACATGGCGACTGTATTGCACGTGCTCGGTGTGACATTAGACTGTTCAAACAAATACCCCTCACACAGGGTAATTTGGTAAAATGACTAAGTGATAGAATAATTTGGTAATTAAACTAAGTAGGGGGTAATTGACAAAATCTCTATGTTTAAGGGTATTTAGGCCATTTAATATATTGGGTGTACTTTTATACTAGTGACATTCCCCAGGGCAAAATAGTAATTTCATAGATATTCGTTAATATTAGAGTATCTTGCACAATAATTGTTAGAGTTAATTATATTGAAAAATATTGTCATTAATAATACCTTAAACATCAACTAGAAAAATTGAATTAACAAAATCAGGGGTCAATGTATGGAAACCCATATTTTCAGGCAAATTTAAAATGTATCTTAATCATTAGGATCAAAGTGTAATTTAAGAAATAACTTTTCCAATTCTTCATGAGTTTGCACGTTGTACCGGTAAAGTGTGGAGCCCTACCGATACAGCCATGAATCAGAGGGGTCTGATCCCTTGGGTACTGGTACAAGCCTAGTTCTTGGCTTGATTTTTTTCCCATTGTACCGGTACAGAGATGGGTAGTATTGGTACAACACTGTACTGGAAACAAGGTATTATTTTGGTGAAACCATTTCGATTCTAGATTTCGATTTCCTTCAACTCTAAACCTTATAAATCAAATATAGAGATCAAAATCTACTTAGGGAAAGAGGAAAAAAGTTATATTACCTTAGGTAAAAAAAACAAGCTTTAAACGGAAGTTTTGGCAAAAAACAGAACGTCAAAAAGGATGATGGTGGATGTGGCTCCTCGGTTGGCGTTGGCTTGCTTAGTAAGGGTATTTGTAAACCTTGAATGTGGTTTATGAGTTGTGTAGCTCGAATTTGGGTAGTGGTGTAGTGTTTGATCAAAATCCACTTTCGCTCTCCTCTCAAGCTTCCATGTCTACAGCTTATGTCTCTCTCTTGCACTCCCTTTTGTTTTCTAGGTTGTATAGTAGATTAGGAGTGGGTTTACAGTGGTGGGGAAATGAGGGACGAATTTTGGTTCATATAGGGGTAGTGGAAGGTGGTGTGGGGAGCAAGAATAATAATGGGATAAGGCATGAAGTGAGGTTGAGCTTATGGGAGTGGTTGATATAAGGGGGAGGCCTGATTTCTGCAGTGGATAAGAGGGAGGGTTGCAGTTGTACCTTGGTCTAGACGTGCGAGTCCTTGGTCCAGACGAGCACTTCAGAAACACTTTATAGGTCTCAGCAACCTTGGTCCGGACGAGCGGCATACAACAACTTATTTAAGTGAGTTTTGAATTGTTTTAGGGTTTTGTAAGCTTATTTTGGAGAGAGAAACTCATAGAGACAGAGGGACACATTGGTAGGAGATTGGAGATTGTAAGGACCAAGTTTCGGAGTTCTTTGTTTTGGCAATTCCGTTTGACAAAACACACATTTACATCGAGTTGTAATTTTTTTTTAGAGTGTCTGTTTAGGTGTGGAAAGGAATCATCTCTTTATGTAATGGTTGAGAGTGCGGTAGTATTTATTTTAGTGGTGAGTTGAGTAGGTTATTTTACTTATTCAGAAGTTGCTCAACGACTTGCTCAAGCAACCTGTCAAGCAAATCTGCTGTTCAGAAGTTGCTCAACGACTTGCTCAAGCAACCTGTCAAGCAAATCCTTGTTCGTTAGTTGCTCGAGCAACTTGGTTCTTGCTTGAGCAATCGCTATGCGCCTATATATTCGCATCAACTAGGTTAAACGAAATTTGAGCAGCCACACTTTATTCTCTACACTCCTACTCATCCTTAAAACACTTGTGGCGGCTAGGGTTTATGGACCTTGAAGATCTTTGAAGGCCGAGATGCTTAGAATTCATCTTCAAGGGTTTTAATGCTTCAACAATCAACTTTCGAGTTAGAGTTCTTTGGTGGGATTCCAAAAGTATCTAAGGAAGGCTTGTGCGATTCAAGGCGTTGGCGATCAAGATCACTTTAGTGCGGTGTACGTGTGACTCGGAGGTGATACTTAGAACGTTGTGAGGATTTACATCGTTTGGATAGGTATATCTCAGAATCGCACAATGAGTATAGTGATTTTGATTCCTTCCCGTGGTTTTTTACCCATTTAGGGTTTTCCACGTATATCTCTGTTGTGGGTTTTGACCGCTTGCGTAATTTTCTCGCTCGTTGATTTAATTAGTGATTCGCATTCATACCGTTAGGGTTTAACGCTTTTAAGGAACCCCGATTTTTCAATTGGTATCGAGCTAGTTTGCTCCTTCCGTTAGGATTTATTTTCCTAGAGCAGATCCATCATGAGTATGAATATGAATCACGTGTCTAGAAATTTGCCTATACTTGATGCTTGATAATTTTGATTACTTTGGAAATCTAGAATAAAGGCTATAATGAGATCTGCAGTGAAGAAATTTGGGACTCATGTATTGTGGGGTACACTCGGCCCATGAAAATCGTAGAGGACAAACGGGTTAAAAACCCCAACTGAGTTATCGATCTAAAAGCATTACTTCAAAGGCTAACAACCGTGCACTTGATATTTTATTTTCTTTGATATTAATGAGCACAGGGGAAAATAGCTAACTGAAATAGCGAAAGAGGCATGGGACATTCTCGGTTACTTGTCACGAGGGGACAGACGTGGTTAAAACAAGCACTAAGCCGCAAAGGCTTACTACTGAGTTTGAAACCATCGAATGCGGGAGGAGGAGACCTTCAATCAATTTTATTCCAAACTCATCGCCATCGTCAATAGCCGTGAGAACTTGGGTGAGCCAATTCCTTCATTTCGTATTATTAAAAAATATTACGCTCCTTACCTCCTAGATTTAAAACTCAAGTAACTATGTTGGAGGGTAAGAGAAAATTAAAAGAAAAATCTGTTCAAGAAATAGTTGGGATTCTCCAAACTTATGAGGCGACCTATTGCAATCAACTGTTTCAAAGATAAAGTAAAACATTCGAGTCTTCAATTGCTTTTAAAAGTACTCAAAAAAAATATAAGAAAGGTTCGGATAGTGATAGTGATGTCGATTTTGAGGAGATAAAAGCTTTTTCAAACAATTTAAAAATAGTATGAAAAAGAACAATGATAAAGGAAAAGGAGAATTTTCTAAAAAATTAAAAATGAAGGAAAAGGATCACCCGAGGGACCACAAGTGTTTTGAGTGTCACGGGTTGGGTCATTATGCCCTAGATTGTGCTAACAAAAAGAAAAAGAAGGTTTTTGTTGCTCAAACGTGGGATGATAGCGATTCGATGAATCGAATGAAGAAATGACGGTAACGAAAATAATGATAGAAACTTTTTGGCTTTTGGAGTTTCCTTAAATCCTAAGGGTCTTTCCGAATCGAGTGGTTCCCCCGGATAATAGTGAGGCGGAAAGTTGTGATGACATGGATGAGATCAAAGAGGAGTACAACAAACTTCATGTTTTTAGTAAAAAATTGATGAAGGTGAATGATAAGCTTTCTGATAAGGTCAAGAATTTAGAGAATATTTTGAATGAACGCACTCAAGAGAGGGATGAGAGAAATAAAGAAATTGAGCTCCTTCTTGAGAAAAATAAGGCCTTGACTAGTGCGAAGTCTAAGGAGAAATTAGAGGATGATACAAAAACGGGGACCCAAGTATTGGATCATATTCTTTCCATCCAACGGCATCCTAGCGATCGTTCGGTTTTGGTTATCATGCGACATCTTCAACTCCGCCAATTGGGAAAGAAGGTACTAATCATAAAGATAAGAAGAAGAATGCTAATGGCGTACAGAACAAGCTCAATTCTCCCACGCCAAAGAAGCAAACGACAATAGTGGTAAACGAACATCCCAAACGCAAGGAGGTAAAAACTAAAGTTATTAATAATGCTAAGTCTCAAGTGTTTACTCCTGTCGTTAAATTTGTACCTACTTGTCATTATTGTGGTATGACTGGCCATATTAGACCGCACTGTAGGAAGATGCATAAATCTAACACTTCACATGATGCATATGTAGCTCATTCTTATGGACATAATAATTTTGTGCCCACTTGCCATCATTGTGGAATTAGAGGTCATATTCGTCCTTACTGTTTTGCCCTTCATGGTTATCATAGGACTTCTCCCCATTACCATAACATGAACAATCATAGGGAGTATTATCAAAGGCCTAGACGTAGGACATCTTCGCATGCTAATTCTACAAAGGTAAACCCAAAGCATATGCCCATTAAAAAGACTCGTGTTGAAAAGGGCAAGCCTAGACAGATGTGGGTTCGTAAAATGGATTTGGTATCTCCGGTTGATGATGATCTTGACTCTCTAGATGACTATAGTTCACTCGGAGAGGTTGACCTTGCCTTTTAAGGCTAGGATTAGTTCCATAAACTAGGTTTAATTGATCATGCATATCTTAATACCTAGATTTATGGAGTTTAATTTGTTTCATAGTTGTCTTGTTTTTATTTTCTTTGAGTTATTATATCAAAAAATTCAAAAATTTTATGTCTATTTTCGGTTGTTATGTGGATTGAGCATGATAGACTTCAGTGCGTAGTTGAATATCATCAGATTTTATGAACATGTTCATCCGTAAATTTTTATTGCACTTCTTTTTGGTATTCTCCCTGCAAGAACATTCGAATGCCAATAAACCATGAGTATCCGACATTCTGTACACTTATTCATGGCTATTATGGATGGTTGACAATTAGGGGTCTTGTTCTCATAAACTTGGTATGTATCTTGAGATTTCTTTTTGAGATTGACCCGTGGCTAGAATTCCAAATGTGATGTTGAAATCCATCCACCACCATTTGTTTTTTGTCTCCATCTCCCCTCCGGAATTGAGAGAATGAATGACTTGAGGAAAGGGCTACCTATAGGACAAAAGTCCTAGTAGTGTGAAAGCCGCCGATGATAGTGCAAAATACAATGAAAAAAATATTTCCATCGGTGAGGTTATATAAAAAAAATGAGAGTTTATAGAAAAGGTGGTATTAGTATTGGACCACTTGCTTGGTAACCGGTTGCATTCGGCTCTATCCAGTCCGGACGGTCGCGTCAAACGGCGAGTGGGGTAAAAGAGAATACATTGTAAAAAGAATAAAAATTAGAAGTTGAGGGGGAGCTCCGCAAGTACTTATCAACAAAAAATCATTGAGGACCTAGCTTGGTTGGACTTCTTGAGGGTGAGTCATCTTGATACTCCTATTGTTCATGAGAATATAGGTCCTAAATTGAGCTAACCTGATATCTAGGTCATGGATGCACACACACACTTTCCTCACATGTCGTTGATCATGGTGTGTTGTTTTTCTTCTGCCTTGCATGGTGTTCTATCATCAAGTTGTGTCTTAAAGTTTGGATGTCTTGTTCATTGCATCTCATGATACAATACTTGCGCTAAAACATTCTCATGCTCATATCTTCAAAAAATTTATAATATTTTAGCATTGAGTTTAATTATGTTTTATTGAGCTTTGCTTGCTTTTAGTACTTTGTCTGGTATTGAGTTTAGACATCATGCTATTTGTGCTAGTGTTCGCTTCTCTCTTAAATATCTCACTTGGCTGCTTCTCTTGGGCTTTTATTGTTCAATGCACTCCTTTGTTCACATTTATTGCTTAATTGTTTATCCTATTCGCCCTTTGTCATTCCATGTCAAAAAGGGGGAGAATGATGAAAGGGGGAGTAGGTTGCCTACTGTTCTAATATATTTGGATGTTGAGTTTTGTTTGCAGGCTCTCTATAAATCGTTCATATAGGATAGATTGCCTTTGTAGTGTGTTTTGTCATGGAAGTGCCAAAGGGGGAGATTGTAAGGACCAAGTTTCGGAGTTCTTTGTTTTGGCAATTCCGTTTGACAAAACACACATTTACATCGAGTTGTAATTTTTTTTTAGAGTGTCTGTTTAGGTGTGGAAAGGAATCATCTCTTTATGTAATGGTTGAGAGTGCGGTAGTATTTATTTTAGTGGTGAGTTGAGTAGGTTATTTTACTTATTCAGAAGTTGCTCAACGACTTGCTCAAGCAACCTGTCAAGCAAATCTGCTGTTCAGAAGTTGCTCAACGACTTGCTCAAGCAACCTGTCAAGCAAATCTGTTGTTCGTTAGTTGCTCGAGCAACTTGGTTCTTGCTTGAGCAACCGCTATGCGCCTATATATTCGCATCAACTAGGTTAAACGAAATTTGAGCAGCCACACTTTATTCTCTACACTCCTACTCATCCTTAAAACACTTGTGGCGGCTAGGGTTTATGGACCTTGAAGATCTTTGAAGGCCAGATGCTTAGAATTCATCTTCAAGGGTTTTAATGCTTCAACAATCAACTTTCAGTTAGAGTTCTTTGGTGGGATTCCAAAAGTATCTAAGGAAGGCTTGTGCGATTCAAGGCGTTGGCGATCAAGATCACTGGGTGCGGTGTACGTGTGACTCGGCAGGTGATACTTAGAACGTTGTGAGGATTTACATCGTTTGGATAGGTATATCTGTAACTGCAGAATGAGTATAGTGATTTTGATTCCTTCCCGTGGTTTTTTACCCATTTAGGGTTTTCCACGTATATCTCTGTGTTGTGGGTTTTGACTGCTTGCGTAATTTTCTGCTCGTTGATTTAATTAGTGATTCGCATTCATACTGTTAGGGGTTTAACAGTTTTTAAGGAACCCTGATTTTTCAGAGATTATAATCCGTATTGATTACAGCGGATTAATTTGTCAGTTCCCCCCCCGTGGATTAGCTACACAGCTTGCGTAGTGAACCACGTAAATCTCTTGTGTTCTTGTGTGCTTGGTTTTCTTGTTTTCCTAGCACTATTCATCCTTATTTTTCTTGTTTCTAGATTGATATTGCTTGCTAGAATCGTTGTCTTCCGCTATATTGCACAACACTTTCTTACAGGTCAAAATGATTTATTACCGATAAGGACCAATAAGAAAGCTTCAGCAAATCTAGACAATTGATTTCTAAGATGGATGGTTTGTGTGATATGCATTGCATAGTGAAGCATTAAGTGCGCTGCACCATCCCTGTCCAGGGAACCTACAACACGCTTAGTTTGTTGCACCCCGTGCAACACAACATCTTAGCCGTCCACAAGCGTTTTCAATGGTCCGGATTCGCAAATGTTTTCCTACCAATCAAAGTGCTTTATTACTGGTAAGAAAGCTTCAGCGAATCCAGGCCATTGATTTTTAAGATGGACGGCTGGGATACGCGCTGCACCATCCCCGCTTTGGTAATTTTGGATCACCAACTGAAATATTTCCATTCATAACTTTTTTTCCAATTTTGTGACATTTAATTAAAAACAAATTGAGATCTACAATTTAGTGTCATGAAATTTAAAAAATTATGCACGGAAAAACATAATTGTTTTGATCCGAAAAATACATGTCGCTTCCCGTTGTAGACTAATTTTGCGGGACGGAAGAAGTATGAATCACTATGCCACATGCCGCACATAAAGAGGAAGAAATTTGGTGAAGTATACCGGTGCATTCCCTGTAGTAGCCCTCTTACTTTTATGCTTTTTGGATTGCAGAAATATTAAGTATCACGAAAACTACTCCGAAAGTAAAATCAGTAGTTCAGATTTACTTGGATATTATTTGAACCATTGACTTCACTTTTGGGTTACTTAGAGCATCTCCAATACTACTAGGCATTTTAACTAGCCAAAAGTACAAAACAAGGTACACTTCTACTCTGCCTAAGGCACTTTTTCACCTATGGTTCCAACACCACTCTCTACTTTTGTTCTTCACTCTCTACTTTTACGGCAAAAGTGGAGGGAAATGAAGGAAAGTAAAGGAGAAAAATGAGGGAAAAGTAGAGTACAGAGGCAAATGCCTTGCTCCTAGTAGCAAGCCAAAAGGAACAAAGCTAGAGTAGATAGCCAAGTAGCAAGTCTATTGGAACATGATTTTTTGGTTTGGCTAGGCATAGTAGCCAACAAGGTGCAAGTAGCAAGCCTCTTGGAGATCCTCTTAGCATTTTTCTTTGGATTGTGTTCCCGTTTTCCTGATTAAAAACATACTCGGACCAATGATCAAAAGAAAGGAAGGTGACATGTTTAATACAACTATGAGCACAAGTCCCTAACGGAACTTAAAAAATATGTACAATGATTGAATTATGAAGACTTTTATTGACCAAAAAGTGTACATCTCACACATAACCCCATCTCAAATGGCCATTCGGCCACCAAACATCAGACTACCACCACATGAATTATTGATCCTTTCCACACATTATTGGTACTTGTCCACACTTTGTACATATCAAACCCACCACACACACCCAAAAACCATTAGAACTTTTGCTTTACAACAAAAGGAATCATAAACCAGACCTTTTTCCATGACAAAGCACTACATTTGTTTCATGGTACATCGGAAATTGACAAAGCACGACATTACATGGATGTGCAACCACCAGACCCAGACCCATACCAATACCCATCATAGCATGGCACTTGCCTCCCATACCCATGATAACATGGTCCCCCAGGATTACCCTCAGAGCACGGGCCACAACAATCCGGAACCGGGTTTACCGGTGGGCATCCATGTGCCGGAACCCAGTCAGGGATAATTGGTACCGGCACTCGAATCGGCACCGGCACTCGAATCGGCACCGGCACTCGAATTGGCACCGGCCTCCCATACCCATGATAACATGGGCCCCCAAGATTACCCTCAGAACATGGCCCACAACATACCGGAATCGGGTAAGACGGTGGGTATCCAATTGCTGGTACAGGATTAGGGGGAGCCCGTTCAGGGCTCTTTCCTATCTCGGGATCCAGTGGCGGGGGAGTTTTTACGGTCCTTCCGGTAGTATTCCCGGTGTCTTTGGGCTTGTCATCTTTTTCCTTCTTTTCATCTTTTGGGGGCTTTGGAGGCTCTTTGATGATCTCAATGCACTTGATTGTTTTCTCACCCTTACAAAACAACTTGCAACGAATCTTCTCGGGGTTGCAGCATACTACGGTGATCGTCACTATATTCTGCTTTTCGTCATAAATATGACTTCTAATTTCTATTTGTCCCCCAAAAGGTCCACATCAAACATAAGTCAGTTATTATCTAAAAATTTTCTATAACATAAAATGATAATGATTATCGCACTTCCATTTTGTTCTCTTGCACTTTTTTCTTCTCGTTATTCAGTTCACGTGAATAACAATAAGAAAACGAATCCATCAGGATAAAACGAAGTGCAGAAATCATTTTCCCATCGATCATTATACCGAAATAAACATATATATGATGGGTGTGGGTCTCACCGGGAAATTTGGCCAGAATTTTCTTGATCTTCTTGTAGCAGCAGGGGCACTGAAGGTCCACCTTCAGCACCATTGTTGTAACCTGTTAAATAATTGCAAAAAAAAAATAATTAGAAAATTTATATGGACATCACTGTTTCAAAATTTATTTACTGTAATTTTTTTGATCAACATTAGGAGACACGAAAAAGTAGAATAATGAATCTACAAAATGAAGCCAAACCCAGTAGATAACAGTGTTAAAGAAAGCAATCCGAAACCACAAAAAGGCTAATTTCATTCAGTATGAACTGAGATAGAGGGAAATGGTGTTTACAAACCTTCTCAGCCATACTATTCTAATTTGGTATGAATTGTTGTTGTCGTTGATAACTTAATTGAGAGAGCCGGACTCACGCTCAAAGAGAGAGAGAGAGAGAGAGAGAGAGAGAGAGAGGGTGAGTCGTCAAGAAAATTTCTTGACCGTTCCGATTTCTAATGAATCAAGATAACCATCTGCTCTGTATAAATAGCCATTATCTTCAAAGGCCTTGCTTTAATTATGTTAATGGAATGGAAAACGTTAGGCTCGAGTCAACACGTGTCAAAGACAATGTAATTGATGACATCATCAAAATCATCTTGTCCAATTTCTAATGAGGTCACTGATAGACTCCGATATCGGCCGGTTTGTCTCGGGATTTGGAGACTCTGATACTGATACATATCGTACCGTATTGGCCGATACGCAAAAAAAGTTAAAAAAATTCATGACCGCTACACCCGATTCCCGCGACCGATACGGCTATTTAAAACTATGATTGCTGACACTTTATGCATGTTATGTCCTATGATTGAGAGAACCATTTCACCTTCCAACTGATTAATCAATTTGTGGGCAAAATTTGAGGGAAAATACTATGAACACAGATGTTCGATGGAACAATAGATTCAAATACGTACATATCCGAAGTTGTTCGATGAACATGAGACCATGAATAGTATATGAGACCAACGTGTACAAAATAATTTGTGTACATGTAACATATGTGTCTGCATACATGCATATGTATATATATACTAGCATACATATGTAACTCTTGTTAGTGATACTATTTTGGTATTATCTCGTTCTTGTGCATATAGTGTATAATAATGTGGATATTAAGGGTCCATGTTAAAGGTGTCCAACATCATAATCCTACGATCTATCTCTTTCTCTTTCTCTTCTTTCTCTATTTGTTCTATTTCCTTCAACTTGTGCAATACTCAAATTTTTTTTTCTTGCAAATCATTCTTCTTCATTTGAGCATTGATTGATTGCTTGTTAAATTCTTCCATCAGATTGATATTTGGATTAAATCCAATCTCACTTGCAATGTAAGCACAAAAAAAAAAAACACACACACACACACACACACTAAGTTTTACGTGGTTCGACATCAATAACTACCTCCACGGGAAAGATATTTCTTCACTATATTTGGAAAAATAAAGATTATGTTGAGTGGAGGCTAGGTGGGCCTAGTCCAGCATCCTGGCAGGGCGGAGGCCAGGTGGGCCAAGTCTCAGTTGACCCGCTGGCGCTTGGGCGCGATAAGGAATAAGGAAATAAAGTTGCGCCTTCACTAACACTTGCGGGTTTTGGTGAGATGGTAAGCGCTTGATCCCAACAATTGGTATCAGAGCCTTGGCTCTAGTTATTTTGGACTTAATCCTCTTAGAGTAGATCCATGGGCAACCCCTATTGGCACTTTCCTTCCCGAAGGCCAATCGACCAATAGACCTCCTTTGTTTAGTGGGTCTAACTATAACAATTGGAAGGCTAGAATGCGCATATATATTCAAGTATCAGATTACGAGTTATGGAGAATTATTGTTAATGGGCCTCACCGTTCTACCAAAACTGTGAATGAGGTGGTAGTTCCTAAAGAGGAAAATGAATGGAATAATAATGATGTGAGAGGCATTCAAATGAATACCAAGGCCATGAACCTCTTATATTGTGCATTAGACCCTAATGAATTTAATAGAATATCTGCATGTGAATCTGCTAAAGAAATTTGGAATAAGCTAGAAGTCACACATGAGGGTACTAGTCAGGTTAATGAGTCTAAAATTGATTTGTTCATAAATATGAATTATTTAAAATGATGCATGATGAATCCATTGCTAACATGTTTACTCGCTTTACTGATATTATCAATGGCTTAAAATCTCTTGGAAAATCTTATTCTAATGTTGAACTTGTGAGAAAGATTCTCAGGTCATTACCAAAGCAATGGGAGCCAAAAGTGACGACAATTATTGAGGCCAAACAAGACCTCACAAATTATAAATTGGATGAGCTTTTGGGTTCACTAATGACGCATGAAATCAAGATGAACTTGGAAGAAAATCAAGGCCAGAAAAAGAAGGATTTAGACCTCTAATGTTCAACTTCGAGTTCAAAAGATGATAGAGATGATTCGGAGTCAAGTGGCAGCGATGAGGAAATAGTTGTGTTTACTAGAAAATTCAAAAGAATCATGAGAAAGAAAAAAGAAAATGGCAAAAGGATTTTTAAGTGAGATTGAGCAAAAAATGAGAACAAGAGAGATCCTATAATTTGCTATGAGTGTAAAAAAACAGGCCATGTTAAGTCCGAATGCCCCCAAGCCAAAGAATCTAGCCAGAAGGAAAAAAAGAAGAGCAATGCTTTGCAGCACGGGGTAATTGCAGTGATGACAGTATTTCCAAAGAGGACAGTGACCAAGTCAACCTATGCTTAATGGCTAATGAAAACATTGAGGTAAACTCTGTTGATGATTCGGATGATAAATTTGACTATGGTGAACTGTAAGATGCATATGAAGAATTGCATTCCGAGTTAAAAAAATTGAGTTCCAAAATTAGTTCTTTCAAAAAGACTAATTCTTTGCTCCTCGCTGAAAATGAATTTTTGAAAAATGAGAAATTGAGCAAAGTTCTTCCCCAAAAGAAACTAAAAATGATTTGAGACATGAAAGTGATGTTTTGAGAAAAGAAGTTGAAGATTTGAAAACATCTCTTTCTAAGTTTGTTCAAGGAAAAGAAAATTTGGATATTATTTTTGGAAAACAAAGATGTATTTTTGACAAAGCGGGCATTGGTTTTAATCCCATAAAAAAGCAAAAGTTTTATAAGAATTTTTTTGTGAAAGAAGTTGTTTCGACTTGTTCTAGACATTCTTATATTACTTGCAATTATTGTGGAATGAATGATCATATATCATACTCTTGTCCTATTCGAAGAAATATTTTTGTTGGAACAAAAAAAAATGTGGATTCCTAAGCATCTTGTTACTAACCCTCTTGGACCAATGAAAATTTGGGTACCAAATAATTGCATTTTTTTTTCGTAGATGTTCGTGTGTTCAAAGGTAAATGTTGGAGGATGATTTTTAGACAACTTTTTCTGATGGAGTAAGCTCAACAAAATGATTGGTAGAGTCAACTCAGATTCATATGGTATTGAGAAATTAACAATTTTATTTGCCCAAAGTTTCTTATAAATTCAGAGGTACTAATTTCGATGAATTCTCAACAGCTTATTTACTCTTGCGAATTTGAAAAGTTTTTTTTTAGACTTGCTCTAAAACTTTTCGTGAAAATATCTTTTTCTAAATATTGTGTTTACAAATGGAGAAATGTTTTTTTGATATTTTGTCACGATTAAGTCTCCTAATGTTTATTAGAATATTGTATGGCTAACAAGTTTTTTTAAGTGGAGATAGCTTATAAATTTGTGAACCTTGAAGGTTTAGTGGTATGAAGAAGGCTTAAGAGATGTGGAATTTGCACGTTCACTTATTTGTTTTGATCCGTCATGTAATTCCGCACATGCAAAGATTGAAAGAGAGTTCCAAACTCTATAATGAGGACTGTTATGGAATACTATGAGCAAAAGTATTCCCCTACTTTTTGTTGATGACAAACGGGGAGAAATATTGTGGAAACTAGAGGGGGAGAAAAAACTCAAGCAAAAGGATGCACCAATTAAGGGGGAGTATCTTATTTCCTTTTCTCTAATTATATTTCTGAATTTTATTTGAATATAATCATTTATGGTTTATCATCATCAACAAGGGGGAGATTGTTAGCCCAAATGTTTTCTTAGAAATACATTATTGATTTTGACGATAACAAACATATTTAGTTAGGCTATGTTTGGATGGCAGTAATCTCAAGGGGGAATAGGAATGTGATATCATTTACCCATGATTCCAACGTTTGGAATAGACAGGAACACGAATGTGATGCCCAGACTTTTCCAATTCCAACGTTTGGTAGAGACAGGAATAGGAATATGATTCCTGATGACATATTCAACCATGAATCACATTCCTAGACTAAGTGAAAATCTGATCCCTCCCTTCCCCCATGGGAATCTCAGATTCCTGGCTCATTCATTAAGAAAATGAACTATTGACTTTAATAAGTTTCCAAAATAATTGTTTCCTGTGTAAGATTACTGAATTAATCCAAACACCGAAATAGCATTCCTCCAGGTATCAAATTTCTAGGAATTCAATTCCCAGTAATCATATTCCTATTCCTACCCAAGAAAATTCCCGGAAGAAAATTCCCGGGAATTTGATTCCTGGTAATCATATTCCTATTCTTCCTTAAGATTCCGGTCATCCAAACATAGCCTTAAAGTGAAATATAATTAAAATGGATATTTGATACTCATTTGAATAGTTGCTTATTTTGTAGGATTTGGTTGAGTTACACATGGATAGATTCTACATCCAATCCTATCTCCAATAGCCAAAATTTGAATTTAAAGGGGAGAAGATTAAGGACAAATCTTATTCCCATATTTATTTTGGAAAGATCTATCTCAATTCAAATGGCTAGAGCACAAGGAAAGTCGGAAAATTCAAAGTCTTTCACTGCCTTAATAGGATCCTATTGATTTGGTCCAAACGGCTAGTACATGAAAGGAATTGATCGTTGCTCTCATATATTTGCTTCAATCAAGTAAAAAATGGAATGGATTTGGAATGTCTTGATTAAGACCATAATGGAATGGCTTATTTCCATAGGTTAAGATGCAACATGTGCTTCCAAGTTCCAAGGGCAAGTTAAAAAATGTTGGTCATTTGAGAAGACCATTTTCTGATTTGGTTCCAATGGCTAATTCAAAGAAAAGGGATTGACTTATGCTTTCAATGGGTGCTTTGTTTCCAAAGGTGAAAAGATTGGTTCCAATGTTCATTTTATTGAAGAATAAAAGGACCATTTGTTGAAGCAAAAGTTGGGTAGAGAATAAAAGAACCATTTGTTGAAGCAAAAGTTGGGTGCTTTGTTTCCAAAGGTGAAAAGATTGGTTCCAACGTTCATTTTATTGAAGAATCAAAGGACCATTTGTTGAAGCAAAAGTTGGGCAGAGAATTTGAAAAGAAACAATCATCAATTGAGCTTTAAAGTTGGTTATTTATTGGGAGGAAAAATTAGAGCTTAATATTTTGTTTATCTACACTTTTGAGAGTGTTTAATTTGTGAGATTTCATTGTAAAAGGGAGTGTGACCCCTTGTGAAAGGTTATCTTTTGTGATTTTTGTGAGAATAAATCACTTGGTTAGGTGTTACTAGTACCGGAGTCAAAACTAGTTGGGGTAGGTGTGACTAGCACCAGAGTCAAAACTGGTTGGAGCGATTGAGGATATTGCTCGTTGTAAGCGTTTATCTAGCACCCGTGAAACTAGAAAGTGTTAGTATTGGAGATAGTGCAGCAAATCCCGAGTTGGACACTTGGGGAGTGGACTAGGCCGTGAAGTTGCGGACCAAACCACTATAAATCCTTGCGTTCGATTTCTCTTTTCCCTTACTCTTTATTTACCGTCATATATTACTACATGCATGCTTGAATTGATTTAATTTTTGGGTGTTGCATTTAGTTTTTTTTAATTCCGCATTATTATTGAAAAACACAATTTACCCTCCCTCTTGTGTTGCTATCTGGGCCAACAAGTGGTATCAGAGCCAAGGTCAAGGGTTCAACTCTCCTGGATAGCATGCTGCTTGCGGGCAGGTACTGGAGGGGGGGATTGTTGGAAATAAAGTTGCACCTTCACTAACACCTGCGGGTTTTGGTGAGAGAGTAAGCGCTTGATCCTAACATATTACAATGTGAAATGAAAAACCCACCCAAGAGCTCCTAACACAATGGCTCTATACAATGTTTTTCACTCACCCCACACTCTATTTTTTCTCACCCCACACTCTATTTTTTCCCTCTCACCCCTCTCCGTCTACATTTTTCCTCACTCTTTCTAAATTCACCTCACAAACCTGAGCACGGCAACCCCTCACTAGGGGTTTATTTTTTAAAAATACCCCTCTCCGGTCTACTCTCAAACTGTCCACCCTCACTCTTTCTAAATTCACCTCACAAATGACAAACCCAAATATATGGTACATGACATAGGACAAGTAACCAAACTCTTAAAATCTCTTGAAGGATCCGGGTCTGGCATTGAAAAACTCTTTGAAAGTGAGCCGGTAGTGGCCCCATTCTACAGAAACCCATTAAGACTTTGTAAAGTCACCACCTAACCTTTTACTCCTACTACTTTCATTGAACCACATTCACATTTCCTTTTCTTTGTTTTGTCAACACATGACTCCACCTGCAGAACATCTTAGCTTCTTTTCTCTTATTTTTCTACTTCAGCTGTTGCTCCCTTTTTTTTTCTCTGTTTATCATTTTCCCAAAAAACATTATCACATGAGCAAAAAAACATTATCCAAAAAAAAAAAAAACATTATCACATGAGCAAAATCCCAACACAAATTACAAATGCGAGATCTCTCAACATTTTCCACTTTGCATTTTCTCTATGATTCTTTTTCAGCTTTCCTTCCCAGAGTATGTACTGCATTTTCACAATTCATTTTTGTTTGGGTAAACAAAAAAATGGCTTTGTTTGGTTTCCAGTTTTGGAAATTTATCTTTCAAAGTTTTCATTGTTTCTTCATCCGTGTTTTTTCGTCTCTAACAAAGAGTTCTTTGATAATTTGTGAAAAAAAAAAAGTTTAAACTATTTTGACAAAAGTATCTTCTTTTTTTTTTTTTTTAGTTCTCGTTTTACTTGATGGACAAACATTTGGAATGAATGCAGTAATTTCGGAGGGAGGATAGGTTCAATTGAGGAAGATGACCAAAATCAATGTGCATGATAAAAAAATTGATTGTCTATAAAAAAATCGAATTGATTATTGTTCGAACTGAATAGGAACAATAATCAATCGAATTGAAACCCTTTCCCTTTCCTTAGCTTAGAGCATAGAGTCAAAGTGTAAGTAGGTATCTATGCCTCCGAATTTAAACCCTTTCCTTAGCATAGAGTCAAATTGTAAGTAGGTATATATGCCAGATTTACCTATAGGTAAAACTTGTTGGAGATATGCTTTGAATTCAAGACGTTTGAAGAAAGGTACAAAATTCGGTGTGTAAAGATGTTCGCAACATGCTTGGTCCGGACCTTGGTGTTCGTTGGTCCGGACCTTCGGTCAATTAAGCTTTTAAAGGTCGCAGCATCCTTGGTCTGGACCTTGGTGTCGGTTGGTCCGAACCTTGGGTTAGTTAAAAGGTTGCAGCTTCGTTGGTCCGAACCAAGGGTACCAAGGTCCGGACCTTGAGTGCGCGGCTACGGGTTTTGAGAGGGTTTTTTACCTAATTTTTTGTACTTTCTTATAAATAGAGGCCTTGGGGGCTACTAGGGTTGGACTTCTTGAGTGAATCCCTTTGAGAGAGCCCCCACGGGGTTCCCCGTAGTGTGTTAGGGTTTCTCAATTGTTCCATTGGTTTGGTCTTGAGTTGGGATTTGAGATATCTAGGGCTTGTATGTGTCTCTTCCGTGTGTGTGAGACGTTTGATGCTCTGCAGATCGCGCCTCAGAGATTTGTTCCTAGATATTGTGTGGATGCTTCAAGTGAGAGTTACAGGTATAGCCGGCTCTGTGTATTTCTCCCCTTTTTAGTGAATCTTCTTGCTCTTTCCCTGTGGACGTACCTCTAGAGCTTCGCGCTTTGGGGGGAACCATGTAAATCTTGTGTTTTGTTTTCTTGTTGGTGTGTTTATATTCTCATACTTTGGGTTTTGTCACAACAAAACTTGTGTCAAATATAGCCCCAAAAAACAGGTAGCTATTTATAGCACTTGATATAGCTCACCATTGGGGTCTCATTTTAAACACAGCTGATATATTATAAAAATAAACAAATGTAATATCACACCATTAGGGAAACTCTTAAAGTTTAGCATTTGATTCGTTGTTGCTTGAACGAATCACATCTAGAGAGGCATGTGCAAACTTTTTGGGTGCAAGTCTCACTAAGAGAAAAAAACACGTCCATGAACTGATTGGTAATTCTCCTCTCTCTTTTTGTTTTTTTGGTTAACCAAGTCACAGACTTTTTTAAAAAAAAACTTCTACTTAACTAGAAGTTATATGTATAGGATTTTGTAGTTTAAGATTTTGTACCTAACTTTAAGATTTTGTAGTTTTTCTGGTGTTGCTGGTTGATTGCTAGCCAACCATGCATTTTTTTGATGGAGCTTTTGGCTGTTGTACCAGTTATTCAGTTAATGAAATTCTCTTTTTCGCCTTGCAAAAAAAAAGTTATATGTATAGGAATTGAGCCCATGCCCATGCCCATTGCAAGCCGAACGCAGGCTATACATTTTTAGTGGAAGCATTCTTTGTTGGAAATTATTTGTTAGAATTTCTGTAAACTTTAGTAACTTGAGACAACAACACAACAATAAAAATTGAGATAACTATGTAAACACAAAATTAGGGATTTAAGAGATTATTTATGTGGATCGAGTCACACATAAAACGCTCTCCTAAGAGAAGATACGTCCCCGCTTGCACCGAGTTGTGTGACGTTCCACTCCCAAAATAAAACGATCCTAGAAAGGTTTGTGTGCAGCTAAAACTTTCCTCGAACCAAGAATCGCCCGTATGCTACATGCTCAAAATATATACTTCAAAGTATGTATTGAAAATACAAAGAGTGGAAATGGAAAACATATCAGTGAGTGTTTTGTTTTTCTATAGAAGTGGCGTTCTTTGTGTTCTGTAGAAGAAGAAGAAGTATTTTTTTCTTATTAGTACTGTAGGCCTATATAAGTCCATGTAGAAGAGCATTACAGGAGATCTGTTACTGCCATGTGATGGCAGATTTGAATTTAATGGTAATGAGCAGTAAGGATAGATTTAAAGCCATGAAAAAGAATCCAATAACATACATCTGCCATCTAACATTCTTCAGTTTGAAGACCTGGTCGAAACTGTAAACTAATTAAAGAATCACCTTTGTTCAAGCACCTTTGTGAGGTAGAAAGTGATGCCATATATAAAGTTGTTGGGATTTTTGCACATGATTTATGATGTTTTTGAAAAAAGAAAAAGAAACAAATAAACACTAGTTAATGTGGCATTGGAAATATGGTTCGGTGGAGAGCAATAAATTGATTTTGGTGGTGCATTGAGTTGGCAGGAGAGTAATGCCCGTGCATGGGTAAGAGAAAATGGTTTGATGGGATAATAAAAGGTTTGGGTGGTGAGTTCTCCAAGTCAATGAAATAATTCCGGCTGTATAGTCCCAAGGAAATTTGTTGCTGAAGATGCTCGGGAATTCCAAATGAATTTAAGTTCTTCATTTGTTCTTCCATAAAGGAAGGGAAGCAGGTGCTGTGTGTGTAAAGGAAAAGAAAGAATAACATATGTGCAGTGTGTGCTGTCGTGTGTGAGTAGAAAAAGGAGAGAGAGAGTACGGCAGTGTAAGGAAAAGAAAGGAGATAAAAAGTGTAGTGTGTGTTGAGAGAGATTGTGAGAGAATATTGGTAAGTGTGTGAGAGATAAAAATACAAGTGATCGAGTGTGGGACTTGGGTTGGGTATTTTTATCTCATTGTAACTCATCAAATATAGTGAAAAGTGTTATTTCTCTCGTGGACGTACCCGATTTTGAGGAACCACGTGAAATCGTTTGTGTTCTTTGTTTCGGTTTATTTGTGCGTGTGCGTGTGCTTGTTTGATCGATCCATAACAAAAGTGGCACTCAATGGGCTGATTTGGAGTAATCAAGAACTGGGAGTTATTCTTCATGATGTAAAAGCTTTGAGCAGGAGTATTCAAGTGTCTTCGTTTTCTTTTGCTAAAAGGGCTTGTAATAGAGTAGCTGATGTTTTTGCAGGTCAAGGTATTCTTGGTATGGGGTCTAGTCTTTGGATAGAACCCCGCTGTCATGATTACTTGATTCCTTACTTAGGGCTGCGGTCCATTCTTGATGTAATGGTATGATGGGTTAATAATAACATCTGTTATCATTTAGCTAAAAAAAAAAAAAAGAAGAAGTAAAAACTTTACTCATTGAAGTTTAATAAAATCTCACTTTTTTAAGTCAAATAAGTTGAAAAGGAAAAATAATTTATTAAATTTCATCAGCACATAATGTGATAAGTCAGCATATAAGTTCTAGGAAATGGATTGTCCTTTTGAGCTCAATTTATGGTGGCATATCAACGTCCAATTGAAATCTGTACTGCCTTGTTGATACATCGACCTCTACGCAACCACGGCGAGAAATGGAAAACACAACCAAAGCCAAAACCATACAAACATCAACTATCTGAGTTAACTGGGTCACCCATCGATGAGTTACACCGGATCACACTAAGGTGCACTGAGTTGATGCTGAGTCACTACTCCTGGTGTAGATCCAGCCTCCATTGCTGCCGTCATCGGATTCTGGTGGCTTTATTCACCAGAGAATGCACCGGCCACCATGGACTCATATTCACAACTGAGGGAAAACCCAATCGAACTAGAGGAGTGGGCGATGGTGGCTGATTCGAGGAGGTGAAAGAGATGGGTGGTGGTTGTAGGCTAGGCAGTGGGCGGCGGCGATCTGATTCAAGGAGGTGTCAAACGGGTGTGAGGGTGAGTAGATGGTGGCGGGGCAGAGACCCGGGCCGGCCCTGACATTTCAGGGGCTTAAGACGAAGTTTGAAAATGGAGGCCCTTAAAAATGCTAGTGAAACTAAATAGAAAGTCGATAAACACCATTTCAAAACTACATGCATGTATTTAACACAGAAAAAATCCTAAAAAATACATTATACTATAAGAATCAAAAGCAACGTCCACCATCATCACTTAAACATTACCCTTCATTTTCCAACAAATAAGAATATGAGATAGAGATGATTTCACCCTTACAAGCTGTGATTTTACCTTTACAAGCCTAAGGGTGCCTCTGGGCTCCGTGAATCTGATCGGGGTCAGCACCAGATCTTCGTTTTTTTTAAAATCTTTTTCTCTCTTTTTTGTTGTTGTTTGTTTGTTTTGGAATCACCAAAGCTGATAACAATCTCGGATTGGGCCTTTGGGCCCCTTGGCCATTAAATGGGTGAGTAGTTGTTTGGGTTTTAAAATGGGCTTCTATGCAGAAAAAAATTGGGCCTACATACTTGCTGCTAAAAAATATTAGGGGGCCTGTTTTTTCATTTTTGGGGGGGCCTAAGACGCTGGTCTATTGGGCCTTAGCCCAGGGCCGGCCCTGCGGACACCAAGCGGGGGAGAAGGGCCAAGAGATGGTGACCCCACCCCCCGAAGAGGACTAGGCAGGGAGGCGGTGGGTGTTAACTATTACGGCCCGTTTGGATGACGTATTGGTTTAAGAGGGATTCAATAGTAAGGGGGGATAAAATAGTCGAAGTGATTAAATAAGAAGGGTGGACCCATAGTTAAGAATGAGAGATTAAATAGTACATGGTTTGGATGAGGGAAAATAAAAGGGGGATAAGGAGGGTGGATGATGTAAAATCATGTCAAAATACTTTCTTGCCCTTAGTAATGCATATATTAAATTATGTATTCATAAAATTATATAAATACCAAAATTAATTACACTATTCAATATTTAATTTATACAGAACATATCCTGTGAGGGCTCCCTCACAAAAAAAGTGCGGGAAAACAGTTGTGGGCCGTTGGATCCTATGCCCTTCACGCGATCCAACGGCTAACAACTGTTTTCCCGCACTTTTTTTTGTGAGGGAGCCCTCATAGGAAACTTCTTGTTAATTAATATTTTTTATTTCAAAAAACGTTTTTTATTTGTTTTTTTTTTTTTATATACTATTCAACAAGCCAACACGCGAACAATGTAAAATTTAAAGTATAAAAATTTTCAATTTTTTTTTGTATCGAATTAAAGATCTCTATTAGTAGTTTAATTTGGTGCAAGCAAAAATAAAAAATTATATACGGAAGTACTTTATTTTTTGATCCGAAGGATATTGCAAAGCAACTGAACAAGCCAACAATGTAAAATTATAAAGTATAAAAAAATTTCAATTTTTTTGTATCGAATTAAATATCTCTATTAGTAGTTTAATTTGGTACAAAAATAAATAAATAATTATATACGGAAGTACTTTATTTTTTTATCCGAAAGAAATTACATGGGGGTAGGGCGGTAAATTGGGGGGCTAATCCCCCCCGACTAAACATAGACACCTCTCCCCTCTACTTATATTTAGTCAGGGAGGGGCATGACTAATTATCCTGTCGGCTAATTAGTCGGGGGTTGATTTTGGCAGCCAAAACATGGATGAGGTGTGGGACCATGACTAAATAACCCAATCTTCCTCATCCCTCTTTCATTTCCAGCATCCAAATGAGCTCTTAAGGGACAAGGAAGACGAGGGGCGGTTGCACTGGGTGGGCGGCTGTGGCATAGGTTAGGGATAAAAATACTAAGAAAAACTCTCACGAAGAGAGAGAAGCTCTCATAGAGAGAGAGAGAGAGAGGCTGTGTTCCACTAGTAGCGAAACACTATTAAATGCTTAGTTGACTTCTCTAAAATAATTAGTAGCTTTTTAGATGGAACAAATAATTTATTACTTTTGGCAAGTCTCCAAAAATTGTCTATATTTTAAGATTTATAATGCTTTATATACAATATGAATTTCGTTTATGAAATACAGATGCCAATCTCGACCAAACAGATAGGTACCCGAACCGTAACAGTTTTTTTCTCGGAACTATAACCGAAATATTCCACGTGGGTGCGGGTATGGTATGGGATGTAAGATAACTGAATGAGTTTGGTTCGGTTCTGGTTTGAGCTGATAACCGAACCGTTCCCCGAACCGGATATGTGTAATTACAAAATTACCCTTTATATGTATATTAATTACATTTATATATATACATTTATACAGAACATATCCTATGAGGGCTCCCTCACAAAAAAAGTGCGGGAAAACAGTTGTGGGCCGTTGGATCCTATGCCCTTCACGCGATCCAACGGCTAACAACCGTTTTCCCGCACTTTTTTTTGTGAGGGAGCCCTCATAGGAAACTTCTTGTACATTTATATATATATATATATATATATATATATATATATATATATATATATATATATATATATATATATGGCCCGATCCAATGATCCCGAATCCGGGATTCGTAGTTCCGGATCAAATTTTCACGATCGAACCGTCAATGTGTTTAAAAAAGTGTTTTTAAGGGTCCCCGTGAGAAATCATCAAAAACAAATACCGGGAAGGGCTTGATCCAAGCATTTTTTCATAAAACTATATATATACGCTTTTGTGAAAACCTTTGATCAAGCCCTTCCGGTATTTTTTTGAAGATTTCCAGCGTGGACCTTGAAAAACACCTTTTGAACACATTGACGGTTCGATTATGCAAAAAATTTTTAAAACCTCGAAAACACCATTTTTTCTTCAATCCGGACATCAGGGATCCTTGACAGATCGCCGGTGTGTATATATATATATATATATATATATATATAGGATAATGATCTAATAAGGGATCCCTTAACCAAAATTTGGTGCGGACCACCCCTTTTTCACCTTTCCGAGCCAAATTTTGACGATCCGAACCGCTCAATGTTTTTAAAATGCATTTTCCAAGGTCCACGCGAAAATCTTCAAAAACAATACCGAAGGGCTTGATCCATGCATTTTTCGGTAACGGTAAAACTGTCCATACAGTTTTCGGTAAATGCATGGATCAAGCCCTTCCGGGTATTTTTTTTTGAAGATTTCCCGCGTGGACCTTGGAAAATGCATTTAAAAAACATTGAGTGGTTCGGATCGTCAAAATTTGGCTCGGAAAGGTGAAAAAAGGGGTGGTCCGCACCAAATTTTGGTTAAGGGATCCCTTATTAGATCATTATCCTATATATATATGCTTGACCGAAATCCTATACCTAAATTAATGGGTTGGCCCAAGCGTAGGGCGGAGACCGGTGTAGCACAATACCCGGTAAGACCGGAATCGAATCCACAGAGAAGGTGGAAAGTGCTTACTAAAAACTCGGGTTGCTAGTTTAACACGGCTCTTAGGTAGCCACCCTTTGTGATTTGATTGGTGAATTAACTAAATTAAGAGAAAAACTGATTTTGATTAAATTAATTAAAAGGAAGTACGGTCGTAGGGTTCATAACACGGTGACCAGGTCCGGATATTTCCTGCTCCATTCGTTGTTTCCGAGAAAACGGTTGATTTTAGAGAGAAAAGGTCACCCCGAAAGATGCGAATCCTCGCAGTCGCCGTTACCCGTGTACAACGAAGAACAAGTTTTGGTCCCCCGTTCCTCGCGTTACATGGGCTCCGACAAAGCTCGGATTCGTCCAACGGAAGCTCTTTAATAACCTAAAATTGCTTTTTCATTATCGAGTTTGAGAATAGGAGCAAAAAGAAATCCAGCCATGGCCACGGCGTGTTAATCACCCCGCGACCATACTTATGAAACTACTCACTCATATTGAACAGAACAACTAAAAGAGTTCCGAAATTAAACATGCTATTGAACTTGAATATGAGTTAAAACAGAGATTCGAGTCTCAGAACACGGACAAACTCCCGCGAACTGAGCTTAAAGTAAATGAACAGAAACGTTACCGAAGCTATGCGAGAATCAGCGATCAAAACTGTAAAAACTTTTATCCAAAAGTCTCCGGAAAGTAATAACTTCAAAAAGAAAGCGGTTGCGAAAATTAGAAGAAAACTAAACAAGGTTTGGAACCCTAATTCGGCCTCAAAACGAGGTATTTATCCTCCCCCGAAGTCAACACACGTGGCAAAGTCAAACGGGCAAACTAAGAGTCTCGGTATCGATACAGGAGAAGTCCTGTATCGATACCCAGACGTTCTGTTCCCAAATTGGCTCACGGGTATCGATACAGGACAATCGATCCCTGTATCGATACCGAGCTTGCTAAATTGAAATTCCAGCTGTTTGGTCGTCCTTGCTTGGGCCCCACCGGTTCCCAGCATGCCCAATGTCATGTGTCCACTTTACGTGCTCCTCCGGCTCGTTTCCTACAACACAAACACAACAATACCAAAAACACAAGACAACACCGCATCAAGTGGAAAATGGAATAAATCGCGCATCTAATGCGCTAATTCGCCCTACTTAGGCGCTTATATCTTGAGATATTGCGCGCCTATCAATATATATATATATATTTGGTGCGGACCTAGCCTTTTTTCAACTTTCTGGATCAAATTTTGATGATCCGAACCGCTCAATGTTTTTAAAATGCGTTTTCCAAGGTCCTCTAGGGAAATCTTCAAAAAAAAATATCTGGAAGAGCTTAATCCAAACAATTTTCGATAAAAGTGTACATATGTACAGTTTTATTGAAAACTGTATGTACAGTTTTATCGAAAACTGTTTGGATCAAGCCCTTCCGGTTTTTTTTTTTTTGACGAATCTTCACGTAGGCGCTTGAAAACGCATTTTAAAAACATTAAGCGGTTTGGATCATCAAAATTTGATCCGAAAAGATGAGGTCCGCACCAAATTTTAATAAGGGATCCCTTAGGAGATCATGTATATATAAATATATATATACAGAGCGGATCCATTCAGGACTCCCGCATTTTAATAAATATATATCCTACGGTTTGTCATGAAAACTGCTCGGATGAAGCCCTTCCCGGTCATTTTTTTTGCCGAATCTTCGCGTAGGCTCTTGAAAACACATTTTAAACACATCCAACGGTTTGGATCCCGACCATTTGGTCGGGAAATGGCCGGGAGAGGGGAGGTCCGGATTTTATTAAAATGCGGGAGTCGTGACTGGATCCGCTCTGTATATATATATACAATGAGCTTCCTATCAAAGATCCCGCAACTTGTTAAGTCCGTACCTCCACTTTTCGGACCAAATTTCGACGATCCGAACCGTTAGATGTGTTTAATACGTGTTTTTAAGGTCCAACGCAAGGATTTGGTAAAACAAAATATCCGGAAGGGCTTCATCGGAGCAGTTTTTCATAAAAATGCTATGATGGCTTGATCGGAGCAGTTTTTCATGTGGGGAGTTTTAGAATTATTAGTGGTGGAAGCAGCGGCGGAAGAGGTGATGGTGGTTTGTCAAGGCTTTTGCGCCCTGTTTGTTAGAGGTATATAGAAGGCGGATATAGAGATTGGCCGGATAAAGAAATCCGGGAGTGTTATATCCGGTGTTTGTTTAGTTTTTACCATCCGGATATAATAGGGCTCGGATATGTATATCTCCCTGCAGGGGGATTAAACATAAGCACCCCCTCCCCAGTCTAAAATATATCCCACCCATTATTACCAACCCATCCCCTGTGGCCCCCACCCCTTTTTTTACTGCCGCTTTTCCCCGAGAGAGAGAAGGGCTTATATCAGCCATTTTCCCTTTATTTTGGATTTGTTTATTTTGGACAAAAAGGACATTTTACATTATCCAACTCCTTATATCCTTTTCTACAACAACAAAACAAACACAATAACTTTTAATCTCCCCTTCTAAAATAATACCCCTCTAATTATATCCACCTCTATATCCCCTTTTATTATATCCCTCTTCCCCCCTTATATACATATCCCTATAACAAACAGGGCGTTGATGTTTTAGACTTATTAGTGTGCATGTGGAGTGGAGATACTAAATGAAGGAATTGTGAGTAAAGGACAGAGAGCAAAAAAGTGAACAAACAAAATAGCAAAATAACACAGTTAACAAATATTGAGCTTGTCTATAGTTCCACAGAATCTATTTCGAAGAAATGCATATTTTGAGTCTGTTCCAGTTCCTTATTTAAGTCAGGAATTGACTTATTTTGGCTTTTTGGGTTTATATATTGGAAAATAATAAATTGTTTCTTAAACCCCAGTATGTCAATTTTGACAATAAATCGGGAATTGGAACAACGTCAGATATTTTATCATCAATATCGGGTCTCAATTATGCATTTGGATGGAAAAGTACTTTATTTATTTATTTATTTTGAACGGCAAAAGAATAAATTTCATTAACCTTTGAAGGAATTACAAATTTCATTAACCATTAAATTTCATTATGCATTTGGATGGAAAAGTAGCATAGAGCGAATCAATATGAGACTCCCAAAGCTAAAATGAAGCCAATCCAGACCCAAAAGAGGTTAGCAAGGAGCCAACCAACAACAAAAAATATAGAGATAAAAAATCAAGGAGACAGTCCCTCCTTGTTACAGAAATCGAGCTGAAACAGAAAAACAATTCAAGACCAGCCTTGAATCTAACTATAGAGACTCCAGAATACTTTTTAATCTGAACACAAAGTCATCCACTGTGTAGTCTCCACATCCCAGCTTTGTTTTAACCCATAATGCTACTCTAACCTTTATAAGCTCAATAATGTCCTCCCAATTAGGCTGAGATTCTTCAAAAATCAATTTGTTCCTAGCATTCCAAATGGTCCACATTAGAGCCACCGGAATGCAGTCCCAAATGATCTTCTTTTCCGGCTTTAATTTCCAGTCATTCCACCAAATAAGCAATTCCACAAGAGACCTTGGTGTTACCCAAATCACTCCCCACCAAGACAAGATTTTAGACCAGACATTCCATACCAAGTTACAGTGCAACAAAAGATGATCCAAAGATTCAAGATTAGAAGTACAAAACTTGTAGATCGCAAGGTTAGCATTATGTATGATCCCAATATTTAGAAGGTACTCTGCAGTTTTTACCCTTCCCAAATGTACAAGCCAACCGAAACACTGGACCCTATAGGGAACCACATTTCTCCAAATTAAGTCCTAGGCATTGTTAGTTAACATTGCTTGAGGTCTAGCAAGATCATATAAGGATTTAATTGTGAAATTGGTTGAGTTTGCTCCATGCCAAATTAGTCTATCCTTGTCCCCAATGGTTGCTCTCACCCCAGCATCATCCAGTAATTGACATAGATCATCCTTCATTTCTATCTCCCAATCAAATAATCTCCTTCTGAAGTTAAATTCCCAATGGTTTGATTCAGCTTTCCTAGCTAAGACATGACTCAGTAAATCATCTTTAAGAGTAACAATTCTAAATAGAGATGGGTATGCTTCAGCCAGACATGGATTTCCAAGCCAAACATCTTTCCAGAACAAGATGGTATTCCCGTCACCAACTTTAATTTTGGCATTTTCAAGAAAAAAGGAATGCATCACAGGGTTCCTATCTTTCACTTGCATAATATCCTTCCAAATGGTAGAAACTTTTCTCTGAATCTTAAGTTTTGGTATCGAATTACAATCCCTCATTTTGTATTTGGTTTTTATAACATTCCTCCACAATGCCTCCTTTTCCAATCCAAATCTCCACCACTATTTAATAAGAAGAGCATCGTTCATATCCATAATACTTCTAATGCCTAATCCCCCACACTCTTTTTTCTGCGTAATCTTTATCCAAGAAACCATGTGAAGTTTTCTTTTCAAATTAGATCCACCCCACAGAAATTTAGTTTGAATTGATTCAATGACTTTGACTACTCCATCAGGCATTTTGGAAAGGGACATAAAGAAAACATGCAAGCTACATAGGATTGATTTAATTAAAACAATTCTACCACCAAAAGAAAGGTACCTCCTCTTCCACGTTGCTAGTCTGGCTTTGATTCTGTCTATGACTGGTTTCCAAGTGGATTTCAGCTTTGGACTGACCCCCTATGGCATGCCTAAATATTTGATTGGCAGCTTTTGAGTTTGGCAATTGAAAACTTGAGCCATTTGTTGTGTGATCTCTTCAGGTAAGCCAACACCACAAAGGATGGTTTTGTGGTAATTGATTTTCAAACCAGACAATTCCTCAAAACTTCCTAGAATGCTCTTGATTGTATGGACTTCCTCAAAGCTTGCTTTACTGAAAACCAAGGTATCATTTGCAAATTGCAGATGAGTGATGATAGGACCATCATTTCCCATAGCCAGCCCACTAAGAGTACCTTGATCAATAGCCTTCTTGAACATCCAGTTGAGTCCTTCTGCTGCTAAGATGAATAGAAAAGGGGAAAGGGGATCACCCTGTCTCACCCCTTTTTGCATTTTGAAATTCTTGCTAGGAGAACCATTAACCAGCACAGAAACCCAAGCAGTGGCAAGACACTCCTTAATCCATGAATTCCATTTAGGAGGGAATCCCATGGAGTTCATTAATTCCAGAGTGTAGTTCCAATTAAGATTATCAAAGGCCTTTTCAAAATCCAGCTTGATAATCATGGCTTGTTTCCTTTCTTTCTTCCAACCATCTATAATTTCATTTGCAATCAAAATCCCATCTTGTATATTTTTCCCACCCGAGAAAGCTGACTGGACCTCTCCAACAACTATAGGGATTGTGCTTTTGATTCTAGTTGCTAATACTTTTGCAAGGATTTTGTACATAGAGCTTATCAGACTAATTGGTCTGAAATCTGAAAGCCCAATAGGATTTTCAATTTTTGGCACTAGAGTAATGACTGATTGATTGATGCACTTTGGTAGCCTTCCGTTTCTGTGAAATTCTGCCATGAAGGTCATAATTTCGCCTCTCATAAATCCCCATCTCTTCTTGATACTCAACATATTGAAGCCATCTGGGCCAGGTGCTTTGTTCCCATCACATGATTTGATAGCATTCCAAACTTCATCTTCTGTAAAACCAGCAATCAGAAATTCACACATCCCCTGATCGATAATGTTTCCCCTCCAGTCTATGGACCAAGGTCTAATTTTCATCACCTCCTTATATAAATTGCTGAAGTGATCATGTGTAGTAAGCTTAACATCCTCAGGTTCTTCCACTGTTTGCCCTCTCACTAAAATAAAATTGATACTATTCCTTCTCTGCCTTGTTGATGACATAGTGTGGAAGAACTTTGTATTTTTATCCCCCTTAAGATGCCAATTTACTCTAGATTTTTGCATCCACATACTCTCAATGAGTCTGCCAAGTCTCCATGCCGCAGCTTTGAGTTGTCTTCTTTGAAAATTTACCCTCAGCAGTTATGGAGTTGTCTTCAGCTAGAAGGTCCAGCTTGTGGAGTTCAGATTCTACCACTTTACTTTATAGCCCTGATCACATGTATTACTTTAAACGAAATCCCAATGGGTGTGAAGGGCTAGACCTTATTTTTTTTGATCGGCAAAGAAAATTTCATCTCCATAAAGGGCGAAATATGAAATTCGTACAACAGAAAAGGCCCTACATTGAGATAGTCTCGAAGGAACCAAAATCCTCCTACTTCTAGAGCTCGCAGAAACCTAAACTGCCCCTCACCTCCCATTTTTCTAAGAAAAAATAATAAACTCTTGTTGGCAAGAAACCAACACGACTCCCAAACAATTAAGATAACCCATGCCCCTACAACTCCCAAAACAAGCTGTAAATACAAATAAAGCCCATTAAATGCATTAAAGTCCATCTGCACATACACCCAAGCGCAACTAGCACGGTCGCCGGAAAAATCTCCGACGAACACCCATAAACAATGCTTCACAGTCGCCATCGCTGTAACCCCCACACAAGCCGCCGTAATCGGACTCCCTATGACAACCCCTGAAACCACAGTGCAAAAAATCGAGTCACTTAATCTTCAATAATGGTGCCCTTCTTCTTCAAAAACCAATATGAAATGTCCTTGCAGTCTTCTTCTCCTTCCTTAAAACCCTAGGACCCTCCGATGGCTGTTCATCTCCTCAAAGCTCGATTGCAAACCTAACCCCAAATGAAGCCCTTCTCTTGCTCATGGCCATCGCCCCTTTCACTGTTGCGGCCCGCAAAACCCTCAATTGGACCCATAGAACCCCTCAGTTCACCCATCTGGCGCTGAATTTCTAGCCCCACTGTTGTTTCCCTCATATGCCTCCAATCGCCATTGCCATACCCCCGCATCGACCCACTAACGCCTCAAAAACTTTGCTAGTGCACCTCCTCAAAACCCTCACCCCCTTTACTCGTAAATGCAGACAAAAACTTCCGCTGCCACGCCACCATTTCGGGTCACAATCCACCACCACCGCTGCTGCTCACCCGTCTGCAAACACACCACCAACGCCGCGAGAAACCTACCACAAAACAGAAAACTAAAAGAGAGGAAGGGAGAGAGGAAGAAAGAAGAAGAGGAAAAGATCCCTCCCCTCCCGCCGCCGCCGGAAAACGGGGGGGAGGGGAAGGAGGGAGTCTGTTAATTGTTACCTTAAGACTCTAAGGGGCTAGACCTTATTCAAAATAAGAATAAGGTGCAAAGTTTGATTGATTGTAAATTGTACTAATTGAAAATGAATGAATTAAAATTCATATTTCGTTTGGTCTCTATTGAATAACTACCTTAATTTTGACGATAATGGAGCTTGAAGCGATATCCAGGAAGAGAATAAAACCTTCATCTCCAACTCTACCTCACTTGAAAACATACAAGATTTCTCTGTTGGATTAGCAATCACTACCAAAAACCTTAACTCACATCTACCTATTTGCCAGAAAAATAAAAGACCATCTTTCTGTCGATTGTAACGATAAGGGGGTCTATTATGTCGAAGCCCGAGTGGGTAATAAACTGTCCAAATTAATTCCATAGCAAACCAGACGTCTGGTTGACACACCATCTGCTTCCTCATGAATACATTGATCAAACAAACTGATCAACAGTAGGAATGTAATGAGGGATTGCTTGACCGACCAGGTGACTAAAAATAAGACGAATAAGACGCGTCCCAAGCGTAGGACTCTCGACCAGTGTAGCACAATAATTCCGGAAGTACCGGAGTCGAACCACTGAGACGGCTTAAGTGCTTGACTCAAAAGTGTGAAATTGCAGTTTTAACTGGCTCTTAGGTAGCCACCCTTTGATTTGATGAGATTTGATTAACTAGAATATTAAGCTAAATTTACTAATTGACTGAATGCAAATAAACAAAAGAGTACAGCTGAGGGAACCTAGCATCCACGCCTAATTTCACCGAAATTTACTTGGGCCACAATTTACCTTTTTACTGATTTTAGAAAACGAGGAAGATTTCCTAACAAATGCGCACCACCTGTCACCAGATTCCATGCGCATTTGAATTCCGGTAATGCCTGGGTTTGTTCGTTAGAAAAGTTTCTAGTTCTCAAAAATTGCTTAAAAATTGTGAATTCGGCCACGAGGTGAAACATAGATGAGGCTAGGCGTGGGCGCTTTCGCCCCGCAACCGCACTCTAAACGACTACTCAGTCATGATTATAGAAATTTCA
Source organism: Vaccinium myrtillus (assembly GCA_016920895.1). Taxonomy (NCBI): domain Eukaryota; kingdom Viridiplantae; phylum Streptophyta; class Magnoliopsida; order Ericales; family Ericaceae; genus Vaccinium; species Vaccinium myrtillus. The sequence continues at coordinate 17,065,150 of CM029275.1, read as the reverse complement.
GAAAACAAATTAAAACTAGATCTAAACATGCTCGAAGAATTAAATATAGAAACGAAAGCAAACGATACCGTAGATTGCAGTGAAAAATCGAACTTGGTAATTACTACGCAACAATCAATCCAAACGCTGCAACCCTGAAGAATAAAATTGAATCCGGAAACGATGAATGAAAAAGCTCTTGAAAAACGTAGCCTCCAAACTCTAAAGTGCAGAAATTATCAAAGGTTTCGAACCCTAATTACTAGTTAGAAAAGCATTTAAATAGTCACCAACCAACGACACCCTGAACGGCATCGTTTGAGTTTTCCCATAGCGTATCGGTATCGATACGGATATACGAGGTATCGATACCGATTGCCTTCACTTTGACCGTTGACCACGTAAGCATAAGGTATCGATACCTATTTTAGAGGTATCGATACTAAACCTTCTGGACAAAAACTGCTCCCTTTTAGCTGATTGGTATCGATACTAAGAAGAGGGGTATCGATACCGACTGCCTTCAGCCTGATGTTTCAAAAGTCCATCTCCCAAGCCATATTTACCCGCGCTTCCACCTCAAGCCATGCATTCATACACATGCCAAAAGCCCAAAATACCTGGAAAATTCACACAAATCACAAGGACACTACCGTGCACGCATTAAACGGAAAATAATCATTAATCCGCACGTCTAACGCGCTAAACCACCCTACTTAGGCGCCTAAAAGCAAGCTTTCTACGCGCCTATCACATCCCCCAACTTGAGCGTTGCTAGTCCCTAGTAACGAACGAAACGAAAAGAATTGAACTAACATAGTGACTCAAAAAGGGATACGAGGGTTATGCAACCTGTACAAAAATTAGATGAACAATTCGAGTATCATCTCGCTATTACCCACAACTCGGTCATATGCATGCTCCAACCAAAACTCGAATAATTCCATTTCTCCACAAAAATTTAAATTAGAATGCTCCCACGTGACACAAAATCACTCATACTCACCGAACACTCTACATCCCATGTGAGGCGCCTGGCGAACACCGTGGATTGAAAAATCACCACGTGCCAGTCAACGCAACGCCAAAATATTCAACGAAAACTCACGAATCAAGATACCACACATTCATGATTCAATATAACACATGCATGCAGAGAGTTAAACGACGTGCATCGGGTCAACTAAGGGCTTTGTTCGGCTTGTAATGACCGTGGTTAACAAAATAACGGGGCAACATGCAAAAGGGTGACGGCCTATACAAGCTCATGGTCGATCTACCCAGACTGGCCGTCACCAACACGGATAACACAATACGGACATCACATACTAACACATAATATCATAACATCATACTACCTAGAAATTTCGAATTAAGTTTTAACACACCCACCGACCACACATACGGTCGCGCCTCCAACAAACACATAAAATGTCATAGTTCCTAATCAACTTAAACATAGTAAAATATAAAACCATCATCACCAATCCAACATGTGTCCAACTCCGTGCCTCCCATTCTACTCATCCCAATCCTCCTCCGGTTCATCCGGCTCCTCAAAGTCGCCACTCACCTCCACTCCGCCAACGGCGGGAACATAAGGACCGGAAGTCTCCCGTAACATGCTTCCTTACATAAGTCACTCATCATTATATTCCACCTGTTCCTAGCCATCCGTCTCTGCTCCCGTTTAAGCTTCTTGAGACACTTAATAGTAGCTACATTCTCGGCGTAACATCTTCTTGATCCAATCCTTAAGAGGAGCTTCTTTAGACGGTGGGGTAAGCATTGATTCCCCACCACCCTTAACCCGAGCTTTGCTCCGAGCTAGAATAGTAGAATCCAAGTTTCCTTGTTCCAACCTCGTCATTAGTATAAAATTTAGTTCCCGAACGCCGTCCCTCCTAAGGATCGCGGTCACTAGGCACGGGAAAGGCATTCGAGATTTTTCGATGCAGCCCGAAATCAACCATTTCCCCAAAGATAAACAAAGCCCAGTCACACACCGTGTCCTCCTCGATGAATGCCCACATAATATTCCCGACCTTTTCTTGGGGCTTGTTCTCGGTCCCCCTGGATAAATGTTATAACATACAACCTCGGTTGAGGAACCTATATGACGGTTTAAATCTCCCTGGCCAGTGAGGGACCCTCGCATCCCTCCTATTTCCATAAATCTCTCCTTTCACCCAATTCTGGTTAATGGGGTTATCAACTGGCCTAGGAAAATTTGTCTCTCCTGCGGGCCTCACATAATTCAATGCAGCAGCAATTTTATCCACATCAATAAACACGGGGGTTCTTCCTATTGTAGAAGTAATCCGAGCCCCCGGATGCATAAAAGCTCCAGCCTCAGGCACAACCATGCATTTATAAAATTCCTCTACTAAAGTATTATTGTAACCCGGGTTTGGTTCAAACCAAAAAGACATACCTTGATTGTTTATTGCCTCGATCACCAAGTGGTGCTCCGGCCACCCAGCATCTAACTCTATATGTCTCTCATTCTTCACCCCCCTGCCTATGATCGAATCCCTCCACTGTATTTCCTCGTCCCTATCGATTTGGGCCCGGTCCCGTCTCGGTTTCCGGCCCGGATAAGGGCCTCCCGAAGAACCCCCCGGAACGTTCCCAGCTGTACCAGAAGTAGCCCCAGCCTTTGCCTTGCCCGTATCTTGCCTTTTGGATGCCATAGTTTGAGGGTTAAAGGTTTGAAGAAAAATGGGTTTTTGGGTTTTTCTGATCTGGAAATTTAGTGGGTTAGAAGAATTTTGGTTCGGATAGAAAGGTAGAGGATGAAGAGAGGGTGTTGTGGTTGAATTTTGGTAGAGAATGGTGGTTATTTGGGTGGTTTTTAGGAAGATTTGGTGGTAGGGTTTTAGGTGGTTATGGAGGAGAAGAGAGAGAAAGAGATAAAGAAGATGAAGATTGGAAGAGAAGAGAGGGAGAGAGAGAGAGAGAGAGAGCCGATCGGCCTCTTTTATTTTTTTTCTTTCGAAGCCAATCGGTATCGATACCCCTTATAAGGGTATCGATACCGAACTGTTAACGCTATTTTTTTTTTTTTTTTTTTTTTTTTTTGCAGTGGAAAACAAACTCATCCTCTCTTTCGTCAATGGGCATTCATTCGTGGGGACCGAAATTTGGTTTTCAGATTAGGGGTTCGGGCTTATGGTTTACGGTTAAAGGATTCTCAACACCATGGCATCCACAAGCAACATTCCAATTCTTCCTTTTACCACACATTCATTGATTCAGGTCTCTACAGATGTACACAGAGTTGGACCACCACGCTGACACACCACCCAAACACCGGTTTCCTAAGTTTGACACAGGAACTGACATAGACTGGTTAACCGTGGGATCAATGGGACACGTGTACTGGTCTAATCATGCAAAAATGGCCTTGTCTCATCCCCTAAACACGTCACCAACTCTCACGCATGCATATGCAATATTCAAATCGTGATATGAGGTTCAAACGCCTACTATTTTATGCGAATGCAGAAAGTGAAAACAAAGAAACATGGGATGCTTTAAGGACATGTTGTGTACAACGTGGGAACACCCACTCAAATCTGCTCATGGTGTGGAAAATATTCAAAATGGATGTCAGATATATGCATGTGAACAAGTTAAATAGGCAATCAACGAGAAAAGAATCTAGCATGCTCATCTAACTCATACAACCAAGCATAACAATCGTATCCCCAGACTCAAAAATTAACCAAAAAAAAAAAAAAAATTAAATTTAAACTACTAGCACCGCTCAAACGTGTACAAGGTACACCCCATCCCCCAACTTGAAAATTGCTCTGTCCCCAGAGCATGAAGACAAAGCCGTAATATGGAATAACAAGGGAAAAGAGATGGACCGACGGATGGCAGCCAACCATCAGGACCCGGCCGATTTATGGGGAATTTGCCATCAATGTCGCTGGTCGGCATCAGAACCGCTCCCAGGAGCTATACCTGCACAAGACGCAAGAACCAACTACCTACTAGGCAACAATCGATGTCGACGCCCGCGTTTGAAAGCCGGGCCACAACAAATAAAATAAAAGAAATAATGAACACCCCCACTTTCGTCACGTGAAAGGTACGGGTACTACTTTTCTTCCTAATTTCTCACTTAAATATGCGTAGAGAAAGTCATCATAACAATCCCGGGTAAGTCATGACTCAACAGGTTAAATTGCTCAAGGTTGTTCCTTAAAGAAATCAGAGCCAATCGTCTTTTATGACTATCCGAGACACGGCAATAAGATTGTTAGAAACCCAGATACGCATATGGAAGGCTAGAAATTAGGTGGCTATACCGGACCTTTTTTTTTTTTTTTTTTTTTTTTTAGAAAACAAACATAACAAGACATAATCGCCCTTACTAACCGGGGCTGGGCACACGATCCTTCTTGTAATAGCGGCGTGCGAAGCTATGGAAACCCAAGTCAATGATGGGTACCCCTATACAGGGGTCGGGTCCACACTCAATTAAGAGCATGGTACGCGTGAGCTACCCGTCAAAACAAGGCGGAAGACCGCCTACACAACTGGGTCGTCCGAATAAACAGGATCGACCAACTCTTCATCAGAGGTTCACCTACCTCCAAAAATTCCAAATAAGGTTTTAGACGTTGCCCGTTAACTTTGAACACATTATCATCTTTAGGGTCACGGACATCGACTGAACCATTAGGGTAAACATTGATTACTAAGTAGGGACCATCCCAACGGGACCTCAACTTGCCTGGGAAAATATGAAGACGCGAATTATAAAGTAACACTTTCTGACCGGCCCTAAAGGTTTTGCGCTGAATATTCTTATCATGGTACGCCTTAACCTTCGCCTTATAAATACTAGCGTTCTCATACGCGTCATTCCTAAGCTCCTCTAGTTCACTCAATTGCAATTTCCGATGCTCACCCGCCTCAATCAAACTAGAGTTGACTTTCTGAATGGCCCAATAGGCCTTCTTCTCTAACTCAACAGGCAGGTGACAGGCCTTACCATAAACGAGCCGATAGGGTGAGGCACCCAACACGGTCTTGTAAGCAGTGCGATAGGCCCACAACGCATTGTTCAACCTAGTGGACCAATCCTTCCTAGTCACACCTACGGTCTTTTCTAAAATTCGCTTAATCTCCCTATTCGCTAACTCGGCCTGCCCATTAGTCTGGGGGTGGTATGACGTGGATACCTTATGAGTAACGTGAAACTCCCCCCATTAATCTCTCAAAAGACCGACTCGTGAAATGCGTGCCCTGATCCGAGATAATGGCGCGTGGTACGCCAAACCTCGACAGAATGTTAGCCTTAAGAAACTCGAGCACGACTTTCGACTCCATAGACCTTGTGGGAATCGCTTCCACCCACTTCGACACATAGTCCATCACAATGTAATGTACTCATAACCATGAGACATAGGAAATGGACCCATAAAGTCGATGCCCCAACAATCAAATACTTCTAGCACAAGAATAGGCCTAAGGGGCATCTCATTACGCGCAGATAACTTGCCAAGCTTTTGGCAACGGTCACATGACCTACAAAACAAATGCACCACCTTGAACATATCGGGCCACCAGAACCCACACTGCAAAATCTTGGCGGTGGTCTTCTTCGAAGAGAAGTGACCCCCACACGCCTCACTATGGCAAAACTCTATGACTCCCTGTTGGTCGACTGGGACACATCTACGCACAACTGGTCCGCACGCAGATTTGAACAAGTAAGGGTCATCAAATATGTACTCGCGGACACTCCTCAAAATTGCCGCTTCTTGGGTAGACCAATGAGAAGGAATCGCCCCGTCACCAAGTAATTGGCGATATCAAGATACCATGGGCACTCGTTAACAGGAAACAACAACCGCTCATCCGGAAAAGAATCTCTAATGGAAAGGTCAGAGGTGGGGTCCTCAAACTCTAGACGAGACAAATGGTCGGCTACTACATTCTCGACCCCCTTCTTATCCTTAATGACAAGGTGGAATTCCTGCAGAAGCAGAATCCACCGGATTAGGCGTGCTTTCGCATCCTGTTTGGTCATCAAGTACTTAAGGGCTGCATGATCGGTAAACACCGTGATCTCGCGAGCCCACCGATAGGACCGAAACTTATCTACGGCAAACACCACCGCTACAGCCTCCTTCTCGGTAGTGGTGTAATTCATTTGTGCCGCATTGAGCGTCTTGCTCGCGTAGTAGATCACACATGGGTCTTTCCTCTCCTCTGTCCTAAAACACTCCACCGCATAGTCGAAGCATCACACATCAACTCGAAGGAAGACTCCAATCGTGGATTGCACGATTGGCGGAGTAGTAAGACTCCGCTTTAACTTTAAGAATGCCCCTTCACATGCCTCAGACCACTCAAATGGTGCGTCCTTTGCCAATAGTTGACACAATGGACGGGATATAGCACTGAAATCCTTAATGAACCGCCGGTAAAAACCAAATGTGTCCAAGAAATGAACGCACATCTTTGACATGAGACTTAGGAATAGGAAGATTACGGATCAAGTCTATCTTAGCCTTATCCACCTCAATACCCTTGGAGGACACAATGTGTCCTAACACAATCCCTTGGGTCACCATGAAGTGGCACTTTTCCCAATTCAACACTAAGTGCTTCTCCTCGCACCTCTGCAAGACCTTGCCTAAATTTTCGAGGCATCCATCGAATGAGTCCCCGAAGACCGAGAAATCATCCATAAACACCTCTACAATCTGCTCAATCATGTCACTAAAAATCCCCATCATACACCCGAAAAGGTACTGTGTGCATTGCACAACCCAAAGGGCATGCGACGGTAAGCATATGTACCATACGGACATGTGAACGTGGTCTTTCCTGGTCCTCTAACGCGACCTCTATCCGGTTGTACCCGAATATCCATCTAAGAAACAATAAAAGGCTCGACCACCACCCTCTCCAAAATTTGATCAATGAAAGGGAGAGGGAAGTGGTCTTTCCGGTGCTCGCATTGAGCTTCCGTGAATCGATGCAAACTCGCCAACCTCGTAGGAATCCTAGTCGGCACTAACTCTCCTTGCTCATTGGTCACCACAGCTGACCCCACCTTCTTTAGGCACAACTTGTACCGGGCTTACCCACTCACTATGGGCAATCGGGTATATAATACCCGCATCTAAAAGCTTAAGTACCTCAAATTTCACTACCACCTCTTTCATGTTTGGGTTTAAACGCCTCCGAGGTTGTCTAGACGGCTTAACACTATCCTCAAGAATGATTCGGTGTGTACACACCGTGGGGCTTATACCATGCAGATCAGCTATGGTCCAACCAAGCGTGCCTATGTGCTCTCTCAACAGGTCAAACAGCTTCCTCTCTTGATCTTCCTCAAGGGTTGAGGAGATCACTACCGGATAAGTATCATTGTCCTTCAAAAAGACATACTTGAGTGTGTTCGGAAGAGGTTTCAACTCGGTTTAGGTGGTTGGTCTAAAGATGGGAGAACCTTGGGCGAGGATTGCCCAAAGGTTCGAACATTAGGTCATGAGTGACCCCATACACTTCCTCGTACTCATCCTCAAACTCTAACAAATCACGAAAAGTGCCCACCTCTGCCGACTCTAAGAATGATACCTCCTCGGTGGTAAGAGCCACCTCCAGGGTCCTTATACAGACGGTATCGATATGCTCCCGAATGAGTGTGTCTATCGGACACACTCCTCCTCCGACTCCTCATCATCCTCACCCATAGTGCTAACATCAGAAACATCCACCTCCATCCTATCCTCGCAATGATAACCGGACCTTGCCGTTTTGCGTTCATGACGGCATTGGAGGTGGCTAAGAAAGGACGACCTAGAATGATGGGAGTCTTTTCTAAAACCTCGGGACTGGTTAATATCAAGGACAATGAAGTCCGCGGGAAATTGGAACTCACCCACCCGAATTAACACATCTTCCACCACCCTTTCGAAACCCTAACACTCCTGGGCCGCTAACCGGAGTGTGACGGGGTTTCTCTAAGATCCCTAAGACCCAATCTCAAAATGCCAATATGGGAGCAAATTGACACTCGCTCCCAAATCCAACAATGCCTTAGTAAACGTCTGCCCCGCAATTTCTATGGGTATGGTGGGACATCCTGGATCCTTGCACTTGGCAGGAATCTCAGTCTGAAGGATGGAACTCACTTGCTCTGTCAGAACCACGTTGTTCTGATTCTTGCGCTTAGTCGTGCAAAGGTCCTTCAGCACCTTCGCACACTGTGGGAAAGACTCTATTGCCTCCATCAAAGTAATAGGGAATTGCACCCTCTTAAAAAGTTCTAGCATTTTATGGTTCATGCCCCGTTTAGGCTTTACCGCCAGCCTTTGGGGAAATGGGGCTAACGGTTTTTCCGGCGGTACCTGAGTCGTGGGGGCCGCAACAGAAGGCTCCACCATCTCAGGTGACTTCTCAAAACTCTCAGGGTTTTCCCTCGGTGCATCAACCGGCTCCACAGGTGGAGTTAGTTTCTGCTTTGGTGGGATGGTCTTGTCGATCTCCTTCCCATTTCTGAGAATGGTGACCGCTTTGGCCTCCTCCTGATTCGGACTCTGAATATTAGAACCTGAAGAGTTTCCCAAATAATGGGCGCCAGCTGTACTACCCTGAGCTGGAAATTTTCCCTTTTCCTGCTGCATGTGACTAATAATCGCAGTGAGTTGGGACATCTGAGTGGTAAGGGCGCCAATTTGCTGCCTTGTCTCAGTCTGAAATGACATCTGTGACTGCATCATGGAATTGACATTATCCTCTAGCTTATGGTCACGTGCAGTCATCTGTGAATAACCCGGGGGTGGGCCACGAGTGGATGGCCCTGTCCCCTACCAGCATCGCTTCGGTAGTGGTATGGAATAACTTGGCCTTGGGGGCACGAACGATTGGGACCGGGGATGTCTTTGCGCGCGGAGGTAACGCAAGGGGTTGCGCTTGACCTCCACCTCCGGTTACGAATCGACCACCCAAAGTTAGGGTGATCCCTCCATCCTGGATTATATGTATTTGAAAATGGATCCCAAGTCCTAACCGCGTTTACCTCTTCCCCGAGTGAACCGACTTGCCCCTTGGCTGCTAGGAACCCGGTGGCAAACGGTTGCGGTGTGCCCTTTACATTCACACCACACACATGCACCTCCTCTATATTAACCTCATGGACTGGACGAGTCCTGTCTCACTTCTAACTCTTCTAACCTCTCGAGCCATTTTCTCAACCTGAGCTCAAGTCGCTGGGTCACGGATGGTGACAGGGATAATATTGGACCCGAAGGTCCGGCTCGATCAAAATCGATGGCTCTAAAGCCCTCCTCGCCTATCGCCTAGGTTATCCAAGAAATCCCACCCTCATCGGTTTGTTTGGGACAAGAAATCGTCCCCTTGCAAGAATACTCTATGTGCTTTGGACGGTCTGCATTAAGGCCTAGATGGAAAAACTCCACCAGTGAATCCTCTCAAAACCATGGTGTGGTAATCTGAGGATCAACTCCTTAAATCGCTCCCAAGCCTTGAGAAACGACTCACCTCTTTCCTGCCTAAAGCCTTGGATCCGACGCCTAAAACTCACGACTTAGCCTCGAGAAATACTTCCCGTGAGAGCGTCGCGCACTTGCGCCTAGGTGGTAAGAGATTTAGACTTTGCATCCTAAACCACATTAGTGCGCCATCTTTTAATGTTGCCTCAAACATGCCTTGAGGCATGCATTCTCGTATTGGGTATTGGACGCGAGGTTGCGCACCAATCCCTCGAATGTACGCACATGTTCGTATGGGTCATCGCACTCCTCCCATGGAAATTCGGGAGGCATTGGACACCGGTTTAACCGTGAAAGCATTACGTGCCTCTTGTGTCTCCCGCGGAAACACAATGGGTCCTTCAGAGTGGACCTCTCTGGATAAAGATGTTGCCTCAAAGATGGTCATGCACAACTCCGCCGTTCTCACCATATCACTTACCACCGACTGACGGTAAAGTGGATTACTAACACGTCTCGACTCAAAAGGTAATTCTATGAAAAGATCACTAATGGGAATAGACTCGACCGATCGAGTCCGACCCCGAATCGGAAAATGAAGAACTAAACAACACAGCCGATCGGACTCCAGCTCTCTTCTCACTAACCGATGTGTCGGGTCGCGATAGTAGAGAGGGTCTTGTTTCCGACCTATGGTGACTCGACTAAAAGATAAGATTAACTACGACTCTACACTTTTAAAAACACACTGCTCCGTCCCGAACGGCGCCAAAAATGCTTGACCGACTGGTGACTAAAAATAAGACGAATAAGACGCGTCCCAAGCGTCAGGACTCTCGACCGAGTGTAGCACAATAATTCCGAAGTACCGAGTCGAACCACCGAGACGGCTTAAGTGCTTGACTCAAAAGTGTGAAATTGCGCTTTAAGCGGCTCTTAGGTAGCCACCCTTTGATTTGATGAGATTTGATTAACTAGAATATTAAGCTAAATTTACTAATTGACCGAATGCAAATAAACAAAAGAGTACAGCTGAGGGAACCTAGCATCCACGCCTAATTTCACCGAAATTTACTTGGGCCACAATTTACCTTTTTACTGATTTTAGAAAACGAGGAAGATTTCCTAACAAATGCGCACCACCTGTCACCAGATTCCATGCGCATTTGAATTCCGGTAATGCCTGGGTTTGTTCGTTAGAAAAGTTTCTAGTTCTCAAAAATTGCTTAAAAATTGTGAATTCGGCCACGAGGTGAAACATAGATGAGGCTAGGCGTGGGCGCGCCCGCAACCGCACTCTAAACGACTACTCACTCATGATTATAGAAATTTCAAAAACAAATTAAAACTAGATCTAAACATGCTCAAGAATTAAATATAGAAACGAAAGCAAACGATACCGTAGATTGCAAAGAAAAATCGAACTTGGTAATTACTACGCAACAATCAATCCAAACGCGCTGCAACCCCGAAGAATAAAATTGAATCCGAAACGATGAATGAAAAAGCTCTTGAAAACGTAGCCTCCAAACTCTAAAGTGCAGAAATTATCAAAGGTTTCGAACCCTAATTACTAGTTAGAAAAGCATTTAAATAGTCACCAACCAACGACACCCTGAACGGCATCGTTTGAGTTTTCCCATAGCGTATCGGTATCGATACGGATATACGAGGTATCGATACCGATTGCCTTCACTTTGACCGTTGACCACGTAAGCATAAGGTATCGATACCTATTTTAGAGGTATCGATACTAAACTAAACCTCTGACAAAAACTGCTCCCTTTTAGCCGATGATTGGTATCGATACTAAGAAGAGGGGTATCGATACCGACTGCCTTCAGCCTGATGTTTCAAAAGTCCATCTCCCAAGCCATATTTACCCGCGCTTCCACCTCAAGCCATGCATTCATACACATGCCAAAAGCCCAAAATACCTGGAAAATTCACACAAATCACAAGGACACTACCGTGCACGCATTAAACGGAAAATAATCATTAATCCGCACGTCTAACGCGCTAAACCACCCTACTTAGGCGCCTAAAAGCAAGCTTTCTACGCGCCTATCAGGGATGTAGTGAGGTTGCCTTGTACTTGGTACTTTTCTGCTACTTGCTACTTGTTTGTGTGCCCTTGGTTAGGGCTTAGTTGGCTACTTGGTTTGTGTGCCCATGGTTAGGGCTTTTGGATTGCTTTTATATTGTTCTTGTGGCATAGATATCTCTCATACATTGAACTGTATATGCTTCTCTTTCTGTTGCACTTATTGATTGTTGCTATCATATATTGTCCATGCTTCTGGTTGTTGTGCATAATCTTTCTTTGCAGGACTTTGACAAGTATTAAGGAAGCTTCTCTTATCTAGTTAATTTAAGTTTTTAAAGTTCTTAATCTAATTAGAATTTGTTTACTTGTATCCTTTATGTTTAAATGGTTTTGTCCCGGAAATGCCAAAGGGGGAGATTGTTAGGTTTATTAGCAATTTCTAGGTTTAACATGCCATTTGTGTCTGTAATCTATTTTGGGTTGGGAGGTAGAGTTCTAAGTGTTTGAGTTAGACGCTCCACTCAAGTGATTTCAAGCTTCGTTGTCAAGTTGATGCCACGCCAAGTATTTTGAGGCCTATCCGAAAAGGTATAACCATGCATGTCATTTGCACATTCAGGTCATTCAAATGTCTTGATTTATTGTCCATCGTCTTGGATTAACAAGTGCATTGATTAAAGTTTGAAATCCCATGATTTTGGTATAGGCATTTAACAGCTTGCTACATTTCCTTACGTCTGCAGACGCGAGCTTTTTAGTGGGCATCCTTTGACATGTGTCTTAATCTTGGCCATTCAAATCTTTTTAAGAGCATTACAAAGTGTTTGTACATGCATGTTTTTTAACAGCCTTCATTGTGCCACGTGCCTTAATCCTGTCAGAGCATTTTCTTGCGTTTGCACACGTCTGTTAACTCTTTAAGTGACCATATGTCATGTTTTGAGCGGGTATTTGTTGGCTACAAAATTATACACTATATAAGTCATTTGTCTTCCACTTTTTCATTAGAACTTAGAGAGAAAAATAGCTATTCTTAGAGAGAGAAAGTGCTCCCCCTTTTTCACTCTTATTTCCTTATGTGCTAGGTTTTTCTTGAGATGATTTAGTGTTCCCTTAATCATTTTTACTCTTTCTAGTACTTTCCCTTCAATTGGCTCTACAATGAGTTAATTTCCCAAAAAAAAAATCAAAAATCAAATCTTTTCATTAGTCATGTTTGCATGCCTTCAAGTCTAATTGGTCGGGTGAACCGGAGCTGTTGCGATACAGAGATCTAGATGGTGACTCTCGTGGTGTTCATGGATTCAAGAAGGAGCATGGGGTGCTAGTTCAAGAGTTGGAGCTAGGAATAACTAGTGGCTTGTGGGTAAATTCCTTGTCTTTGAACTTCTTGTACCTTTTAAATTATGAAATATAAGTAGTGTGAGGCTGTGGTTTTATGCTTAGGATATTAGGCCCTATGTAGTTTCCATGTATATTGCATGTCTTGTCTCGTTACTTTGATTTCCTCGTATTGAACTTGTTGGTTGTTTGAATGGCATAGAATTTGGGTGATTGAGTCTCACAAGGAATCGTTAATTTATTAGTTATGAATGAAATTTCTAAAATATTTTCTCCTTTTTCGCTGCACAATTCATTTTTCATTTTTAGCACCAATTGCTAAAATCCAAGTTTTCATAAAACTGCTAAAAGCTAAGTTACTAAAAGTCAATTTGTTTTCCATTAGCTAAAAGGTAATTTGTTAAAAGCCAATTTTCTCTAACACACTTTTTGCTAAAAGCAAGTCGATGAAATCACCCTGCAGCTTTTAGCAAATGAAAATCGAGATGCTTAAAGCTTTTAGCAAACAGGAAACTCAAGGTAGGTAGTTGCGCTGATTTGGCCCATTATTTTAATTTTTTTATTTTTATTTTAAAAGGAGTCAATTTGATTCATATAAAAGGCCGACGGCAGTACAAATTTCATCACAAAATACAGGATTGAACCAAAACTGACAAATCTAGATGCAAGTACATACACTAGTAGGCTCAGTAGTACCTTTGGCAGACCAACAACTAGGTTGCTGGGCTAAAAACCAACCCCCGATTTGAAAGTAGAAATCCCGAGGGATAACAGCTCAACCCCTAACACTAAGCACTAGATGAAATCGAAGAATTAGATAAATTATGCAATCCAAAAAATCAAATGCCGGCCAAGCGAAAACAGCCAGAAACTGGTAGCCTTCACGGGTGTTTACTCCAAGGCGAGCTCCCTGTGACACGCAAGACTCCGTGCAAAGGTTAACCTTGTTGATTAATCGACCTCCAACGTAACCACGACAAGAAATGGAAAACACAACCATAGTCAAAACAATGCAAACATCAACTAGGAATAAGCATAAACAAAAGCAACCGGCCAAATATCTCAAAAAAAAACAAACTGAGTAAACTGGGTCACCCATCGCTGAGTTACACCGGATCACACTGAGTTGCACTGAGTTGAAGCCAAGTCACTACTCCGGGTGTAGATCTAGCCTCTAGAGTAGGACCAAGAGACGGCGACCCCACCCCCCAAGAAAACCAGGCGGGGAGGCGGTGAGTGGTATACAGTGGCGGACGCAGGATCGCCATTTTTTCCTAATTTGCGGGGGCCACTCTTTAGTAATTTTACAAAAAAATCTAAAAGTGTACTAAAAATATGTCGAAAATTGGGGGGAGTGCAGGGGCCGAACACCCCCCTAGTACCCCCCGTCCGCCCCTGGTGGTAAGGGATGAGGAAGACAAGGGGGGTTGTAGCGGGTGAGCGGTGGGGGGTGGGAGGGCAGCGGTGGGGTAGGTTAGGGATAAAAAAATAAAAAATAAAAAAACTCAAAGAAAACTCTCACGAGGAGAGAGGACGTATCAAGTGCCCATTATTCTAATTAAAAGTCACTTATCTGAAGTAAACTAATGAGAAAGAATAATTGAAAAAGATTCCAACCGAGCACTGGGTTCTAGATCTTCTCTACCGAATCTCTATATGCTAGTTTGCAAAAAATTATAGTAGCAGATTTTGTGATTTTAGCTAAAAGCTGTTATGAATATTTGTCAAAAATTTCCACAACAGATTTTGAGAAGCTGCAGATTCCTAGATGCTAAAATAGGAAATAAAAATAAATTCTAGAGAAGTTAGATTTGAGTTGCCATTTGGATCAAATTTTAGATTCTAAGTACTCTGCAAGCTAATTATCAGCTTTTTGCACCCAACAACATCAACTTTTAGTACAGCTTAATGATAATTCCACAGCTATAGCTATAGCAAATATGTATACTGCTTCAATTAGAATTTGAAATCTAGAATCTGAAGCTAGAATCTAAAATCTCTATCCACAGGGTATCGCAAGCATGTTGTGTGAGGTCTTTTTGAGTCCCACACGAACTATCGGACATGCACATTCATTATGTTCATTAACGAGTCTTGCAAAAAATCAATTAACTTATTGAAAAGTGCTTGATCAATTAGGTTACTTTTTTGTTGAGATTTGTTTCAGAATTTTTACCAACAAATATTGAATAAAAAGTTGGAACAAATTGATCAAGTACTTATCAATATTCGAATGTGCCAATTGTTTGAGGGAATACTAAAAAATAATACCGAGTAAAATAAACATTTCGACTTAGTTGTGTGGAATCCAAAGTGTACCCATGACCATGTCGTGCCGTGTCAAAATTATATTTATAAAAACTTAGAATTAACTACTACTTAGAAGAATAATGGTTAAGTCCGAGTGTCGATCAACGGAGACAATTTGGCTAAATTACGGTAGTTCCGATTAATTTCTAATTTAATTCAGAGAAAGAGATTGGTTGAGTGATTTTGTGATTTACTAAATTAGAGCAAGAAATAATAAAATTGGGTGAAATTAATGGAGAGAGAGGATCTAGGGTTTCGAATCCACCTTGACCACGTAACTAGGCTATGTATAGGCTAGGATTATGTATTCGAATTGCAATTGTCAAGAAGATAGTTGAGTTGTTAACAGGCATGGGTTATCCCATAGCATGGAACGTCTCGCTGGTACAAACCGTCTATTTCACAACCTGTCCAGTGGCACGATCCGTCTTACGAGTATAACCCATCTCAGTTACCCAAGCACAAGCATAGAAAACTGTTGAATAACCCGGTATTTGAGATCGCGCACACAAATACACAAACAGATTGAAAGCATAAAATTTATTTCATTCGATCGTAATGAAACAAGTTCTTAGTTAAACAATTGATTCGAATAAATAAATCTAAATCTTATACATAGACAAAATTACTTGGAGCTAGGCTTCATCTTCCCCTAATTGAGTGGTTTAGCCGAGCATGGCCGAATCGCAGAGGTTCTGAACGAATTGCCGCGGCTCTGTTGAAAGTCGGCCTATTTTTTCCCCCTTTCTGTAACCTACTGCCTCGTTTTTATACTCGATGTCGATATTTTGTATGGGCAAACAATTCTCTAAATTATAATTAGTGGGCCCCCCTCCAAACCCACCAATTTCCTCGTATTATAAAGTGCCGAATAGGGAGTCGGGACCCACCTTTCCAGTCACTGAGAAAGCATCATCCACGTCCAAACCTTGGCTGGCCCACATATCCCATATGCTTAGGAAACCTTATTTAAAAATACCCAATTGCATTCAACTTGTGCCACGTGATTTGTATATCAGTTTAATGCTCCAAATTTCCATCAAATTAGAATTCTAATTGGGTGCTTCTCTCCATCGAATCAACTTTGGGCTTTTTAATTCCAAATATCGTCCACGTGTTTCGCAAGTCTTGAAATAGAGAAAACGAGTATCAAGCTCCAAATAATATATTAAACGGGCGCAACAATAATAAGTTAAAGGGTGTAAATGGGCACATTTATGCTCCTATCAACCCACAAATGGGGTCAATGCCCAATCCATACCCACACAATTGGGTATGTACGTATCACGGTATTTCTGAGCGTAACGCCTCACAACCAAGAGAACTTATATGGAAGGCCGGAAGAGTTATGAACGAAAAAGTTCGGACGAAACGACAGAGCCTTCGATTGGCCAATGGTGGAGTGGGAGCCCCAAATTAAGATGAACTGAATATCACTTATATTCTGATCATGTTGTTGGTCTTGTATTATTGGTACCCGAAGCTGCTATGACGTTTCCCTTTCATTTGTTAAGGAATTCCGAGTGCCTACTTTCTGAAATCCCTTTCACTCTGTTTTTATCATTTCAGGGATATAATAAAGCATATTTTGTATGCTAATTGAGGGAAAGTGTAGATGGTCTTTTATTGTAAGGAGGAAGGAGTAATATTACATATCTTACGTTGTCATGGAATATACTGTATTTCATTTATCTTGTCACCACTCATGATGTGTATTTACAAGAAAATACCATGTGTGAGTGGAATTGTATCAAGAAAATAATTATCTCTCCGTTTCGCAAAGACAATACAATAGGAAAACATTTGTATTTTCTGATCACCAAGTAAAGTATTTCTGTTCAGAATTTTTTTAAAAGTTTTTTGACACCAAATTAAACAACTAAGTGTGAAATCTATAATTTAGTGTCAAGAAATTTTAAAAATTATGCACGGAAAACCTTAATTGTTTTGATCCGAAAATTGCGCGTCTTTTTTTATAGTGAACTATCTTCACCCGGGGGAGTATGATTATGCCACAAGCCGCACATAGGTTAAGCAATTTGGTGAAATATACGAGTGCATGTCTTGTAGCAAGCAGCCCTCTTGGACCAATGACCTTACAAAGTGAAAAAAAATAAAATGGATGGAATTGTGGTCCACTATTTCCAACTCCCAAAGAAAGGAATGTGATATGTTCAATATGATCACGTATAAAATGATTGATTTATGAAGTCTTTTTTTTTTTTTTGATCAAAGATTTATGAAGTCTTTTATTAAGCAAAAAAAGTACATCTCATATAACCCCATCTCAATTGGCCATTTGGAACCAATTAACCTCATGCTAGTATCCTGCCAACTCATTATTGATCCTACGCCCATAGGCTATCAACTCATTATTGCTTTCCTTCATACAAGTGCAGCATGATTCAGAGTATACTGCCCAATGCAATGCCTTCCCATGCAGTAGCTTACTGCAGAATTTATGAATTAGTGAATGAACACGGCTCGTCAGCAGTTTGCCGAGAAGGGGGAAGCTACAATGTGCACCCCCGCATATGAGATTTTGTGGCACCAAATATGAGAGAATATGAGATTTTGTGGCACCAAATATGAGATTTTGTGGCTCCAAATATGATATGGCACATGGTATGCACCCCATGAGATTTTGTGGCTCCAAATATGAGATTTTGTGGCACCAAATATAAGATTTTTGTGGCTCCAAAATATGAGATTTTGTGGCACCAAATATGAGATTTTGTGGCTCCCAAATATGAGATTTTGTGGCACCAAATATGAGATTTTGTGGCTCAAAATATGAGATTTTGTGAAAATATATGAGATTTTGTGGCTCCAAATATGAGATTGTGGCACTGTAGCATTACTGTAGCAGTTACTGTAGCAATCCGAATGTGTCCAAATATGAGATTGTGTGGTTCCAAATATGAGATTTTCTGAAAATATATGAGATTTTGTGACTATTCATATGAAGTGGCATACCATATGCAGTTCATATCTCCAGCCACAAAATCTCATATTTAGAGTCACAAAATCTCATATGGAGAAGAGCACATTGTAGCATTACCCTGCCGAGAACTGCACCCCGTGCAGTTTGGCATTTCCCAAATTACATGATTATAAACCAAACCAAGTGTGTGGCGAGATCTACAATATGAACAGATATAATCGATTATTAAATTAAGTCAGATAAGTGGCAGAAAAATGCCGGACTGCACCTCCGTTCCGTTCTCGGCAAACTGCCGAAGAGCAGTGTTCTTAATGAATGTTACTCCCACTATGTTAGCAGGTTTAAAGAGGTGGTTGCAGATGCCGGGGTGGTAATTGATACCGATTAAATTCCTCTCACTAGAAAAATTCATAAGTCCCCTCCAACTGTGTTTGGACCGAAGATTTGTAGAGAGACTGGTGAGTGGAGAAATAAAAGCAAAGGGAAAGGGGAAAATAAAGTTCGTCCAGTAACTTTTCTATTTTGGCTGCCCAATTTATATCAAGATTCTACAGAGCCTTCTATCGAGTGGAGAAATTATTATATTTGCTCCTGAAGCACCATGCCTTTTCCACTTCCAAGTGTGTGGTTTCTATACAAATGTGTGATAGCCGTTTCTACAGATTTGTGTGGTGAAAAAGGCTCCTTGAGCACTATATGTGCACCAGAGGCACTAAAAGACCTCTCCTTCGATTGGTAAGTGGTGGAGTAGGAGCCCATAATTCCATGGAAGAGGCTACTATGATGTTTCCTTTTATATTAAGCAATTCTTTTTGACATGGAAATGAGAAGATTATATTAAGCAATTCCAAGTGTCTACTTTCTCAAATTCCTTTCATTCTCTTTTGATTATTTTAGGGGAGGATAAATTTTTTTAAAAAGGCTTTAAATTAAGCATATTAATTTGTATGCTAACTGAGGGAAAGTTTGGATGCATATCAATAAGTCTATCCCCAAGTGGTAAGTCGTGGTCCTGAAGTAATAGCCCATAGTTTCAGAGGCTGCTATGATATTCCTATTTATATTAAGCAAATCCGGATGCCTACTTTGTCAATCTCCTTTATTCTCTTTTAATCATTTCAATGCCATATTTTTTTTACTTTTGTCATTAAATTAAATGCCTGATAAAAAAAAGTCTTTAACTTAACCACATTTATGTCCACCTAAGATTGGAAACCACCACTTTAATTAAAAATCAAATAAAAAGGAAAAGGGGAATGATCGAACAGAGGAACAACTCCAACGAAAGGCAAATCTCTCTCTCTCTCCCTCCCACCCTCCATCTCAATCGATTTCTCTCTCACCGCCGAAGGAGACGACAAAGAGGACAAAGATCCAATGGGAGAGATTGTTGTGAACGAAATAGAGTTGCCCTAATTTTTGCAAGAGGCAAAAAAAGAGTGCCTTTGGCAAATAAAAAAGAACGAAGAGAAACTGTTTTCATTTACCATTTTTTTTGTTAAAGCAAAAAAAGATTGCCTTTGAATGAGAATGCAAACAAGGCCCCTTGCATTGTGCCCAATCACAGCTCCATGTTATGCTTTGGGTAGTCAATTGAGGTCAGGTACGTAATTTTAACATCATTTACTCTATAAATGAACACCCAAGCCACCTAACTCAAAATTTTGAACACCCTCATTCAACGTTACTTTCTTTATTACCCATAATCAATTAAGCAATGTGACATTAATTGAACACGTAGATCCATAAAAACTTTATTTCGAATTTCTGCAGTCGCCATTGAATAAATACCTGACTAAAATTTCTGGAGCCGCCATTTATTTTGTTTGAATAATTGGTCTCACAAATTCAGGAGAAATTTGCATCTTTCTATCAAGAAGGAAAGCAAGAGAGAGATGTCCCTGCCGTTTGGAGGAGAGAGACATCAATACTCTCAAGAGGAAATGGGAAGACGACCAGCATCTGCTTGTTTTTTTTTTTTTTTTTTCCTATTTTTCCTTTTGTTTGATTTCGTTGAGTTTTAAGTGGTGGGTCCCAATCTAGGTGGACATGCCACATAAGAACTTTGTGTATGTATTTGTATGTAGAGGTAGACTTATTGGTTTTAATATTACAGGTCTTGCTATTGATTTGAATTATCATATCTGACTTGTCATATTTCATTTATATTCTAAAAAAATATTTTCACCAGTCATGTCTATTGATGTGCAGTCTACTATATTAATAAAATAATTCTCTCTTTGCAAAGATAGTCCACTAAAAACTAACGTGTAATTTTCAGATCAATGAGTAAAAGTATTTTCGCTCATATCGACACCAAAGTAAAGAACCAAATGAGATTTAAAATTTAGTTGATTCACTATGCCACGTGCCGTATATAAAGGTGAAGAAATTTTGTGAATATAAGTGTTTTGGTGTAACATCCTGATTTTTAGAAGCATTATTTTCACTTAATGGAAAAGGTTCATTTAATTAAAAAAGTTACCATAATTAAGCAACAAAAATAAATAAAATAGAGTGATCTTAGTTTGATAATAATAAAACAAGATACTTCTTGCGAATTAAATTACATTCGTTCCACAAAATAATACAAAGATAGCAAGGTTCCCTAAAGGTTCATGTTCAAGACCCAGTCTTCCAATGGCGCCTTCTCTTCAGTCTCTTCCTCCATCTCATAGTATGGCTCCTCGCCTTCACCGTCGATACCTGGCGTGAAATACCAAGGCCAATAAAAGCACCAAAAGTGATAATCACTCAATAACTAACTCTTACATACTAACCCTTACGTTGCATTCATCCACAGTTCATATATAAAATTATGAAGTATAGAATTAAGGAGCAAATAAATCATTTTCTAGCCTTTAACATACATTTCATCAAAGTTCTCCACCTCGAGAACATCCATCCATTTTAACCACCAAGACTATGACCATTCGTGATTCATTCTCCCCTTACTTGCCCTGACCGAGAGCCCATATGAAACGACCTAAGTTATCTACTTAGTTGGAGTCATCAACTGTCTCAATGAATTCCCCAAGGACTGATCGTACCACTGGCCCCACGAGGGACTAACCATAACCTCGGGAGTATATAGACCATAACCTAGATCTATAATATAAATCACCTTTTATCGTCTAAATTCACAAAAAGTAATCACGCAACGCCAAGACTTAGGGTTACTGAATCAAAATCTCTGACTGACCACCATTCATAACATCTCATAACAGCCATAATCCATCTAGCTGACCGTTAATCATATCACCGAGATTCTATAGGATGGCCTCCACAAATCTCATCACATCTCCACTTTAATAACTTCCAATTTCCTTTAACTTAATATCGTGTAGGTGATCTTTACGTACGCAATCCAACCTAGTGAACTTAATTGTCCAATATAACAATCTCAACACCATCATTCATTGCAACAGAGTAATTGCAGAACAAGACAATACTCATAATTTAAAACATGGACGTATAGCACATAAGTAGTTTCGATTTGTCCTTGTGACTTTTGGGTTCACGGTGTCTTAACACATCAATTATTTTATGAATTTTGTTCTTTGAGGGTTAATTAGTAATTTCGCGAACCTTAGTAAGTTTGGTAATTTAATAAAACAGCCTTCGTAGTTAGGTTTATATAACCTAAATGGTGGATGCATAATTTACTAAGGGTGAGTTCTCCAATGGATTTTATCAAAAATTGATAAAATCAAGCCCTTGATTTTATCCATTGGTGAAGAGAGTTGATAAAATCTGTAGATTTTTGCATTCAAAAATCTTTTATCAACTCTCATCACCAATTGATAAAATCAAGGGCTTGATTTTATCAAATTTTTGATAAAATCCGTTGGAGAACCCACCCTAAAGTATAGGAGTAATATTGTAACAAAAAATTTGGGTATGCTATTTCCACGCCTCTATAAGATCAACAATATGCACTTCGCCGGAACCCTAGCACAGCAAGATAATAAACGGTTAAAACACCTTTGCCTCTCGTTGGCAAATGCCCTCTGATGCTTAAGTTAGTATCGCGTTACAAAAATAAGCCAAAGCATACAAAGCATGTAAATACGAATTACAACGTACCTTTTTTCATAGGTGTTACACCTTATTTATAGACGCGGGGTACTTGTTCTCCAAGTAACCCTCTTTCCATGGACACTATACACATTAGAAGTCTTTTTTCTTTTAGGGATGCATCCCTACTGGCTACTGCCATCTTCATTGATCCTGATTCCTAATTCGTTTAGGAATCACAATCCTTCTTGTATGTGGAAACTCCATCTTTATCCTTTATTTGGGGGATTCTGAAATATCTCTTAAGATTCTAGTTCTAGAACACTCTAAAACCCTTTAGACTCCTAATGGCTATACGATGGCCATATTGTTAGTATCTGGTCAGCACCTGTAAACCTTCTTCTGTGTACCCGAGCTGACCTATTCCGGTTGGTAATATCACGGTGGTCCTATGCATGGGTCTCCCGACCTTCCTTATGGTTGATAGCTTGATTGTGCACCCTCACGTGGTGCCAGGTGACATGGCAACTATATTGCATGTGCTTGGTGTGACATTATACTGTTCAGGCAAATACCCCTCACACAAGGTATTTTGGTAAAATGACTAAGTGATAGGGTAATTCGGTAATTAAACTAAGTAATTGTTAGAGTTAATTATATTGAAAAATATTGTCATTACTAATACCTTAAGCATCAACTAGAAAAATTGAATTAACAAAATCAGGTGTCAATGTATGGGAACCCATATTTTCGGGCCAATTTAAAATGTATCTTAATCATTAGAGTCAAAGTGTAATTTAAGAAATAATTTTTCAAATTCTTCACGAGTTTGCACATTGTACCGGCGGAAATGATTTGGGTACACCACCAAGTGTACCCCAATTGCACCCCACCTCATCGGGGCCGTCCAAACATTTTTTGGACGTTCCAGATTTAAAGTGTTTTATGACCGGTCATAAAGCTTTATTACCGGTCATAAAACACTTTAAATCTGGAACGTCCAAAAAACGTTTGGACGGCCGCGATGAGGTGGGGTGCAATTGGGGTACCCATATGTGGTGTACCCATAGCACTATTCATTGTACCGGTAAGGTGTGAAGTCCTACCGATACAGCCTTGAATCAGAGGGGTTTGATCACTTGGGTACTGGTACAAGCCTAGTTCTTGGCTTGATTTTTTTCCCATTGTACCGGTACAGAAATGGGTAGTATCGGTGCAACACTGTAATGGAAACAGGGTATTATTTTGGTGAAACCATTTTGATGCTAGATTTCGATTTCCTTCAACTCTAAACCTTATAAATCAAATATAGAGATCAAAATCTACTTAGAGAAAGAGGAAAAAAGTTTTACTACCCTTGGTCCAAAAAAACAAGCTTGAAACGGAAGTTTTGGCAAAAAACGGAACGTCGAAAAGGATGATGGTGGATGTGGCTCCTCGGTTGGAGTTGGCTTGCTTAGTAAGTGTATTTGTGAACCTTGGATGTGGTTTATGAGTTGTGTAGCTCGAATTTGGGTAGTGGTGCAGTGTTTGATCAAAATCCACATTCTCTCTCCTCTCAAGCTTCCATGTCTACACCTTATGTCTCTCTCTTGCACTCCCTTCTGTTTTCTAGGTTGTATAGTAGATTTGGAGTGGGTTTACAGTAGTGGGGAAATGAGGGATGAATTGGGGTTTATCTAGGGGTAGTGGAAGGTGGTGTGGGGAGCAAGAATAGTAATGGGATAAGGCATGAAGTGAGGTTGAGCTGATGAGGGTGGTTGATATAAGGGGGAGGCCTGATTTCTGCAGTGGATAAGAGGGAGGGTGGCAGCTGTATTTAGGAAGGGATATGGGTGGTTTTGTGTGGGTTGTGATGATGATGTTGGGAAATGATGAAGGAGAAGTTGGTGGTGGCAGCCGAAAATGGGGGAAGATAAGGGTGGAGGTGATTGTGTGAAATGACAAGAGCAGGGAAGGTGGTTCATGTTAGGTTTTTGAAATTATTAGGATCCTTAGTGTAAGTTTAGATAATTAGGGGTGGTTAGTGTAATGAAATGTTAGTAACAATAGTTAAGGAATAAAAATAATTCGAAATTTTATTAAAAATATTGAATTATTACACTTGTAGCAGCCCTCTTATTTATATATGTTCCGTCTGGATTGAGTACTCTTTTCCCAAATTACATACTTGGACCAATGACCTGACGGTGAAAAAATAAAATGGTTGGAATTGTGGTCCATTGTTTCCAACTCCAAAGAGAGGAAGGGGATATGTTTAATACTACAATGAGCCCGAATCCTAACCGAACTTTAAAATATGTATAATGATTGAATTATAAAGACTTTTATTGACTACACATTTCGAATTAGTTGTGTGGAATCCGAAGTGTATTTACACATGGGATCAATACCCAATCGATATAAATCTCGTTAGTATTACGGTATTTCTGAGCAAAATGCATCACAACCAAAAGAACTTAGGGAAGGCCAAAAGGGTTATGAAGCAAAACTAAGGACAAAAGAGTAATTTCAGGGGGCGAAAAAGTTTGGGCGAAACACATGTGATGAATATTTTACATGTCGGGGCTCTATATTCTACGAAAGGATTCAACTTAGCCTTCTGAATTTTTTTTTATGACTCAGGTATTCTGGTCAGCTTTCGCACGCCTTAACTAAATTTGGGATTCCAATCTCTCCACCCACATGCGGAGAGCACAATTAAATTAAAGCTCCACGTGACCTTCGACTGGCCAATGGTGGAGTAGGAACCCCCAATTCAGATGAATTGACTATCACTTGTAAACTAATTAATAATGTTGTTGGTCCTGTTTTCTTGGTACCCGAGGCTGCTATGTTTTTCCCTTTCATACTAAGGAATTCCGAGTGCCTACTTTCTGAACCACTTCACTCTCCTTTTATCATTTTAGTGATATAAAGTTCTTCACATTTGTCTTTAAAGCATATTTGTACGCTAGTTAAGGCCAGGAAATTATAGATGGTCTTTTATTGACTACTAACACATGTACGTCTTACTTGTCAAGGAATATATGTCATCTTTTCACCACTCATGACGTGTATTTACAAGAAACTATTATGTGCGTGGAGTCTAGTATCAATTAAATAATTATCTCTCAAATGGTGGTCCGGACCAGCACTCGCGTACAATTCTAGAGGTCTGAGCATTGCTCGTCTGAAGTTGGTCCGGACGAGAGTACCTTGGTCCAGACGAGCGAGTCCTTGTTCCAAACCAGCACTTCAGAAACACTTTTATAAGTCTCAGCAACCTTGGAACGGACGAGCAGGGCCTTGATCCGAACCATATATAGCGGCGTACACCAACTTATTTAATTGTGTTTTGAACTGTTTTAAGGTTTTCTATGCTTGTTTTGGAGAGAGCTCAAAGAGACAGAGAGATACATTGGTAGGAGATTGGAGATTATAATCCATATTGATTATAGCGGATTGATTCGTCCATTCCCTGCGTAGTGAATCACGTAAATCTCTTGTGTTCTTGTGTGCTCGGTTTTCTTGCTTTCTTACCACTCTTCATCCTTATTATTTTTATTTCTAGATTGATATTGCTTGCTGGAATCGTTGTGTCTTCTGCTATATCACACAACACTTTCTTACCAGTCAAAGTGTTTTATTACCGATAAGAACCGGTAAGAAAGCTTTAGCAAATCTAGGCAATTGATTTCTATGATGGATGGTTGTGATATGCACTGCACGATGCAGCACATTAAGTGTGCTGCACCATCCCAACCAGGGACCCTAAAGCGCCCTTAGTGAGTTGCACCGTGCAGCACAACATCTTAGTCATCCAAAAGTGTTTTCAATTGTCCGGATTCACAAACGTTTTCTTACCGGTCAAAGTGCTTTATTACTACTAAGAAAGCTTCAGCGAATCCGGACCATTGATTTTCAAGATGTACGGCTATGATATGCACTTCATCATCCCCGCTTTCGTAATTTTGGATCACCAAGTAAAATATTTCCGTTCATAACTTTTTCCCAATTTTGTGACATTTAATTAAAAACGAATTGAGAACTACAATTTAGTGTCATGAAATTTAAAAAATTATGCACAGAAAAACTTAATTGTTTTGATCCGAAAAATACATGTAGCTTCCCGTTGTAGACTATTTTTGCGGGACGGAAGGAGTATGAATCACTATGCCACATGCCGCAAATAAAGAGGAAGAAATTTGGTGAAATCTACCAGTGCATTCCCTGTAATAGCCCTCTTACTTTTCTTGTAGTAGCCCTCTTACTTTTATGCCTTTTGGATTGCATAAAAGCAAGATATCATGAAAACTATTCCGAAAATAAAATTAGTGGCTCAAATTTATTTGAACCATTAACTTTACTTTTGAATTACTTGGCATTTTTCTTTGGATTGTGTTCCCATTTTCCTAATTACAAACATACTTGGACCAATGACCAACAGAAAGGAAGGTGACATGTTTAATACAACTATGAGCACAATTCCGTAACGGAACTTCAAAAATATGTACAATAATTGAATTATGAAGACTTTTATTGACCAAAAAGTGTACATCCCACACATAAACCCATCTCAAATGGCCATTCGGCCACCAAACATTAATTATTGATCCTTTTCCACACATTCTTGGTACTTGTCCACACTTTGTACGTATCAAACCCACCACATACACCCAAAAACCATTAGAACTTTTGGTTTCCAACAGAAGGAATCATAAACCAGACCTTTTTCCATGACAAAGCACTACATTTGTTTCTTGGTACATCGGAAATTGACAAAGCACTACATTACATGGATGTGCAACCCCCAGACCCAAACCCATACCCATACCCATACCCATACCAATACCCATCATAGCATGGCACTTGCCTCCCATACCCATGATAACATGGTCCCCCAGGATTACCCTCAGAGCACGGGCCACAACAATCCGGAACCGGGTTTACCGGTGGGCATCTATGTGCCGGAACCCATTCAGGGATAATTGGTACCGGCACTAGAATCGGCACCGACACTACGTTGATCGTCATTATTGGCACTTGTCCACACTTTTTTTCGTCCTCTTGTGGGGGCTTTGGGGACTTTGGGGGCTTTGGAGGAGGCTCTTTGATGATCTCAATGCACTTGGTTGTTTTCCCACCCTTACACAACAACTTGCAACGAATCTTCTCGGGGCTGCAGCATACTACGGTGATCGTCACTGTATTCTGCTTTTCGTCATAAATATGACTTCTAATTTCTATTTGTCCCCCAAAAGTTTCACATCACACATAAGTCAGTTATTATCTGAAATTTTTCTATAACATAAAATGATAATGATCATCGCACTTCCATTTTGTTCTCTTGCACTTTTTTTTTCTCATTACTCAGTTCACGTGAAATAATCAGAATATTCTTACTTCTTAATTCACTTTTAACATGTGAAAGGCGATTTTATTATACCGGAGTGAATAACAATAAGAAAACGAATCTAAGAGGATAAAACGAAGTGCAGAAATCATTTTCCCATCGATCATTATACCGAAATAAACATATATATGATGGGTGGGGGGTCTCACCGGGAAATTTGGCCAGAATTTTCTTGATCTTCTTGTAGCAGCAGGGGCACTGAAGGTCCACCTTCAGCACCATTGTTGTAACCTGTTAAATAATTGCAAAAAAAAAAAATTAGAAAATTTATATGGACATCAATGTTTCAAAATTTATTTACTGTAATAGGAGACACGAAAAAGTAGAATAATGAATCTACAAAATGAAGCCAAACCCAGTAGATAACAGTGTTAAAGAAAGCAATCCACAACCACAAAAAGGCTAAATTACGTACTAATTTAATTCAGTATGAATTGAGATAGAGGGAAATGGTGTTTACAAACCTTCTCAGCCATACTTAATTGAGAGAGGCGGACTCACGCTCAAAGAGAGAGAGAGAGAGAGAGAGAGAGAGAGAGAGAGAGAGAGAGAGAGAGTCGTCAAGAAAATTTCTTGACCGTTCCGATTTCTAATGAATCAAGATAACCATCTGCTCAGGTATAAATAGCGATTATCTTCAAAGGCCATGCTTTAGTTATGTTAATGGAATGGAAAAAGTTAGGCTCGAGCCAACACGTGTCACAGAGGATGCAATTGAGGTCACTGAGGTGGCCTAGGATTGCAGACGCTTCATGCATGCCATGGCCTATGATTGAGAGAACCATTTCACCTTCCAACTGATTAATCAATTTGTGGGCAATATTTGAGGGAAAATACTACAAACACAGAAGTTCGATGGAACAATAGATTCAAATTCGAACATAAGACCATGAATAGTACATGAGACCAATGTGTACAGAATGATTTGTGTACATGTAACACTGTGTCTGCATACATGCATATGTATATATATACTAGCATACATATGTAATCCTAGGATCTGTCTCTGTCTCCTTCGCTTCTTTCTCTATTTGTTCTATTTCCTTCAATTCGTGAAATACTTGAACTTTTTTTTCTTGCAAATCATTCTTCTTCATTTTAGCATTGATTGATTGCTTGTTAAATTCTTCCATCAAATTAATTGATGTTGGGATTAAATCCAATCTCATCCGCAACGGAAGCACAACCAAAAAAAAAAAAAGATAAAACATACACCAAAAGAACACACCAAATTTTACGTGGTTCGGCCTCAATGCCTACCTCCACGTACGGGAGAGATTTTTTCACTATATCTGGAAAAAAAAAGATTATAATGTGAAATGAAAAACCCACCCAAGAGCTCCCAACACAATGGCTCTATACGATGTTTTTCACTAATTCCCACACTCTATTTGTTCTCACATTTTTCCTCCTCACAATGACACAACCGGAGCGCACGGTAACCCTTCACAGGGGTCGGGGCTACCTTCCCTCGTGCCCCTCTCCAGTCTACTCTCAAACTGTCTACCCTCCCTCTCTCTAAATTCACCTCCTTGTTTGTTTAGGTTCTCAAGACCCACCCTGCATAGTCTCCAATAAAATTTTCTTTTTATCTCTCTCTACTCATTACCCCCAAAAACTTCCTCAAAACCCAAACCGCTCACAAACCCAAATATATATTACACGAAAAAGGCACAAACAACCAAACTCTTCAAATCTCTAGAAGGATTCGGGTCTGGCATTAACTTTATGAAAGTGAGCCAGCGGTAGTGACCCCATTCCACAGCACCCATTGACTTCATCCAATTAAGACTTTGAAAAGTCACCACCAAACCTTTTACTCCTATTTAGGGCCGTAAACAAGCACCCATTGACCGACTTTGAAAAGTCACCACCAACCTTTAACCCTATGAGGTTGGGATCAGTTCGTTAAGGTATGAGTCAGGCTCGAGTTCGGCTCGGGTTCGATTCGAGCCTAGATAAGTGGGCTCGAATTCGGCTCGTGAAAATATTTCAAAGCTCGGGCTCAGCTCGGTAGGGCTTGTTAAACTCAAATGAGCCGAACCGAGCCGAATTTAGGCTCGAATCAAGCTCGGTAGGGCTCGTTAACATTTTAGAACACAAACAGAGAGGGAAAAGAGATATGGTTCAAAACAATGTTACATGTAGATCTACCACAATAATCAAGAAATCAAAAAAAAAAAAAAACCAAATCTACCACAATAATCAAGAAATCAAAACAAAAAGAACACGATAAAAAAAAATATTGAAAACTAAATAGAGTACTCTAGTTAGGGATAAAACCCATATGTTCATAGTAAGTACTCTAGTTAGGGATAAAAGAATAACAAATTACATAAAAGTTTCCCAACTATAAAATATTTATATGTTGACCCCTAAAGTATTATTAATTACATTTTGACCTCAGGTTCGCGAGCCTAACCGAGCCGAATCCACTTAGGTTCAAGTTCGGCTCATTTATGAAACGAGTCTAATATTGAGGTTCAAGTTCAGTTCGTTTAGTAGACGAATCGAACTCGAACGAGCTCTTACCGAACCGAGCCTCGAATAGTTCACGAACAGCCCATTTCATTTACAGCCCTACTCCTATTACTTAACTAGGAGTCATATGTTTAGGAATCATGCCCATTGCAAGCCGAACGCAGTCTATACATTTTTAGTGGAAGCATGCTTCAGTTTGAAGACCTGGTCGAAACTGTAAACTAAAGAAGCACCTTTGTTCAAAGATCGCTTTAAGATAAATTAAAGAAAATGTATACAAAAGATATGGTGCAACAACAAGAGATGGTGCAACAACGTCCCGTTCTTACGAAGGCTATCGTATGGCTTGCTATTTTGCTGAAGAAAGATTTTTAGTGCTTGGTTGCATTTCTGGGGTGCCGGCCGGCCAGACTCTCTATGCGTATGTAGGTTGGATTAATGTGAAATTATCAATTTCATTGGGATCCACACGTGAGGGAGTGCGTCTCTTAGGTCATCCGTCTTTGGTAGGGATGTACTCGAGGTCCAATTTTGAGCTCAATGTTGCAATTAAATCTCCATAATTTTTTTAGAAACTTTATATTCAATTCACAAAAATTATTTTCGAGGTCGAGTGATTGGTCGTGTATTAAGTGGTTACTCCTTTCATCAAGGCAATTTGGAATTGTGTTTAACTCTAACAGCTCCAGAGTCGAACAAATCCGCTGGATTAGGCTGACTTGTCCTTCTGTTGCTGACTTTGGGCTAATCTTCTCTGGACTAGGCTGACCTGATGTCCTGTTTGGGCTTTTCTCTAATGATTGTCATGTTAAAGTGGTTCCAGAATCCAGACACCAAGGCCTTGGATAATTTCTCCTTGGTTGGATATCCATCCATGTATTGGAATCTAACTGGCTAAATTACACTTACTTCCCTTGACATTTCTGACAATTTCAAGCACATCCCTTATTTTTTCTGAAATGTCACTAACCTACCGTCATGCTTCGTCTCTTAACTCCTAACTCCGTTAGTAGATCATGTGATTTTACAAATTTGCCCTTCCCTTTAAGTGATGACAGGTTTTTCTCTTTGTACTGTATTGATGATGTAAAATCCCGATTTTTCAAAATTTAGTTAATTTTATTAATTGTGCAATTAGAGAGTAATTAAGTGTTTTATTATTATGTGTTGTTAGTAGATAAGGATATAATAAAAAAAAGATAAATAATTACTTGAATTTTAGTTTTTTCTTAAACCCCATATTTATCTCCCACTCTCCTAAACTTCCTCCAACAACTATAGGGATTGTGCTTTTGATTCTAGTTGCCAATACTTTTGCAAGGATTTTGTACATAGAGTTTATCAGACTAATGGGTCTGAAATCTGAAAGCCCAATAGGATTTTCAATTTTTGGCACTAGAGTATGAATGATTGATTGATGCACTTTGGTAGCCTTCCGTTTCTGTGAAATTCTGCCATGAAGGTCATAATTTCGCCTCTCATAAATCCCCAACTCTTCTTGATACTCAACATATTGAAGCCATCTGGGCCAGGTGCTTTGTTCCCATCACATGATTTGATAGCATTCCAAACTTCATCTTCTGTAAAACCAGCAATCAGAAATTCACACATCCCCTGATCGATAATGTTTCCCCTCCAGTCTATGGACCAAGGTCTAATTTTCATCACCTCCTTATATAAATTGCTGAAGTGATCATGCGCAGTAAGATTAACATACTCAGGTTCTTCCACTGTTTGCCCTCTCACTAAAATAGAATTGATACTATTCCTTCTCTGCCTTGTTGATGCCATAGTGTGGAAGAACTTTGTATTTTTATCCCCCTTCAGATGCCAATTTACTCTAGATTTTTGCAGCCACATACTCTCAATGAGTCTACCAAGTCTCCATGCCGCAGCTTTGAGTTGTCTTCTTTGAAATTTACCCTCAGCAGTTATGGAGTTGTCTTCAGCTTGAAGGTCCAGCTTGTGGAGTTCAGATTCTACCACTTTACTTTATAGCCCTAATCACATGTATTACTTTAAACGAAATCCCAATGGGTGTGAAGGGCTAGACCTTATTCAAAATAAGAATAAGGTGCAAAGTTTGATTGATTGTAAATTGTACTAATTGAAAATGAATGAATTAAAATTCATATTTCGTTTGGTCTCTATTGAATAACTACCTTAATTTTGCCGATAATGGAGCTTGAAGCGATATCCAGGAAGAGAATAAAACCTTCATCTCCAACTCTACCTCACTTGAAAACATACAAGATTTCTCTGTTGGATTAGCAATCACTACCAAAAACCTTAACTCACATCTACCCATTTGCGGGAAAAATAAAAGACCACCTTTCTGTCGATTGTAACGATGAGGGGGTCTATTATGTCAAAACCCGAGTGGGTAATAAACTGTCCAAATTAATTCCATAGCAAACCAGACGTCTGGTTGACACACCATCTGCTTCCTCATGAATACATTGATCAAACGGACTGATCAACAGTAGGAATGTAATGAGGGATGTAGTGAGGTTGCCTTGTACTTGGTACTTTTCTGCTACTTGCTACTTGGTTTGTGTGCCCTTGGTTAGGGCTTAGTTGGCTACTTGGTTTGTGTGCCCATGGTTAGGGCTTTTGGATTGCTTTTATATTGTTCTTGTGGCATAGATATCTCTCATGCATTGAACTGTATATGCTTCTCTTTCTGTTGCACTTATTGATTGTTGCTATCATATATTGTCCATGCTTCTGGTTGTTGTGCATAATCTTTCTTTGCAGGACTTTGACAAGTATTAACGAAGCTTCTCTTATCTAGTTAATTTAAGTTTTTAAAGTTCTTAATCTAATTAGAATTTGTTTACTTGTATCCTTTCTGTTTAAATGGTTTTGCCTCGGAAATGCCAAAGGGGGAGATTGTTAGGTTTATTAGCAATTTCTAGGTTTATCATGCCATTTGAGTCTGTAATCTATTTTGGGTTGGGAGGTAGAGTTCTAAGTGTTTGAGTTAGACGCTCCACTCAAGTGATTTCAAGCTTCGTTGTCAAGTTGATGCCACGCCAAGTATTTTGAGGCCTATCCGAAAAGGTATATATAACCATGCATTTCATTTGCACATTCAGGTCATTCAAATGTCTTGATTTATTGTCCATGGTCTTGGCTTAACAAGTGCATTGATTAAAGTTTGAAATCCCATGAATTTGGTATAGGCATTTAACAGCTTGCTACATTTCCTTACGTCTGTAGACGCGAGCTTTTTAGTGGCATCCTTTGACATGTGTCTTAATCTTGGCCATTCAAATCTTTTTAAGAGCATTACAAAGTGTTTGTACATGCATGTTTTTTAATAGCCTTCATTGTGCCATGTGCCTTAATCCTGTCAGAGCATTTTCTTGTGTTTGCACGCGTCTGTTAACTCTTTAAGTGACCATATGTCATGTTTTGAGCGGGTATTTGTTGGCTACAAAATTATACACTATATAAGTCATTTGTCTTCCACTTTTTCATTAGGACTTGAGAGAAAAATAGCTATTCTGATGCAGACCAGGTTGCTGAGATTTGGTTGGAACGGCTGCGGCCCCGTCCGCGGCCCAAACGACATTAATAAACAAGCCACACGGGCCAACGTTGGCGAAAGGGCTCCGAGTCCGCGTTTGGAAGCGAAACGGGCTTCTGCACATTTCTCATCGCTATTTTAGCGATGATCAACGATGGATTTCAGCCATTCGACATCGTCTAGGCCTTCAAACGGGCAATTTTGCCGTTTTAGGAAATAACTGA
Organism: Vaccinium myrtillus; assembly: GCA_016920895.1. Lineage (NCBI taxonomy): Eukaryota > Viridiplantae > Streptophyta > Magnoliopsida > Ericales > Ericaceae > Vaccinium > Vaccinium myrtillus. The sequence goes on along the minus strand of CM029275.1, from coordinate 17,031,395 downwards.
TTTGCTTATAACTTTTAGTAGGAAATTCCGTTTTATTTGCCATCTGTTTTGGAAACCTTGTAATTCTTCCTAGTTTTTGATTTTCCAGTCAAATGAGAATTTTCCTTTTTTGGTAATTTTCGTAATTTATTTGATTTCGACTTGATTAGCAAGTCAAATCCTTTCTTAATTTTTTTCCTAGTTGCCCTAGGGTTTCTTTGGTACTATAAGTATGATTGTAAGCCCATTGGCAGAGGTTGGTTGTTATTGAATTAAAGAAAACGAGTTTTACTCTTATTTTGGTCGTTTAAGGAGGGAGTACCTCTGGGTCGATCTTATTGTTCGCGTTTCTCTTGCATGATCGATTTCGATTCCATAGGCTGCGCTACATCATATTCTTAGAGAGAGAAAGTGCTCCCCCTTTTTCACTCTTATTTCCTTATGTGCTAGGTTTTTCTTGAGATGATTTAGTGTTCCTTTAATCTTTTTTACTCTTTCTAGTGCTTTCCCTTCAATTGGCTCTACAATGAGTTAATTTCCCAAAAAAACTTTCAAAAATCAAATATTTTTCATTAGTCATGTTTGCATGCTTTCAAGTCTAATTGGTCGGGTGAGCCGGAGCTGTTGCGATACGGAGATCGAGATGGTGATTCTCCTGGTGTTCATGGATTCAAGAAGGAGCATGGGGTGCTAGTTCAAGAGTTGGAGCTAGGAATAACAAGTGGCTTGTGGGTAAATTCCTTGTCTTTGAACTTCTTGTACCTTTTAAATTATGAAATATATATAAGTAGCGTGAGGCTGTGGTTTTATGCTTAGGATATTAGGCCCTATGTAGTTTCCATTTATATTGCATGTCTTGTCTCGTTACTTTGATTTCCTCGTATTGAACTTGTTGGTTGTTTGAATGGCATAGAATTTGGGTGATTGAGTCTCACAAGGAATCGTTAATTTATTAGTTATGAATGAAATTTCTAAAATATTTTCTCCTTTTTCGCTGCACAATTCATTTTTAGCACCAATTGCTAAAATCCAAGTTTTCATAAAACTACTAAAAGCTAAGTTACTAAAAGTCAATTTGTTTTCCATTAGCTAAAAGGTAAGTTGCTAAAAGTCAATTTTCTCTAACACACTTTTTGCTAAAAGCAAGTCGATGAAATCACCCTGCTGCTTTTAGCAAACGAAAATCGAGATGCTTAAAGCTTTTAGCAAACAGGAGACTCAAGGTAGGTAGTTGCGCTGATTTGGCCCATTATTTTATTTTATTTATTTTTATTTTAAAAGTAGTCAATTTGATTCATATAAAAGGCCGAAGACAGTACAAATTTCATCACAAAATAAAGGATTGAACCAAAACTGACAAAATCTAGACGCGAGTACATACACTAGTAGGCTCAGTGGTACCTCTGCCAAAGGCAGACCAACAACTAGGTTGCTGGGCTAAGAACCAGCCCTCGATTTGAAAGTAGAAATCCCGAGGGATAACAGCTCAACCCCTAACACTAAGCAGTAGATGAAATCGTAGAATTAGCTAAATTATGCACTCCAAAAAATCAAATGTCGGCCAAGTGAAAACAGCCAGAAACTGGTAGCCTTCACGGGTTTTTACTCCAAGGTCAGACCCCTGTGACGCGCAAGACTCCGTGCAAAGGTTAACCTTGTTGATAAATCGACCTCCAACGTAACCACAACAGGAAATGGAAAACACAACCATAGTCAAAACAATGCAAACATCAACTAGGAATAAGCATAAACAAAAGCAACCGGCCAAATATCTCAAAAAAAAAACAAACTGAGTAAACTGGGTCACCCATCGCTGAGTTACACCTTGCACTGAGTTGAAGCCAAGTCACTACTCCGGGTGCAGATCTACCTCCAGAGTACGACCGAGAGACGGCGTACCCCACCCCCAAGAAAACCAGGCAGGGAGGTGGTGAGTGGTAAGGGACGAGGAAGACAAGGGGGGTTGTAGCGGGTGAGCGGTGGGGGGTGGGAGGGCAGCGGTGGGGTAGGTTAGGGATAAAAAAAAAAACTCAAAGAAAACTCTCACGAGGAGAGAGGACGTATCAAGCGCACTTATCTGAAGTAAACTAATGAGAAAGAATAATTGAAAAAGATTCCAACCGAGCACTGGGTTCTAGATCTTCTCTACCGAATCTCTATATGCTAGTTTGCAAAAAAATTATAGTAGCAGATTTTGTGATTTTAGCTAAAAGCTGTTATGAATATTTGTCAAAAATTTCCACAACAGATTTTGAGAAGCTGCAGATTCCTAGATGCTAAAATAGGAAATAAAAATAAATTCTAGAGAAGTTAGATTTGAGTTGCCATTTGGATCAAAGTTTAGATTCTAAGTACTCTGCAAGCTAATTATCAGCTTTTTGCAGCCAACAACATCAACTTTTAGTATAGCTTAATGATAATCCCACAGCTATAGCAAATATGTATACTGCTTCAATTAGAATTTGAAATCTAGAATCTGAAGCTAAAATCTAAAATCTCTATCCACAGGGTATCGCAAGCATGTTGTGTGAGGCCTTTTTGAGTCCCACACGAACTATCGGACATGCACATTCATTATGTTCATTAACGAGTCTTGCAAAAAATCAATTAATTTATTGAAAAGTGCTTGATCAATTAGGTTACTTTTTTGTTGAGATTTGTTTCAGAATTTTTTCCCACAAATATTGAATAAAAAGTTAAACAAATTGATCAAGTACTTATCAATATTCGAATGTGCTAATTGTTTGAGGGAGTACTAAAAATTAATACCGAGTAAAATAAACATGTCGAATTAGTTGTGTGGAATCCAAAGTGTACTCGGCCCACACATAGTGTCAAAACCCAATCCATACCCACATCATTGGGTATTTCTGAGAGAAATGTCTCACAGCCAAGAGAGGCGGTGAGTGGTAAGGGACGAGGAAGACAAGGGGGGTTGTAGCGGGTGAGCGGTGGGGGGTGGGAGGGCAGCCGTGGGGTAGGTTAGGGAAGGCCGGAAGGGATATGAACGAAACAACAGAGCCTTTGATTGGCCAATGGTGGAGTGGGAGCCCCAAATTAAGATGAACTGAATATCACTTATATTCTGATCATGTTGTTGGTCTTGTATTATTGGTACCCGAAGCTGCTATGACGTTTCCCTTTCATTTGTTAAGGAATTCCGAGTGCCTACTTTCTGAAATCCCTTTCACTCTGTTTTTATCATTTCAGGGATATAATGCTCTTCACCTTTGCCTTTATAGCATATTTGTATGCTAGTTGAGGGAAGTGTAATATTACATATCTTACGTTGTCATGGAATATACTGTATTTCATTTATCTTGTCAGCACTCATGATGTGTATTTACAAGAAAATACCATGTGTGAGTGGAATTGTATCAAGAAAATAATTATCTCTCCGTTTCGGAAAGACAATGCAATAGGAAAACATTTGTAATTTCTGATCACCAAGTAAAGTATTTCCATTCAGTGTTTTTTTTTTAAAAAGTTTTTTGACACCAAATTAAAGAACTAATTGAAATCTACAATTTAGTGCCAAGAAATTTAAAAAACTATGCACGGAAAACCTTAATTGTTTTGATCCGAAAATTGCGCATCTTTTTTCATAGTGAACTATCTTCGCGCTGGGGGAGTATAATTATGCCACATGCCGCACATAGGTTATTAATTTGGTGAAATATACCAGTGCATGTCCTGTAGCAAACGGCCCTCTTGGACCAATGACCTTACAATGTGAAAAAAATATAATGGATGGAATTGTGGTCCATTGTTTCAATATAATCACGTATAAAATGATTGATTTATGAAGTCTTTTATTAACCAAACATAGTACATCTCAACCCCATCTCAATTGGCCATTTGGGACCAATTAACCTCATACTACCAACTCATTGACCCTACGCCCATAAGAATAAGTGAATGAACACGGCTTGTCAGCAGTTTGCCGAGAACTGCACCCCGTGCAGTTTGGCATTTCCCAACCGCTTACCAATTACATGATTATAAACCAAACAACGTGTGTGGCAAGATCTACAATATGAACATAATCGATTATTAAATTAGGTCAGATAAGTGGCAGAAAAATGCCGGACTGCACCTCCGTTCCGTTCTCGGCAAACTGCCGAATAGCAATGTTCTTAATGAATGTTACTCCCACTATGTTAGCAGGTTTAAAGAGGTGGTTGCAGATGCAGAGGTGGTAATTGATACCGATTAAATTCCTCTCACTAGAAAAATTCACAAGTCCCCTCCAACTGTGTTTGGACCGAAGATTTGTAGAGAGATTAGTGAGTGGAGAAATAAAAGCAAAGGAAAAGGGAAAAATAAGTAACTTTTCTTTTTTGGTTGCACAATTTATATCGAGACTTATTTACCTTTTTAGTCCCCAAAGTATTAGCGAGTGGCCAATTTTGTCCCCAATCTAAACATTTGTCCAATTTCATCACCAATGTTTAAAATACCACTTATGCCCTTCGTTTTAACGGATTAGATGAACGGCGTTAGGGGTGGGGACTAAATTGACACGAATTTTAAACATTGGTGATGAAATTGGACAAATGTTTAGATTGGGGACGAAATTGGTCACTCGCTAATACTTTGGGGACTAAAAAGGTAAATAAGCCTTATATCAATTAAGATTCTACAGAGCCTTCTATCGAGTGGAGAAATTATTATATTTGCTCCTGGAGCACCATGCCTTTTCCACTTCCAAGTGTGGTTTCTATACAAATGTGTGATAGCCGTTTCTACAGATTTGTGTGGTGGAAAAGGCTTCTTGAGCACTATATGTGCACCAAAGGCACTAAAAGACCTCTCCTTCGATTGGTAAGTGGTGGAGTAGGAGCCCATAATTCCATGGAACTAGAGGCTACTATGATGTTTTCTTTTATATTAAGCAATTCCAAGTGTCTACTTTCTCAAATTCCTTTCACTCTATTTTGATTATTTTAGGGGATAAATTTTTTCACCTTGTTATTAAATAGAGTTTCAGATAAAAAAAAAAAAAAAAAAACAAGTCTTCATAGCTGTGGGAAAGTTTGGATGATCATATCAATAATTCTACCCCCAAGTGGTAAGTGGTGGAGTAGGAGCTTGTAGTCCCAGAAGCTGCTATGATATTTCCCTTTTATATTAAGCAATTTCGGGTGCTTGCTTGCGTGCTTGCTTTCTCAAATCCCTTTCATTCTCTTTTTAGCATTTTAGTGCAACAAAGTTTTTCACCTTTGTCATTAAATTAGGTTTCGGATTAAAAAAAAAGGCTTTAAATTAAGCATATTTGTATGCTAACTGAGGGAAAGTTTGGATGCATATATATCAATAAGTCTATCCCCAAGTGATAAGTGGTGGTCCTGAAGTAATAGCCCATAGTTTCAGAGGCTGCTATGATATTCCTATTTATACTAAGCAAATCCGGGTGCCTACTTTGTCAATCTCCTTTATTCTGTTTTAATCATTTCAATGCCATATTTTTTTTTACTTTTGTCATTAAATTAAATGCCTGATAAAAAAAGTCTTTAACTTAACCACATTTATGTCCACCTAAGATTGGAAACCACCACTTTAATTAAAAATCAAATAAAAAGGAAAAGGGGAATGAACAGAGGAACGGCTCCAACGAAAGGCAAATCTCTCTCTCTCTCCCTCCCTCCCACCCTCTATCTCAATCGATTTCTCTCTCACCGCCGATGGAGACGACAAAGAGGACGAAGATCCAACGGGAAAGATTGTTTTATTTTGCGTGAATGAAATAGAGTTGCCCTAATTTTTGCAAGAGGCAAAAAAAAAGAGTGCCTTTGGCAAATAAAAAAGAACGAAGAGAAACTGTTTTCATTTACTATTTTTTTCGCAAAGGCAAAAAAAGAGTGCCTTTGAATGATAATGCAATTAAACAAGGCCCCTTGCATTGTGCCCAATCACAGCTCCATGTTATGCTTTGGGTAGTCAACTGAACACCCAAGGCTTGGAGTGGTATACACATACATGCACATATTATCTTGAGGTCAGGTACGTAATTTTAACATCATTTACTCTAAAATTGAACACCCAAGCCACCTAACTCAAAATTTTGCACACCCTCATTCAACGTTACTTCTTTATTACCCATAATCAATTAAGCAATGTGACATCAATTGAACACGTAGATCCATAAAAACCTTATTTCAAATTTCTGGAGTCGCCATCGAATAAATACCTGACTAAAATTTCTGGAGCCGCCATTTATTTTTTCTGAATAATTGGTCTCACGAATTCAGGAGAAATTTGCATCTCTTTCTATCAAGAAGGAAAGCAAGAGAGAGATGTCCCTCCCGTTTGGAGGAGAGAGACATCAATCCTCTCAAGAGGAAATGGGAAGATGACCAGCATCTGCTTGTCTTTTTTTTTTTTTTTGAGTGGTGGGTCCCAATCTAGGCGGACATGCCACATTAGAACTTTGTGTATGTATTTGTATGTAGAGGTAGACTTATTGGTTTTATATTGACTAATAATACAGGTCTGATTTGAATTATCATATCTGACTTGTCATGGATATATTTCATTTATATTCTAAAAAATATCTGGTCACCAGTCTTGTTTAATGATGTGCAGTCTACTGTATTAATAAAATAATTCTCTCTTTGCAAAGATAGTCCACTAAGAAATAACGTGTAATTTTTAAATCAATGAGTAAAGTATTTTCGCTCATATCGACACCAAAGTAAAGAACCAAATGAGATTTAAAATTTAGTTGATTCACATACCACATGCCGTATATAAAGGTGAAGAAATTTGGTGAATATAAGTGTCTTGGTGCAACATCCCGATTTTCAGAAGCATTATTTTCATTTAATGGAAACGATTCATTTAATAAAAAAAAGATTACCATAATTAAGCAGCAGAAATAAATAACATAGAGTGATCTTAGTTTGATAACAATAAAACAGGATACTTCTTGCGAATTAAATTACATTTGTTCCACAAAATAATACTAAGATAGCCGGGTTCCCTAAAGGTTCATGTTCAAGATCCATTCTTCCAATGGCGCCTTCTTTTCAATCTCTTCCTCCATTTCATAGTATGGCTCCTCGCCTTCACCTTCTATACCTGGCGTGAAATACCAAGGCCAACAATAGCACCAAAAGGGATAATCACTCAATAGCTAACTCTTACACATTAACCCTTACATTACATTCAACCACAGCTCATATATAATATCATGAAGTATAGAATTAAGGAGCAAATAAATCATTTTCTAGCGTTTAACTTACATTTCATCTAAGTTCTCCACCTCGAGAACATCCATCAATTTTAACCACCAAGACTATGACCATTCGTGATTCACTCTCCCCTTACTTGCCCTGACCGGCAGCCCAGATGAAACGACCTAAGTTATCTACTTAGTCGGAGTCATCAACTGCCTCACAAGGATGAATTCCCCAAGGATTGATCGTACCACTGGCCCCACGAGGGACTGACCATAACCTCGGGAGTATATAGACCATGACCTGGACCTATAATATAAATCAACTTTTATTTCCTAAATTCACAATCTCTGACTGACCACCATTCATAACATCTCATAACAACCATAATCCATCTGGCTGACCGCTAATCATATCTCCGAGGCTCTATAGAATGGCCTCCCCAAATCTCATCACATCTCCACTTTAATAACTTCCAATTTCCTTTAACTTAATACCGTGTAGGTGTTAGTACCATATCTACACCCCACACGTGTCAGGAGAACATTGTGAATATGTTAACTGAAATCCCTACCATTTAGGAGATTAATATCTCTAGAAGAAGAGATAAGGCAGTTACCTAAATTGTAGGAACTATTTTTTGAAATCTCATTAGGCCGAAATAACATGTGAGAAATTATTGAGAAAGTGGGTAGTTATTTTTTTACCAAATAAGACACTTGTCAGCCATTCATCATTGGTGGGATGGAAGAAATTCAAAGAAACTGATTTTAAGGATCATGGTCCTACTTGGTGGACGGTTATCTTCATCGGTTACAAGACTTATTGATTCTATAAATATTAATCATTGGCCACCATTACAAAGGTCCACGCACCATCAAAGCTCGCAGCAGCAAGTTGTTTTGTTTTCTAACTATCTAGTTAGTCGATTTCCTTCTTTTTCTTTCTCAATCATGTCTGTCACATCTTATCTCCTTTCTTCTTCTTCCTTTTCTTCTATGTAATTTTGTTTCTCTTTGTTTGTTGAAGTCCTTTTTCAAGGCAATTGAACCATATTAACTTAGTTCCTCTTTATAAAGTTATCACATCGCTTGATGGAGGTTTTTATATTCAGATTTAGGCGCACTTCCATCTTTACACTTGGAGATTTTACATCTCCTGGCACACCTCTCATTTCCACAACACTACTTAGTGTTGGCTCCATGATTTTTCCTATCCCTGGAGAAATTCGTGTCAACAATAGGTGATCTCTATGTACGTAATCTGTAATACCCGTCACGGATAAATAGTGTTTAGATTTTAATTCGCATTTTGGAGTAATTATGAGTTTAGGGCTTAAGGTAAATAGAAATAAAAGTTGGAGGGGTGGAGTGTAGTTTGGCCATAAAAATCTTCTCTATTATTTTCTTTGTTCTGATCTTTTCCAATAACAACAATCAGAGAGAGAGAGAGAGAGAGAGAGAGAGAGAGAGAGAGAAGAGAAGAAGAAGAAGAAGAAGAAGAAGAAGAAGAAGAAGAAGAAGAAGAGGGGAAATTGGGGGAAACCCTTGATTAGTCTTTATACTAGTGGAAATTGGTGAGTTTTGTACTTCAATTTCTTAATTTGTTGTTGATTGCATGTCATAGATGGTTAAATTTCAGTTGGTATTTGGTGTTGGGTTTGGGTTCTTGGAGGTTTGGAACAAATTATTTCGTGGGTTTGTTATAGCTCACTGGTGGAGTGCATGAATCTAGTTTCTGACCTGTTTTCACGTATTTATTTCGGGTACTTAGGAGGCTCGTCAATATTGGATATTTTTAAAGTGGATTTGTCCATGAGTCTATTGTGTTGTGTAAAAATTTCAGAGCTTAATTCGAAATACAGAAAATATGAAAAATGTATTACCGAGCTGCTGTCGTAGAATTCGCAGTGCAGGCAGCACTGTCGCGTCTTACGGGAAGGGCCATCACTTTTTGTAGGAAGCTTGGATTTTCAATCCGTCTTTTGATTATGAAACTAGACTCGCATACCTTCGAGAATATGTATGGATTGTGCCTTAGTTCCTGCCAAGTTATAGCAGTTTTTGATTCAAAGTTGATGCTTTTGCTGAACCTGCAGATTCATGTTTCTTTTTGTGTAACTTCAAATAAGCATATCTTGGTCATCCGGGCTCCGATTAGAGCAAATGTTATATCGACATTGATGTACTAAAAGTCTTCTTTCTAGTTGTGGTGGTCTCATGTTCTAATTCAGAACCCATAAGAAATGATAATCCAGATACGATGGGCTAGTTATTAGTTTTCATACCGGTTTTGGAGTGTGGTCGTGTTTTGACTTGTCTTAAGTTGTGATGACCTTATAAGTTGTTTATGTTACATATTTATCTTTTCGATTATATGTGAGACATCTATGAAAGCTCATAGACTGATATTAGTTGAGTTGTGGCTAGGTAAAGAGCCGGTTGTTCGGGAGGTGCCAAAACCATAGTTTGGCATACTTCGGTCGTTTCGCAGGTGAGTGTGTTTGATATGTTTAACTTCAATGAGATATGGTTGTGGTGGTGTTTGTGTATCATGCTAATTGAAGATTTAGCTTTTGATATGCATGTTGTGTGTGAAAGATGGTATCTGTGAAGGGGCTGTGGATTGGGTTACACCGCGAGTACGTTATGCCGCCTAATTACCGGTGACAACGAGCGGGGTGTACTCCCACAGTGACCTAGGATACATAGGATGTGGCAGACGTGTCACTGCATGTGTTGTGATTATATAATTGATGTTGATCATGTGTTGTGAATATATACTTGTTGTTGAGTGATTGGGTACTTCAGCTATGTTTTATTGAATTTATTCTATATCTCACACACTCCTGGTTTTCCTTTGATTGCCAGATAGCAGGTGGTTTTTGGGTCGGTCCACTACCGGTGATCGTTTTGGAGTTCCTTTTTGGGCTAGCCTCGAGTGTCGTAGCTAGCCAAGTTGGTTTGTTTTTGGTTGAACTAGTAGTGGTTTGTATTGAGTTGAAACTAAGAGGACTTGAGTACTTGAACTGCATGTATTGTAAATAAGTCGTCGGTTGTTTGGCATTAGTGTTGTGGTGTGTCTTATACACTTTTATTTATATGTTAGAAGTCTTCCGCTGTGTTTTTATTCTGTGATTTTTTTAGCAGGTGTTGTTTGGTTTTGTGTTGAATGCCACGTGGCCGCGCTGACACGGGTGCCGTTTCGGGACGGGGCGTGACAGCTTGGTATCAGAGCTAGTACGTTCTAGACTCTGTGTTGAGAGTCGGCTGGGGTTTGGTAGTGGACCATAGGAGTTTTGTGTGTGTCGAATAGAGGTTGGTGGTCGACTAACGTATGAGTTTATCTTTAACATTGCGTTTGCTATTGGTGGTTTAAGTGATTGAAACAGATTTGCTTTTGAGAAATGGTTGAGGATGCGGCATCTAGTGAAAATGAGGTTGAACAACCAGTACCTTTGCAACCGCCTATTGTGGGGGGACGCCGATAGAGTTCTTGCAGCTCTGGCTCAATTTACTGAGCGACAAGCAGAATTTATGTTGTGGCAGAATACACGGGAAATGTCTCGGGATTCAGGTACAGGATTGCTTGAACGTTTCAAGAAATTGTTCACAGTGGAGTTTGAGGGAACCGTGTCGCCTAGTGATGCTGAGGAATGGTTAAAGGCTGTGGAGCGAGTGTTGGATGCAATGGGGGTGACCGATGCACAAAGAGTAACCTTGGCAACTTTCAATCTAAAGGGCGAGGCACGAAATTGGTGGGAGTCTCTGAAAAGACAGTTGACAGCACCTTTACCTGGGGTGGTACCGGCGGTTCCACAAGTTGTAACGTGGGAACGCTTTGTCAGAGGGTTCAATGATCAATATTGTCCGGAGAGTTATCGATTGGAGCAGGAGGCAGCTTTCACTCGTTTAGAACAGGGTACTATGACGGTTCCGGAGTATGAAGCAAGGTTTGCGGCTTTGTCACGGTATGCTCCAGAAATGGTTGACACAGATGCAAAGAGGTGCAGGCGGTTCCGGCTAGGACTTAACCCGGATGTGTTTAAAGGACTAATAACTTTTCGAGAGAGAGACTATGCCGATTTAGTGGATATGGCTAGGAAGACGGAGAAGAGTTTGCATAATTGTTGTGATAAACAGGAGTCTAACAAAAAGAGTAAAACGGATGGAGCAGCCTTTGGGAGATTTGGTGGTAGTAGTAACATGGGCGGGCAACAGGGGTCGCAAAGCGTTGAGAATCAAAGTGTTGGGAGAACACAAGATGGTTCATTAGGGTGGTCGAAAGGGGAATCTGAACAGGGGGCAAGCAAGCAAGCTATGAGTGGCACTGCCACAACACGTTACTGTTTCAATTGTGGGGCTGCGGATCATATGGCGAAGGAGTGTCCAAGTGCGGCCAGAGGGGGGCCAAGTGTTTTTCTTGTGGTGAGTTTGGACATAGGGCAGTGCAATGTCCACATGCACAGGCACCAGCGGCATCTTCTGTGGGTAGTGTACAAGGGGGTAGAGGTGGAGGAGCTGGGGGGTCTTCGGCACCGGCCAGGGTGTATGCAATTATTCATCAGGGAGCTCAGGCTTCGGCAATTGAACCATATTAACTTAGTTCCTCTTTATAAAGTTATCACATCGCTTGATGGAGGTTTTTATATTCAGATTTAGGCGCACTTCCATCTTTACACTTGGAGATTTTACATCTCCTGGCACACCCTCTCATTTCCACAACACTACTTAGTGTTGGCTCCATGATTTTTCCTATCCCTGGAGAAATTCGTGTCAACAATAGGTGATCTCTATGTACGTAATCTGTAATACCCGTCACGGATAAATAGTGTTTAGATTTTAATTCGCATTTTGGAGTAATTATGAGTTTAGGGCTTAAGGTAAATAGAAATAAAAGTTGGAGGGGTGGAGTGTAGTTTGGCCATAAAAATCTTCTCTATTATTTTCTTTGTTCTGATCTTTTCCAATAACAACAATCAGAGAGAGAGAGAGAGAGAGAGAGAGAGAGAGAGAGAGAGAGAGAGAAGAAGAAGAAGAATAAGAAGAAGAAGAAGAAGAGGGGAAATTAGGGGAAACCCTTGATTAGTCTTTATACTAGTGGAAATTGGTGAGTTTCGTACTTCAATTCCTTAATTTGTTGTTGATTGCATGTCATAGATGGTTAAATTTCAGTTGGTATTTGGTGTTGGGTTTGGGTTCTTGGAGGTTTGGAACAAATTATTTCGTGGGTTTGTTATAGCTCACTGGTGGAGTGCATGAATCTAGTTTCTGACCTGTTTTCACATATTTATTTCGGGTACTTAGGAAAGTCGTAAATATTGGATATTTTTACAGTGGATTCGTCCATGAGTCTATTGTGTTGTGTAAAACTTTCAGAGCTTAATTCGAAATACAGAAAATATGAAAAATTCATTACCGAGCTGCTGTCGTAGAATTCGCAGTGCAGGCAGCACTGTCGCGTCTTACGGGAAGGGCCATAACTTTTTGTAGGAAGCTTGGATTTTCAATCCGTCTTTCGATTATGAAACTAGACTCGCATACCTTCAAGAATATGTATGGATTGTGCCTTAGTTCCTGCCAAGTTATAGCAGTTTTTGATTCAAAGTTGATGCTTTTGCTGAACCTGCAGATTCATGTTTCTTTTTGTGTAACTTCAAATAAGCATATCTTGGTCATCCGGGCTCCGATTAGAGCAAATGTTATTTCGACATTGATGTACTAAAAGTCTTCTTTCTAGTTGTGGTGGTCTCATGTTCTAATTCAGAACCCGTAAGAAATGATAGTCCAGATACGATGGGCTAGTTATTAGTTTTCATACCGATTTTGGAGTGTGGTCGTGTTTTGACTTGTCTTAAGTTGTGATGACCTTATAAGTTGTTTATGTTACATATTTATCTTTTTGATTATATGTGAGACATCTATGGAAGCTCATAGACTGATATTAGTTGAGTTGTGGCTAGGTAAAGAGCCGGTTGTTCGGGAGGTGCCTAAACCATAGTTTGGCATACTTCGGTCGTTTCGCAGGTGAGTGTGTTTGATATGTTTAACTTCAATGAGATATGGTTGTGGTGGTGTTTGTGTAACATGCTAATTGAAGATTTAGCTTTTGATATGCATGTTGTGTGTGAAAGATGGTATCTGTGAAGGGGTTGTGGATTGGGTTACACCGCGAGTACGTTGTGCCGCCTAATTACCGGTGACAACGAGCGGGGTGTACTCCCACAGTGACCTAGGATACATAGGATGTGGCAGACGTGTCACTGCATGTGTTGTGATTATATAATTGATGTTGATCATGTGTTGTGAATATATACTTGTTGTTGAGTGATTGGGTACTTCAGCTATGTTTTATTGAATTTATTCTATATCTCACACACTCCTGGTTTTCCTTTGATTGCCAGATAGCAGGTGGTTTTTGGGTCGGTCCACTACCGGTGATCGTTTTGGAGTTCCTTTTTGGGCTAGCCTCGAGTGTCGTAGCTAGCCAAGTTGGTTTGTTTTTGGTTGAACTAGTAGTGGTTTGTATTGAGTTGAAACTAAGAGGACTTGAGTACTTGAACTGCATGTATTGTAAATAAGTCGTCGGTTGTTTGGCATTAGTGTTGTGGTGTGTCTTATACACTTTTATTTATATGTTAGAAGTCTTCCGCTGTGTTTTTATTCTATGATTTTTTTAGCAGGTGTTGTTTGGTTTTGTGTTGAATGCCACGTGGCCGCGCTGACACGGGCCCACACGGGTGCCGTTTCGGGACGGGGCGTGACATAATCCAACCTAGTGAACTTAATTGTCCAATCTAACAATCTCAACCCCATCATTCATTGCAACAGAGTAATTGTAGAATAATACTCATAATTTAAAATGTAGATGGATAGAACATGAGTAGTTTAGATTTGTCCTTGTGACTTTTGGGTTCACGGTGTCTTAACACATAAATTATTTTATGAATTTTTGTTCTTTGAGGGTTAATTAGTAATTTCGTGAACCTTAGTTATTTTGGTAATTTAATAAAACAGCCTTCATAGTTAGGTTTGTATAACATAAGTGATGGATGCATGATTTACTAAAGTATAGGAGTAATATTGTAACTTAACAAAGTATAATAATGATTTCATAGCTTATAAAAATATAGGGGCAAAATAGTAAATTGAAGAAATGCATAGGCAATATAGTAATTTGGTGAGGCTTAGGTGTAGTTTTGTAAATTGCAAGGCTTGGGGGCATTTTAGTAATTCAAACCAAGTAAAAGAGTATTCTAGTATTATTAGGTACAGGGTGCAGAGGAAAAATCTGGGTATGCTATTTTCACGCCTCTATGAGATCAACAATATGCACTTTGCCGGAACCCTAGCACTGCAAGACAATAAACGGCTAAAGACATTTGCCTATCGTCGGCAAAGACCCTCCGATGCTTAAGTTAGTATTACGTTACTAAAATAAGCCAAAGCATACAAAGCTTGTAAATACGAATTACAACGCGGGGTACCTGTTCTCCAAGCTACCCTCTTTCCATGGACTCTATACACATTAGAAGTCTTTTCCTTTTAGGGATGCGTCCCTATTGGCTACCACCATCTTCATTGATCCTGATTCCTAATTCGTTTAGGAATCACAGACCTTGTATATGGAAACTCCATCTTTATCCTTTATTTGGGGGATTCTGCAATATCTCTTAAGATTCTAGTTCTAGAACACTCTAAAACCCTTTAGACTCCCATTAGCTATACGATGGCCATATTGTTAGTATCTGGTCAGTAGCTGTAAACCTTCTTATAGTGTACCGGAGCTGACCTATGCTGGTTGGTTATATCACGGTGGTCCTATGCATGGGTCTCCCGACCTTCCTTGTGGTCTGAGTAGCTTGATTGTGCACCCTAACGTGGTGCTTGCTGACATGGCGACTATACTGCACGTGCTCAGGGTGACATTATACTGTTCGAGAAAATACCCCTCACACACGGTATTTTGGTAAAATGAATAAGTGATAGGGTAATTCGGTAATTAAACTAAGTAGGGGCTAATTAACAAAATGTCTATAGGTCATTTAATATATTGGGTGTACTTTTTTACATGTGACATTTCCCAGGGGAAAATAGTAATTTCATAGATATTCTTTAATATTAAAGTATCTTGCACATAATTGTTAGAGTTAATTATATTGAAAAATATTGTCATTAATAATACCTTAAACATCAACTAGAAAAATTGAATTAACAAAATCAGGGGTCAATGTATGGGAACCCATATTTTCGGGCCAATTTAATATATATCGTAATCATTAGGGTCAAAGTGTAATTTAAGAAATAACTTTTCAAATTCTTCACGAGTTTGCCCGTTGTACTGGTACGATGTGGAGTCCTACGAATACAGCCTTGAATCAGAGTCTGATCACTTGGGTACTGGTACAAGCCTAGTTCTTGGCTTGATTTTTTCCCATTGTACCGGTACAGAGATGGGTAGTATCGGTACAACACTGTCGTGGAAACAAGCTATTATTTTGGTGAAACCATTTTGATGCTTGATTTCGATTTCCTTCAACTCTAAACCTTATAAATCAAATATAGAGATCAAAATCTACATAGAGAAAGCGGAAAAAAGTTTTACTACCTTTGGTCCAAAAAACAAGCTTGAAACGGAAGTTTTGGCAAAAAATGGAACGTTGAAAAGGATGGTGGTGGATGTGGCTCATCGGTTGGAGTTGGCTTGCTTAGTTAGTGTATTTGTGAACCTTGGATGTGGTTTATGAGTTGTGTAGCTCGAATTTGGGTAGTGGTGTAGTGTTTGATCAAAATCCACTTTCTCTCTCCTCTCAAGCTTCCATGTCTACACCTTATGTCTCTCTCTTGCACTCCCTTTTGTTTTCTAGGTTGTATAGTACAGATTTGGAGTGGGTTTACAGTGGTGGGAAAATAAGGGACGAATTGTGGTTCATATAGAGCCTGTTTGGATGGCGTATTATTTTTTGAGGGATAAAATAGTAAGGGGTGATAAAATAGTAGGGGGGATTAAATAAAAAGAGTGGACCCATATTAATGTGACAGTTAAGAATGGGGGATTAAATAGTTCATGGTTTGGATGAAGATAAAAAAAAAAAAAAAAGGAGATAAGGATGGTGGATGATGTAAAATCACGTGAAAAGACTTTTTGTGCCCTTACTAATGCATATATTAAATTATATATTTATATAATTATATAAGTACCAAAATTAATAATTTCATATACTATTCAATATTTAAGTTATAGTGATGCTTAATTATAATATTATTTTCTTAAAAAAAAAGAAAAGAAAAACAATTTGTATTTGTGCTACACCAACTAGTGCAACTTTTCATTTCATCTCTTCTTCCTCCGACAATGCTGTTCAAATGGGCCGTTAATGGTCCAACGACGCCGTTAACGTCCACTTTTCTGCATCAAGGCCATCACCACCGGCCAATTCCAAAGGGGTCTGACGATGTTGTTCAAGATCTGATTGTCAAGGTCCGAGAATGGTGTTCAGAGTCTGACGACGATCTTCAAGGTCTGACGACGAATATGGTATCTCTCCCTTTTTGGTATTTTTTGGTTCAAGATCTGATTTTTATGCAAGATTTTGGGTCTGAAAGGGGCGTGGGGTAGGAAGGTAAAAACGGTGCCCTTCTCAGCCATGACTAAACATAAGCACCTCCCCCCTGTTTTTATTTAGTCAGGGGAAGAGGATGAGGGGGGAAGCCGGACTACTCATCCGGGTGGTTATACGCCATCCAAACCATGGGGTAAATGTCCAATCAGCTCCTCATCATCCCTGATTCCTTCATCCTCCTCTCTTGTACATCATCCAAACGAGCTCATAGGAGTAGTGGAAGGTGGTGTGGGGAGCAAGAATAATAATGGGATAAGGCATGAAGTGAGGTTGAGCTGATGGGGGTGGTTGATATAAGGGGGAGGCCTGATTTCTGCAGTGGATAAGAGGGAGGGTGGCAGCTGTATTTAGGGAGGGATAAGGATGGTTTGTGTGGGCTTGTGATGATGATGTTGGAAAATGATGAAGGAGAGGTTGGTGGTGGCAGCCGAAAATGGGGGAAGATAAGGGTGGATGTGATATTGTGTGAAATGACAAGAGCAGGGAAGGTGGTTCATGTTAGGTTTTTGAAATTATTAGGATCCTTAGTGTAAGTTTAGATAATTAGGGGTGGTTAGTGTAATGAAATGTTAGTAACAATAGTTAAGGAATAAAAATAATTCAAAATTTTATTAAAAATATTGAATTATTACACTTGTAGCAGCCCTCTTATTTATATTCCGTCTGGGTTGAGTTCTCTTTTCCGAAATTACATACTTGGACCAATGACCTTTTTTTGTTTTTTTTTTTGCCATTCGTTAATCCTAATCTACTCTATCCTAGGGGACTTGGGGAGGGGGATGGGTGCTTACGGGAATCGAACCATGCCCATGTGCATGGGAGTATAAGGGAGGCACCAACTGCACTCCACACCACTTGCGGACCAATGACCTTACAAAGTGAAAAAATAAAATGGATTGAATTGGGGTCCATTGTTTCCCAACTCCAAAAGAGAGGAAGGGGATATGTTTAATACTACACAAGTAACACAAGTCGAACTTTAAAAGATGTACAATGATTGAATTATGAAAACTTTTATTGACCACACATTTCGAATTAGTTGTGTGAAATCCGAAGTGTATTTATACATGGGTCAATACCCAATCGATATAAATCTCGTTGGTATCACGGTATTTCTGAGCAAAATGCATCACAGCCAAAAGAACTTAGGGAAGGCCTGAAGGGTTATGAAGCAAAACCAAGGACAAAAGAGTAATTTCAGGGGGCAAAAAAGTTTGGTCAAAACGCAAGTGATGAATAGTATACATGTGGGGGCTCTATCAGGGGCGGAGCCAGAACTAAATGTCAGTGGGGTCAAATTCTTAAAGCAAAATAATAGAACAAAAAAAACAACAAAATGCGAAATAGAAAAGAGTTAAAGTAGATTTCTATTAATAACATATAATTTCATTTACAATTGATTTCCCAAAAGATACACTAAAATGCCAAACAAAAATTAGCGTAGACATAGAATTTATAACCGTGTCCACAACCGACCACAAAAAACTACACTTGAATGTCAACAAAAAATAGCTAAGCAGATATCGATTTAAAACCTATAACAGCATTTACAAGTGACCCCGACGATTTTTCATATTTTGAAATCGTAGCATAATAGCCTCATTTGTGATACTATTAAAAATCTCTCTCTCAATTTACACAATCAAGCTATTATGCAACCACTGATCATTCATTCGGTTACGAAGTCGATTCTTCATAATCTTCATGGCAGAAAATGCTCTTTTTACTATAGCTGTCGCAACAAGTAAAACTAGAGTTAAAGTCAAAAGCCTGAAAACCAATGGATACCCTGTATCTTTTCGGGTCTCAACCATCTTTTGAGAAACATCACCGATTCCTTTCAAGTTTGAAAACTCGACACTAGACTGCACATCAATGATGAAATTCTCAAATTGATCCGAAAGTGCCAAAAACTCAATACTAGAGAAGTCTTTAGGATAAAATTCGGCCAAACGGTTCAACTTTTGGTTGACAAAACTTGCAAATGAGTTGGATGGACTTAGACATGCAACACAAAGAAGCAACTCAGTGTTTACCTTATTAAAGCGATTATTTAGCTCTTGGAGTTACATATCTATGACAGTATACAACAACTCGACGCGATTGGGTGTGGTAAGAAGGGCAAGTAGTGGTGAAGAGAATTAGAGAATTACAAGAAAAATTATTTGGTGTGGTCAGTGGTAAGGAGGAGGGCAAGTAGTTGGGCAAAAAATACCATATACATGGGGCAAAAATACAAAATTCTAAAAAATATTATACCTATCCTATTAAAATTTGACATCTCAGTGGGGGTCAAGTGACCCCGCTTGACCCCCCTTAGCTCCGCCCTTGGGCTCTATATTCTACGAAGGATTCAACTTAGCCTTCGAAATTTTTTTTAGAACTCAGGTGTCCTGTTCAGTTTTCGCACACTTTGATTAATTTTGGAATTTTAATCTCTCCACCCACATGCGGACAGCACAATTAAATTGGAGCTAAACTCCAAATGACCTTCGACTGGCCAATGGTGGAGTAAGAACCCCCAATAATGTTGTCGGTCCTGTTTTCTTGGTACCCGAGGCTGCTATGTTTTTCCCTTTCATACTAAGGAATTCCGAGTGCCTACTTTCTGAACCATTTGACTCTCTTTTTATCATTTTAGTGATATAAAGTTCTTCACATTTATCTTTAAAGCATATTTGTACGCTAGTTGAGGCCAGGAAATTATAGATGGTCTTTTATTGTCTTACTTTTCAAGGAATATATGCCATCTTTTCACCACTCATGACGTGTATTTACAAGAAAATATTATGTGCATGGAGTCTAGTATCAATTAAATAATTATCTCTCCATTTCGCAAAGATACCGCACTAGGAAAAGAGGTGTACCCTGCAGCATAGCATCTCAACTGTCCAAAAGTGTTTTCAATAATCCGGATTTGCAGATGCTTTTTGTTGAGTGTGGCTTCACAATGGTGTTCACAGCATCTCTAGTCTGGACCAAGCCAATGGTGGTTCGGACCAGCACTCGTGTACAATTCTGGAGGTCTGAGCATTGCTCGTCCGGAGTTGGTCCAGATGAGAGTACCTTGGTCCAGACAAGCGAGTCCTTGTTCCAAAGCATCACTTCAGAAACACTTTTATAAGTCTCAGCAACCTTGGTCCGGACGAGCAGGGTCTTGATCCGGACTAGAGCGGCGTACAACAACTTATTTAAGTATGTTTTGAACTGGTTTAAGGTTTTCTAAGCTTGTTTTGGAGCTAGAAACTCAAAGAGACAGAGAGATACATTGGTAGGAGATTGGAGATTATAATCCGTATTGATTATAGCGGATTGATTCGTCCATTCCCCCCGTGGATTAGCTGCACAGCCTGCGTATTGAATCACGTAATCTCTTGTGTTCTTGTGTGCTTGGTTTTCTTGCTTTCTTAGCACTCTTCATCCTTATTGTTTTTGTTTCTAGATTGATATATTGCTTGCTAGAATCGTTGTGTCTTCTGCTATATCACACAACACTTTCTTACCGGTCAAAGTGTTTTATTACCGATAAGGACCGGTAAGAAAGCTTCAGCAAATCTAGACAATTGATTTTTATGATGGATGGTTGTGATATTCACTGCACGGTGCAGCGCATTAAGTGTGCTGCACCATCCCAACCAGGGACCCTAAAGCGCCCTTAGTGTGTTGCACCGTGCAACACAACATCTTAGCCATCCAAAAGTGTTTTCAATTGTCCGGATTCACAGACGTTTTCTTACCGGTCAAAGTGCTTTATTACTGGTAAGAAAGCTTCAGCAAATTCGGACCATTGATTTTCATAATTTTGGATCACCAAGTAAAATATTTCCGTTCATAACTTTTTCCCAATTTTGTGACATTTAATTAAAAACGAATTGAGATCTACAATTTTAGTGTCATGAAATTTAAAAAATTATGCACAGAAAAACTTAATTTTTTTTATCCGAAAAATACATGTAGCTTCCCGTTGTAGACTATTTTTGCGGGACGGAAGGAGTATGAATCACTATGCCACATGCCGCACATAAACTCATAAAGAGGAAGAAATTTGGTGAAATATACCAGTGCATTCCCTGTAATAGCCCTCTTACTTTTCCTGTAGTAGCCCTCTTACTTTTATGCCTTTCGGATTGCATAAAAGCAAGATATCATGAAAGCTATTCCGAAAATAAAATTAGTGGCTCAAATTTATTTGAACAATTAACTTTACTTTTGGGTTACTTAGCATTTTTCTTTGGATTGTTTTCCCGTTTTCCTAATTACAAACATACTTGGACCAATGACCAACAGAAAGGAAGGTGACATGTTTTTTTTTTTGAAATGGAAGGTGGCATGTTTAATACAACTATGAGCACAAGTCCGTAACGGAACTTCAAAAATATGTACAATAATTGAATTATGAAGACTTTTATTGACCAAAAAGTGTACATCCCACACATAACCCCATCTCAAATGGCCATTCGGCCACCAAACATTAACCATTCGGCCACCAAACATTAATTATTGATCCTTTTCCACACATTATTGGTACTTGTCCACACATTGTACATATCAAACCCACCACATACACCCAAAAACCATTAGAACTTTTGCTTTCCAACAGAAGGAATCATAAACCAGACCTTTTACCATGACAAAGCACTACATTTGTTTCTTGGTACATCGGAAATTGACAAAGCACTACATTACATGGATGTGCAACCACCAGACCCAGACCCAGACCCATACCAATACCCATCATAGCATGGCACTTGCCTCCCATACCCATGATAACATGGTCCCCCAGGATTACCCTCAGAGCACGGGCCACAACAATCCGGAACCGGGTTTACCGGTGGGCATCCATGTGCCGGAACCCATTTAGGGATAATTGGTACCGGCACTCGAATCGGCACCGGCACTCGAATTGGCACCGGCCTCCCACACCCATGATAATATGGACCCCCAAGATTACCCTCATAACATGGCCCACAACATACCGGAATCAGGTAAGACGGTGGGTATCCAATTGCCGGTACAGAATTAGGGAGCTTGTCAACTTTTTCCTTTTTTTCGGGCTTGTCATCTTTTTCCTTTTTTTCGGGCTTCTCATCTTTTTCCTTTTTTTTGTCTATTGGGGGATTTGGAGGCTCTTTGATGATCTCAATGCACTTGATTGTTTTCCCACCCTTACACAACAACTTGCAACGAATCTTCTCGGGGTTGCAGCATACTACGGTGATCGTCACTGTATTCTGCTTTTCGTCATAAATATGACTTCTAATTTCTATTTGTCCCCCAAAAATTTCACATCAAACATAAGTCAGTTATTATCTAAAAAATTTCTATAACATAAAATGATAATGATTATCGCACTTCCATTTTGTTCTCTTGCACTTTTTTCTTCTCGTTATTCAGTTCACGGGAATAACAATAAGAAAACGAATCCATGAGGATAAAACGAAGTGCAGAAATCATTTTCACATCGATCATTATACCGAAATAAACATATATATGATGGGTGGGGTCTCACCGGGAAATTTGGCCAGAATTTTCTTGATCTTCGTGTAGCAGCAGGGGCACTGAAGGTCCACCTTCAGCACCATTGTTGTAACCTGTTAAATAATCGCAAAAAAAAAAAAAAATAGAAAAATTATATGGACATCACTGTTTGAAAATTTATTTACTGTCATAGGAGACACGAAAAAGTAGAATGAGGAATCTATAAAATGAAGCCAAACCCAGTAAATAACAGTGTTAAAGAAAGCAATCCACAACCACAAAAAGGCTAAATTACATACTAATTTAATTCAGTATGAATTGAGATAGAGGGAAATGGTGTTTACAAACCTTCTCAGCCATATTAATTGAGAGAGGCGGACTCACGCTCAGAGAGAGAGAGAGAGAGAGGGGATGGAGTGAGTCGTCAAGAAAATTTCTTGACCGTTCCGATTTCTAATGAATCAAGATCTGCTCAGGTATAAATAGCGATTATCTTCGAAGGCCATGCTTTAATTATGTTAATGGAATGAAAAAAGTTAGGCTCGAGCCAACACGTGTCAAAGAGGATGCAATTGATCACATCATCAAAATCGTCTTGTCCAATTTCTAATGAGGTCACTGATCAGGTGGCCTAGGATTGCTGACGCTTCATGCATGCCATGGCCTATGATTGAGAGAACCATTTCACCTTCCAACTGATTAATCAATTTGTGGGCAATATTTGAGGGAAAATACTACGAACACAGAAGTTCGATGGAACAATAGATTCAACTACGTACATATCCGAAGTTGTTCCATGAACTGCAGAATGATTTGTGTACATGTAGCTAATGTGTCTGCATACATGCATATGTATATACTAGGTATAAGGCTTCGTGCTCTGCACGAAGTTAATGCTCGTTATTGTATGTCCGTTATTGAAGCATCTGAAGTAGATTATGAATAGATTCGTTAAAACTATAGTTGACTATTAGTAGTAAAATTCTAAAGTATAATTTTTTTAATTTTTTTATCGAATTAAAGATCTCTATTAGTAGTTTAATTTGATACAAAAATAAATAAAAAATTATATGCGGAAGTACTTTATTTTGTAATGCGAAGGATATTGCAAAACAACTCAACAAGCCAACAATGTAAAATTTTCAAGTACAAATTTTTTCAATTGTTATCGAATTAAAGATATCTATTGGTAGTTTAATTTGGTACAAAAATAAATAAAAAATTATATGCGGAAGTATTTTATTTTCTGATGCGAAGGATATTACAAAGCAAATCAACAAGCCAACAATGTAAAATTTTAAAGTACAAAAATTTACAATTTTTATCGAATTAAATATCTCTATTAGTAGTATAATTTGGTACAAAAATAAATAAAAAATTATATGCGGAAGTACTTTATTTTTAGATCCGATGGATATTGCAAAACAACTCAACAAGCCAACAATATAAAATTCTACAGTGTAAAATTTCCCAATTTTTTGTATCAAATTAAAGATCTCTATCAGTGGTATAATTTGGCGCAAACAAAAATTTAAAATTATGCTCGGAAGTACTTTATTTTTTTATCCGAAGGAATTTCTCTATACGTGTTCTAAAGCATAAATTTTTCATTTTTTTTTATCGAATTAAAGATCTCTATTTGTAGTTTAATTCGGTAGAAAAAATAAATAAATAAATTGTGTACGGAAGTACTTTTTTTTTTATCCGAAGGACAATGCAAAGTAACTCAACAAGTCAACAATGTAAAATTCTAAAATATTGGAATTTTTAATTTTTTGTACCGAATTAAAGATCTCTATTAGTAGTATAATTTGGTGCGAACAAAAATTAAAATTTATGCGCGAAATTACTTTATTTTTTGGTCCGAAGGGATTTCTCGGGATGAGAATTGGGACACAATAAAGACAATTGGGGACTAAAGAGTAAAAAAATAAAGCTTGGGAGGTAAGTATGGAAAATGGGAAAAATTGCTTTAAAAGACAAGATTGCCCATGGTAAAAACTTAAAATAACTACTATTGGAGGGTAAAATTGGAAAAATCAGCCAAAGTGTGGTATACTAGCATACATATGTAATCCTAGGATCTGTCTCTTTCTCCATCAAATTAATTGATGTTGGGATTAAATCAATCTCATTGATGTTGGGATTAAATCCTAATCTGTCTCATCCCAAAAAAAACAAAAGCACAACCAAAAAAAAAAGACAAAACGTTCACCAAAAGAACACACCAAATTTTACGTGGTTCGGCCTCAATGCCTACTTCCACGGGAGAGATTTTTTCACTATATCTGAAAAAAGAGAGATTGCAATGTGAAATGAAAAACCCACCCAAGAGCTCCTAACACAATGGCTATATACGATGTTTTTCACTCACTCCCACACTCTATTTTTTCTCACATTTTTCCTCCTCACAATGACACAACCGGAGCGCACGGTAACCCTTCACAGGGGTTAGGGCTGCCTTCCCTCGTGCCCCTCTCCAGTCTACTCTCAAACTGTCTACCTTCCCTCTCTCTAAATTCACCTCCATGTTTGTTTAGGTTCTCAAGACCCACCCTGCATAGTTTCCAATAAATTTTTTTTTATCTCTCTCTACTCATTACCCCCAAAATCTCCCTCAAAACCCAAATCGCTCACAAACCCAAATATATATTACACGAAAAAGGCACAAACAACCAAACTCTTCAAATCTCTAAAAGGATCCGGGCCTGGCATTAACTTTATTAAAGTGAGCCAGCGGTAGTGACCCCATTCCACAGTACCCATTGACTTCATCCAATTAAGACTTTGAAAAGTCACCACCAAACCTTTTACTCCTATTACTTAACTACGAGTAGTAGTTACTATGTTTAGGAATCATGCCCATTGCAAGCCGAACGCAGGCTATACATTTTTAGTGGAAGCATGCTCCAGTTTGAAGACCTGGTCGAAACTATGATACGCATTGCACCATCCCTGCTTTGGTAATTTTGGATCACCAACTGAAATATTTCCATTCATAACTTTTTTTCCCCAATTTTGTGACATTTAATTAAAACAAATTGAGATCTACAATTTAGTGTCATAAATTTTATAAAATTATGCACGGAAAAACTTAATCGTTTTGATCCGAAAAATACATGATGCTTCCTGTTGTAGACTATTTTTGCAGGACGGAAGAAGTATGAATCACTATGCCACATGCCGCACATAAAGAGTTGAAGAAATTTGGTGAAATATACCAATGCATTCCCTGTAATAGCCCTCTTACTTTCATGCTTTTTGGATTGCAGAAATGCTAGGTATCACGAAAACTATTCCGAAAGTAAAATCAGTGGTTCAAATTTACTTGGATATTATTTGAACCATTGACTTCACTTTTGAGTTACCTAGCATTTTTCTTTGAATTGTGTTCCCGTTTTCCTAATTAAAAACATACTTGGACCATTGATCAAAAGAAAGGAAGGTGACATGTTTAATACAACTATGAGCACAAGTCCCTAACGGAACTTTAAAAATATGTACAATGATTGAATTATGAAGACTTTTATTGACCAAAAAGTGTACATCTCACACATAACCCCATCTCAAATGGTCATTCGGCCACCAAACATCAGACTACCACCACATTAATTATTGATCCTTTTCCACACATTATTTATTACATTACATACATGGATGTGCAACCACCAGACCCAGACTCAATGTGCAACCACCAGACCCAGACCCAGACTCATACCAATACCCGTCATAGCATGACACTTGCCTCCCATACCCATGATAACATGGCCCCCCGGATTTACCCTCAGAGCACGGGCCACAACAATCCGGAACCGGGTTTATCGGTGGGCATCCATGTGCCGGAACCCATTCAGGGATAATTGGTACTGGCACTCGAATCGGCACCGGCCTCCCATACCCATAATAACACAAGCCCCCAAGATTACTCTCATAACATGGCCCACAACATACCGGAATCGGGTAAGACGGTGGGTATCCCATTGCAGGTACAGGATTAGGGGGAGCCCGTTCAGGGCTCTTTCGTGTCTTGGGATCCGGTGGCGGGGGAGTAAATTAAGTAATTAAGTAACTACCTACTTCATTATTTTTGTACAGGGCGACAAGAAATATAAATATGTCAGCCCATAAGTTACCAAATTAACTTTCTTCAAAGACTGACTTTTAACCTTGTACGTACTACATAAATCTATAATTGGCTCGATTCTCACAACGAGATTATGTACCGATCTCGTATGGCTTGCACTTCTGGGGTGTCGGCCATACTCTCTATGCGTAGGTTGGATTGATGTGCAATTATCGATTTCATTGGGATCCGCACATGAGGGAGTGCGACTCTCACGTCATCTGTCGTTGGTTGTGTTGTACTCGACGTCCTATGTTGAGTTCAATGTTGCAATTAAATCTGTTTTTTTTAGAAATTTTATCTCGGACCCTGCTATGGGTACCGAAGGTGAGGGACAGAAATGGTACAGAGCGCTCTCGGGGATCCACTTTTGGGTCCCACACGAGTGATCTGAACCGTTCATTATTCTTAAAACATTTTTCCGAGGGGCCCCTCAAAAAATCAAATTCAATCGGACGGTTAGAAGTGCGTGAATCAAAGTCCCACTTCTCCAATCTCTTGTTTATAAAAACAATGAACTGTTGGATCATTTGTGTGGGACGCCCCCGAGAGCACTTTATACATTTTCATACAAATGTTTCACCCCCAGGTTTATCCTTTTATCTCCAATTAGATAAGAAAAATGTTGTCATTGATTGCTCAGTATTAAAGATCCTCATCCGAACAAAAATTGGCAAAATTAAACTCAAAAACACATTTTATAAATTAACAAGTCATTTTTTAAAGAACTCACAAAATCGGACTTTTCTCACAACGGGAGATTATTGTTTTAACCGTGAAAAAGGTCAAACGATTTACTGAGGTTAGTTCTTATAAGCAAAGTTATAACTTTTTTAGCATTTACAAAAATTTGTTGAGTCTGATTTTGGGGTTTTTTTTCCTTTCACTCAACAATTTAGCCATCGGGATTTGCCTCCCCATGAGGATGCTCTAAGTGGTTACTCCTTTCTTCTATTGTGTTTGTCTCACTCTGTCGTTCCAGATTGAACAAATCCTCTGGATTAGACTCCTTTGGGTAAAAACTTAATCAGTTATTGGTTTTTTCCCTACAAAAACCAAGTGTTTGGGTAATAATCTTAATCCAAAAAAACCGAGTGCTTTTTTAATAATCCAATAATCGGATTATTCGTTTGTCCTTATTCAATTTTTTTGCATTCGTTAGTTTTGCATCAAATTTTGTGGTTTTTTGGGATTACGAGTGAATCCGAAACCACAAAATCTTGATGCAAAACTAACGAATGCAAAAAAAAATTGAATTAGGACAAACGAATAATCCAATAATCCATAATCTGAATTATTAGCCAAAGGAGGGAATAATTTGGATTAAGTTTAAGGAAAAACCAAACCGATTTTTTGGATTATTTGACAAAAAACCAAAAAACCAAGGATTTTTTGTGGGCTGGTCCTATTCATTTGCCTTGTAGCTCATGAGGTCCTGGCCAAAATTAGGCTGGGATGCCTTATAGCTCATAAGGTCCTGGCCAAAATTAGGCGCCCCCCAGCCTAACTTTTTCCCTATTCTTCCGAAAATACCCCCTTCACAAATAGATACTATAAACAAGTCGTATAGCTTGTAAGGTCCGGAACAAATGATGCGCGCCCAGCCCAATAGTTCACTAGGTCTTGGATATAAGTTTTACACTTTTTCTTCCGAAATTACCCCACGATACCCTATGAAAATGTCTAAACCTAAACTAAATCTTAGGGTACCCTATGAAAGTGCCTAAAATCCTAGGGTACCCTATGAAAGTACCTAAACCACTAAAAAAACCTATAATAAGAAAGTGCACCATAAACCTAAACCCTAGGGTACCCTATGAAAATGCCTAAAATCTAAATGTACTGTCTAAATTCTAAATATACAGTCTAAATTCTAAATGTACGGTCTAAATTCTAAATATACAGTCTAAATTCTAAAATGTACGGTCTAAATTCTAAATATACGGTCTAAATTCTAAAATGTACGGTCTAAATTCTAAAATGTACATTCTAAATTTAGGGTACCCTAAACTGTAGGGTACCCTAAATTCTAAATATACAGTCTAAATTCTTAAATGTACGGTCTAAATTCTAAATATACGGTCTAAATTCTAAAATGTACAGTCTAAATTTAGGGTACCCTAAATTCTAAATATACAGTCTAAATTCTTAAATGTACGATCTAGATTCTAAATATACGGTCTAAATTCTAAAATGTACGGTCTAAATTCTAAAATGTACATTCTAAATTTAGGGTACCCTAAACTGTAGGGTACCCTAAATTCTAAATATATAGTCTAAATTCTTAAATGTACGGTCTAAATTCTAAATATACGGTCTAAATTCTAAAATGTACATTCTAAATTTAGGGTACCCCTAAACTGTAGGGTACCCTAAATTTTAGGGTGCCCTATGAAAGTGCTTAAAATCCTAGGGTACCCTATGAAAGTGCCTAAATGGTTAGTAAAAACAAAGAGTAACGATGACGAGGTTGGGCATAAAAGTAAAATAGAAATCTTACGGTATAAATTCTAAAATGTACATTCTAAATTTAGGGTACCCTAAACTGTAAGGTACCCTAAATTCTAAATATACAGTCTAAGTTCTTAAATGTACGGTCTAAATTCTAAATTTACGGTCTAAATTCTAAAATGTACGGTCTAAATTCTAAAATGTACATTCTAAATTTAGGGTACCAAACACAGGGGTACCTAAATTGTAGATATTCCATTGAAAGTATTTAAAATTCCATTCCGAAGTGAAAGTATTAAATGATTAGTAAAAAAAAAGAGTAACCTGACGAGGATGGCATAAAAGTAAAATCCCTAACCATATGTTTTTGCCTCACTCTCCAACATTTTAACCAGATGTCCTGTTTGGGATTCCAAATAATAGGACTTGCTGATTTGGATTTCTAAAAAGGAATCTTCTCTGGACTAGGCTGACCTGATGATGTCCTGTTTGGGATTTTCTCTAATGGTTGTCAAATTCAAGTGGTTCCGGACCCCAAGACCTTGGATAATTTCTGCTTGTTTTATTATTATTTTTTTAAAACATCAATTTCTGCTTGGTTGGATATCTATATAACAAAACACAAATTTTTCTCAATAAAATACTCTTGATCTTTCCATCTCAACCCTTCATTTCCACACATCTAACGCTCCAAATTTCTCTCTCACAAACCTAGTTTGCCAATTGATAAAATGAGATTTTTCATTTTAGTTGAGTTTTATGGAGGTGTGATAAAATAACATTGTTTTTCCAAATGATAAAATCTCCACCCAATGCATTTAATCACTTGATGAATGATTTTGATAAAATCTGGGCTAAAATCACTTGCTTAGCTTTTGGCAAACTCACCTAACTTTTGGGTGGCATTTTAGTAAATAACTAGCATGTTTAAGGGCGGAGTTGCAACCCCCTCTCGAAAATAGTCCTAGGGTGAGATACTATTAACAACCGGAACTGAGGACTCGCAATTTCAGCGATGATTCCTTTGAAAAATGAAACAAGGACCGGAAATTTTGGTAGGCCTTGAACTAAGGACTCGCAATTTTAGTGATGATTCCTTTGAAAAATGAAATTAGGACCCGAAAATTTATGTCGGCCCTGAACGGAGGACTCGCAATTTTAGCAATGAGTCCTTTGAAAAATGAATTAGGACCTTAAAATTTCTTATCGGACCTGGACTGAGGACTCAACAATTTTAGCGTGATTCCTTTGAAAAATGAAATTAGACCCAAAAATTCTGTCGGCCCTGAACTTAGGACTCGCAATTTTAGTGATGATTCCTTTGAAAAAAGAATTATGACACGAAAATTTCTGTCAACCTTGAAGAAAAAGTGAGAGTGTTAGAATTCCCCTTGTTTGGCTGCTCAGTCTTTCTTCACACTAATGTTTTGAAACCCGGACCGGAGGGCGAACCGGAAAGGGGACCGGACGGATGGATCACCGGTTGAACCGCTATCGAACCGTGATGCCATAATTACGTTATTAATATATATTTTTAATATTCAAGAAAAGAAATATGAAAAATAAAAGTTGAAAAAGAGAGATGACATAGGTGAAATGAGAGAAGAAATTTTGTATTTGGGTTTACGGGGTGTTCCACTAACAAAAATTGTTTTTTTCAAACACCGAAACAGGTCATTCTCTCACAACACATCACATAAAAAAACAGTGAAAAACTAATTTTTTCAAAAATCTGAATTAGCGGAACACCCCCTTAGTCCCACATCGCTCAGTTATAGAGATTTGAGGCAACCAAAGCACTATAAAAGGGGAAGAGAGACCTCCTGCTGCAGGTGTACTTCTGAAGGCCTGAGAGGTGGCCCCGTCGCTAGAGATTTGAGGCAACCAAAGCACTATAAAAGCCCCCCCACGTGTACAGATGTACTTGGGACGCCAGCTATTGCTTCAAAAAGCAGCTGTAAAAAGTTAGTACAAAATTTAAATTTTATGGTTCGGAAAGAGAGACCTCCTGCTGCAGGTGTGCCTCTGAAGGCCTGAGAGGTGCCCCCACGTGTACAGATGTACTTGGGACGCCAGCTATTGCTTCAAAAAGCAGCTGTAAAAAGTTGGTACAAAATTTAAATTTTATGGTTCGGTTTGAGTGACCTGCTGATGGGTTGAGCGGTTCGCTGGTTGAACCATTTTTATCCACCGGTTTTTGAAAAGGGACTGGTTTTTAAAAATGAACGAATCTTGGGACCATCCGGACCGGAGTAAAGTCCGGTTGACAAGTCAAACGGTTGAACCGGCCGATTCGATCCGGTTTTTAAAACATTTATAGGAGTTATATCTTGTCGAGCAGGCAAATAACCTGTCGCTGGTCCCTCTCGTTCCTTGCGATCTCATGCATCTTCTGCACGAGCGGGATCCTCCTCTTCTGACATAGGGGATTATGACAGTGAGGCTCCTACAGCCCAAGGTCCTCAGGCAGGATATTTCAAGGAGTTATTTTTTCCTGGTGCTGGCACTGGTCTCCGAGACTGCTTTGCCGCTGAGGGAATTGTTGAATTTTCCCAGGCCATGATGGATGCTCATTTCTTTTGCAATGAACTTGAAATTCCTTAATCGTATCATGGAATTAAAATTAACTTGAACAATGAAAAACAATCAATCACACAAACTAAAAATAATCAATCACATATGACACAAAGATTTAATTGAAAAACCCAAAAAGGGAAAAACCACGGGAAGGAATCATGCACCAAAAACAATGTGTGAATACAAGTGATCTTACACAATGTTCATGTATTCTCACCACGAAGCCTAAGACCTGCCTGCCGAATCCACGTTAATCACACATCTGCTTGATTGTCAAATCTTAAATCCTTAAACCTTCCAATCGTTTGTCTTTCAAACACCACAAAAGGGCTTTTTCTCTGAGAATAAATGTTGTTGATTTGATAAAACCCCTCAAAGATTGTTACTTGAGTCAAAGAATCATGTATTCTTTGTATTTTTTCGAGGTGCACAAAACCCTAGCCGCCAAAAGTGATGAGAGATGGAGATATGTGTGCTAGGGTTCTTTTCACCACAGTTGTGTCCAATTTCAATCTAATGGCTTCATATTTATAAGTCCTACAATTTGATGGCAATGCTATAAATAATTTGCTCGATTTGCTTGAGCAAAAACTTTTTGCTTTGAGCAAAAAAAAAACTGATGCTTTGAAATCTGACACGTAATAAAGTCCCATTTCGCTGGAACGTTATTCTTGACTAACAACTGACGCACTCATGTGGAAAATAAAGAAAATACAATGTACGAGATTCCTTCCACACCCTAAAACAGATGCTCTAAAAAAAGTAAAAATTAAATAAACAATAAAGCATACAACCTCGATAAAGGGGAATACAAGCAAATGTGGATTTTGGTCATGAACGAGCCAACCCAAAAGGGAGATCGATTTATGGAGCTTACAAAACCCGTTTGAGTAACTGCGAACGAGTATAGTTCCGAGACAGAAGCTTTCAAGGGAGCTGACACCATACTGTTGTGCTCTGCAATACTAAACATTGCAATACTTGTTAGCTTCTAGTAGACCAGGGCATTGGACCCCTTCTTTCAATGGGTCCTTTTTGGGTGAAACATTCTCCAGACATTGGTGGAGAACTTCACTTTTGAGAAAGCGAATCAGGAATGATTCCTTGGGAGACTGCTAGTTAGGAACAACGCGTAGGTAGACGACCCTTGAACTTTTGATACTGGTGGAACTGCAACGGAACTGCCTCGGTGTTCATGAGAGTCGGTGGAGGGTTATGGGGGGTAGATGCCCCTGCCCAGTATTGGGTTGTTGATGTAATGGGGGTAGATGGAGAATTGCGATCATCTCCCCCTGGGCATAGATGTAGAATGAGCGATCATGGGACCTCAGGAAGGAGGAAACTAAGATCTCGCTTGACAAGTCATGGGGAAGCTTGTCTTGGTACCATTGTGTTGGCGATGCTTTGGGGGACAATACTTCAAACTCCCATAATCACTTGGTGCTGAATTTGGCCTTGAAAGCGAGTTTCTGACTTTCACCTAGGGTGCTAAATTTGGCCTTGAAAGCGAGTTTCAGACTTTCACCCAGGGGCAGTGTGAACTGAGGGATTTGTACCATTCGACAATATCAAGAGGCTTCGCCTCTTTTCAGCCTTTGCTTGATAGGTTTCTTGATGGACACTCTTAAGTTTGCTTTTGCATGTCTCTTTCACTGCTTGCTTTTGTGCTTTTCCCCTTCTGGAACCTGTATCTTATGTTTGCATAGCATGCAATGTTAGGCAATATTTCTTTTTAGCAGAATGAGCATAAGCACCAGATTTCAAAATCATGTATGTTCCTCAATCTGTAAAATCTTAGTGACAACATTGATGAAAATGCATAAAAATTTTACTTACTTGCTACTGAATGATCATGGAAAGAATTACCTACTGGACAGCAAATAAAATTTCACTTCTGATTACCCTTTTGATTTAACAATGACCTCATAACCTTAGCGCAACTTTTTTGCTTTGATTGTGATTTTTGACTTCGAGTCACAGGAATGGAGCTATTTAGATGCTTAGAAGACCTGACCATCTTTGGGACCCACCCACCATTTCTTCTTGACATCTTCCCCATGCGACCTTCCTCTTTTTTTGCTCTTTTCTTCTTATTGTTATTTTTTATTTTTTTCTTTGCTAGTTTTGCCACTACTGCCTTTATTGGTTTTCAGCAGTGCCAACTTTCATCAGTTTCGCCATAGCCCTCTTTCGAGTTTTAACTACGCTGACTTTTCTTTGTCATTTTTGCCATAGCCACCTTTCAGGTTTTGACCATGCAGGCTTGAACCATTTTTGCCGTAGCCCCCTTTTCAAGTTTTGACTACACTGGTTTTTCTTTTTCACTTTTTGGGCAATCTTATTTCAATTAAACAAACTTTCTTTGTGCATTTCAATCAACCCAAATATTGAGATTTTTTCCGAGAGCGAAAACAGATAGTTTTTTCTAGAGAGAGAGAGAGGTATATACTACTTTAGGGAAACAAGAGACTTCCACCTTTTTATTGGGGGGGGAGGGGTGAGAGAGAGAGAGAGAGAGAGAGTTCTCCATTTGGGAGACAGACAAAGAGTTCCCCATTTGGGAGACACAAATTTCTTGGGAGCGGGACAAAGTGTTCCCTTTCGGGAGAGAGAAAATTCTCCATAGAGAGAGAGAGAGAGAGAGAGAGAGAGAGAGAGAGAGAAGAGAAAGAGTTCCATTTGGAAAAAAGCTTTTTTTTGGAAATTCTCCATTTTTTTTTCATTTGGAGAGGGAAAGAGAGAATTCTCCATTTGGGAGAGGGAAAGAGATTTCATTTTTGTTCCGGAGGAAGAGAGTTTTCTGCTTCAGGTTGAGACAGTTTTTTTTTTTTTGGAGAGAGAGGAAAAGGTCTTTTCGACAGAGTTTTCCTTGGAGAAAGAGAAAGGAGTTTTTTCCTCTTTTTCCCTTGGGAGAAAGAGATAATGAATGGTGTTTTTTTCTCTTTTCAGGAGGAATGATACAAATGTGTGGGAAGAAAGGGAGGTGATTTTAATGCTCGGGAATCAAAATATTCACTTAGAATGGAATGTTTAATTGAAATGAAATTGCTTGAAATAGATGATAACAATGACTGCCGCAAAATGAATCCCGACTTTTGGTGATCAAAACTGCCCCAATCTCAGCTCCCTGGATTGAGAAGTGCTTGGGCATTGGTAGGCCAGGATTGATGGGTTAAGCACATACTGTCAAATTACTCTTGAGGGCTTCTGACAATCCTTGGTGCACCCTTCTTAAGTAGCAAAATGGTAGACTCACAGAGGTGTTGAAATTTGAAATTTAGCCCTGACTAGGAATGATGGAATCTCCTTTTTTCCTTGGGGTTATGGTATGCTGGGAAGAAATTTTTATATTGGTGGGATCGATTTCGATGCTGCTTGCTTCTAATGGTGAGTCCCAACAAATTTCGTGAAGAGGGTTTCAATGCAAATCTGGCAAGGTTGAATTTCCATTGATGGCGAGTGCTTGAGCATGTTTTCAACGGTTGTACAAGCGCTTCTTTTTTTTTTTTTTTTTTTTGAACGGCAAAAAAGATTTTATTAATCTTTGAAAACGAATTACAAAGATTAAAAGAGGCCAGGAAGAAAATTAAGTACAAGCACTCCTCCTGCACCATTAATTGTGTCTTGCATGTTGGCCACCAAGATATCCAAGTGAGGCAATAGAAACTCATTCTTGGGAAGTTTCTCAAGAGTGTATGTGGACCTTTTTGTATTTTCAGGCACAACATTTGTTGACAATGACAACACCAAAAGAAGCAGGCATTGAAATGAATCTTTGACTTTGAAACTCCACTCTGGTTTAAGTTTTTCGAGTTTCTGTTTGACTGAATTCCTTGACACGAATTCTCTCTTTCAGATTGGTCCCAATTTTAATTCCTCTGGTGTTTCCATGTCTTTTGATTCGTTTTGATTCCTTTTTATAACTACCAACCTCAAAACCCATGATTTCGAAGTCTAGCTCACATCAAAATCATACTCAGCTTGCGCTGAGGTTGTTATGTCACTTGAATCAAGAGAGCAGATTTGAGAATTCCCTGTAAATGACATATTTAGGATGAAAATCAATTTTTGGCACGAAAAGCATACATGAATGGAAACAAAGTGCATCCTATGCATTACCACCGATGCTCTCAATCATTACATGATATTGCAAACAGAAACAACGAGTACTTTACTGAAAAAGTAAAAAGCAAGCATGAAAGCAAACGATTATTGTTCAGTTACTAGTCCTGATAACTTTCCGGCTTATTCAACAATGCCATTGTTGTTTCCATTGTGGGGACTTTTCTCTTTCATTCTCCTTAGGTGTCATTTTCGTTGGGTGGGTGAGTGTGGAGGCTGACACTTTTTCTATCTTGGCATATGGATTTTTGATCTTCCTAGTTTTGATTCTGTCTTTTATGATTTCTCCTTGTTTGATGATCTTTGCAAAGGGATGCCCAATTGAAGTACACGGCCTTTCAAAGTAAGCTCTTCCAAGGATATGCACAAATGTACGAGAGTACTTTGAAACTTGAAGCAGGGGGTAAACTTGGGATGCCAAGTCCTTCCAATGTAGTCCGTAAGCTCAAAAAGACTCATTATCTTCCTTCCTTGTCCTTTCAAAGGAGAATCTATCAATGGCCAGCCGAATATTGTGACAATATTGCTTCAAAAATTCCTGAGAAAGCTCGGCCTAGGAATGGAATTGACGAACATCCAATCTAGCAAACCATTGGCCAGCTTGTCCGGTCAAGCTATACTGAAATAATTGCATCATTAGTTTAACTGAGTTAGGATACCCACATAGTGCCTCAGCATAGAGCTGAAGATGAGCCATTGGATCAATCGTCCCATCAAACTTAGAGAAATCAGGCATTTTGAACTTTGATGGGAGTTGAAGATCCGGGAAGAAACAGATGTCTGCAAGCTAGTAGGGGTGTAGGCGCTTGGACCTTGCATCTCCCAAGGCTTCCTCTAGGCGTTGGATCTTTTCAACCAATATTGAATTCGCTGCCCTTGGTGGAGGGCTGGGATTTGCATCTTCATGTTGACTTTGATCACCTTCTTGTTGATGTTGCCCTACTAGTATTATAAGAATCCTTGGTGCTTGCCCCTGTGGGTTTTCCTGAGGGTGTCCAAAACCATGGAGTGGTCCCGTGTGGTTCTTAGCTAACAGAGCTTCTTGAAAGACAAACCCTCCTGGTCAGATAGGTGATGAAATTGTGATGATGACGGTCCAAAGTGCTAGTAATACTGAGATTGGACAGCTAAGAGACGGTTGACCACTTTTTGGAGTGCCTTCATGTCCCTTCGGACGGCCATGTGCTCTTCTAGAGGAACCATTCGGGGATCTTCTTAGTTAGAAGTTGTCTGATGGTTATGCTTGTTTTTCATGGCTGCAGACACAGATTGAGTGACTTGATGACTGGTGATGATGCTTGGCTTGGTACCTTGGTGACAAAAGATTCCAAAGTTAGTTTGGGTTCTTAAAGAAATTTCCCAAGTTAACATCAAAATCTAAATAAGTGTATTTCCTTTTTTATGGATTCATCTTAGGAGATCACGCATTCAAAATTTGGCCATAATAAAAGCTTGATTTTGAACAATGAGCCTAAACAGTTGGAATTCTCTTTATTTAGAAAAAAAATGACAAGTGCCATTTCTATTGCTGACTTGAGTACTTGAACTCTCGTCAAAGACCCCCCGGGTTTTTTTCTCTCTTTTTTTTTTTGATGATTTTTTTTAGAAATCAATTTGGCGAATCCGATCCGGAAACCAGTTAGTCGGGTGCGCGTTGCGAACCTTGCGCACAGGGGGGGTGCAAATCCCAGAATTTGGACCCTCACGCACATACGATAGTTAGCCTCACATTTTGCAAAATTATTTAAGCAAAAGATTTTTTCTTTTGACCAATCTGTTTCTTTTTGGAAAAGATTTTCCCTAGCGTTACAGAAATGAAAAAAACGTGTTTTAATCTGTGTAAAGAGCCATTACAAAATTGTTTAAAACATGGACTAAATCAGTGCAAAAAAATTTTTGGTAACTTGATTCAATTATAGCAAAGTGATTGATTTTGCTTTCCGAAAAAAATATTTTTGCATTGCCTACAAAAGGGGTTGTTCTCCAACCATTTCAAATACACCGAAAAAAAACATTTTCATATATACAGAGTTCAGATATCAAGAAAAGGTCGATTGTGCTTTGCATTTTCTGGTCTTTTTTCGTGCAGAAAAGATCTAGACAGAGGCTGTATTCTGGGCTATTTTATCCTGGAGACGTCGTGGCTGGCACTGCTCGCACAATGAGGGCGAAGCCACAAAACGTCTTAAAGAGAACGACCAAGTCCGCAACTCAACCCAAAACAGCAGCCAATTTCTTCCTGTATTTTTGTTCAATTACAGATTCTGAGGTAAATGGTTCCATATTTTCTACAATATTTCCAACAATTTTAAGATGTTTTTATTTGCAATGGAATTCGAGAACAAATCTGCTTCTGCTCCCACTGTCATCAACAAGCCGTTTCGATTCGAAGGGTTGCACTATAAAAACGATGGAAACAGAAGTTGTTCTTTTACCTCACTACCTAGAAATTGGCTTCCTACTGTTCTTCTGTTAAACCCGCTGCTGTTAATCCATCCACTGACAAAAAGCGTGAAGAAATTCAAAAATGGACCAATGATGATCTTTTGTGCAAAAACTGTATCTTAAATGCATTGTCTTATGAGCTATATGAGTACTGCTCAACTTTTAAAACTTCTAAGAATGTTTGGGATGCACTATAGAAAAAATATGACACTGAGGAGGCTGGGTCTGAAAAGTATGTTGTGAGTCAATATCTGAAATTTCATATGGTCGTTAAAAAATCTGTGGTGGCCCAATTCCATGAGTTACAAAAAAATTACTCATGAAATTATTTATGACTATCGATGAACAATTTCAGGTTGCAGTTCTAATCGACAAACTTCCTACATGATGAAAAGATTTCAAGAAAGATCTCTACCACAAAACAAAGGAGTTTTCAATGGAGAGGTTGGTTGCCCATCTTCGGGTTAAGGAGGAGGCACAAAAATAAGATCAGAAAGATGAGGTTCTTTTTGTTTCTAACAAAAGGAAGCAGAGTTTGGCTCTGCTTAAGCTAAAAAGAAAAATCATGAAACCGAACTAGAACCGAAAGTTTCAGAATGTGAAGCCCTATCAAAACAGGAACCAACCCCCTTTACGAGGCCAGGCTCGAAACACGGACTCTATCCAATTTGTGTGTTACAATTGTAACCTGGTCATATGGCAAGAAATTGCAAGAATGCCAGGTGTCGCACTGGTCCCCAAGCTAACATGGTGAATGATGAGCCACTAGTGGCTATGTTATCGGAAATCAATCTAATAAGTGGTTCAGAAGGGTGGTGGATAGACACTGGCGTTTCTCGCCATGACTGTTATGATCGTTCCTTATTCAAGAGCTATTCTGAAATTGATGATAAGAAAGTGTTGTTGGGTGACTCCCACACCACTAAGGTTTTGATTTTGGTGACATTGATATTAAGTTCACTTCTGGAAGGACTGTCACTCTGAAAGAAGTCCTACACACTCCATAAATTAGGAAGAATCTTGTGTCTAGCTACCTCCTCAATAAAGCTGGCTTTACTCAGACACTTGGAGCGGATCAGTATACTCTCACCAAGAATGGAGAATTTGTCGATAAAGGTTATGCTACTAATGGGATGTTTAAGCTTAACACTGATATGAATAAAATTGGTACTTCCTCTTATATTGTTTGTTCTGTGAATAGTTGGCATGCTAGACTTTGTCACGTAAACAAGAAATTTATTAAGAACATGAATAACTTAGGTTTTATTTCTAACATTTCATTAAATGATTTTGAAAAATGTGAATCATGTAGCCAAGCCAAAATCACGAAGAAACCGCATAAATTAATTTCTAAGGAATTAGAATTGTTTGATTTGGTACACACTAATATTTGTGAACTAGACGGATTCTCACTCGGAATGCACAACGATACTTTATCATGTTTATCGACGATCATTCAAATTACACTTTTGTTTATTTGATGAGGCATAAAAATGAGGCATTTGAAATGTTTAAGATCTTTTTAAATGAAGTCGAGAATCAGTTTAATAGAAAGATCTAGAGGCTTCATAGTGATAGAGGAACCGAATATTATTCGAATGAATTCATCGCTTTTTTTATATCAGCTGGCATTATACATCAGAGAACTGCCCCTTACTCACCCAAAATGAATAGAAAGGAAGAATGTAAGAATAGAACTTTGTGTGAACTTGTTGTTGCTATTATGCTTAGTTCAGGTGCAACTTCACATTGGTGGGGTGAAATTTTATTGATTGTATGTTATGTGTTGAATAGAATTCATAATTATAAATCTTTGATTTCACCTTATGAATTATGGAGAAACAAGAAGCCCAATGTTTCTTATTTTTAAGTTTGGGGCTGTTTGGCCTATGTTTGCATTCCTGACCGTAAAAGGTCAAAACTTGCTAGTAGAGCTTATGAATATGTTTTCATTGGTTATGCCGGTAAACAGTAAAGCTTATAGATTCTTTGATATTAACAATAAGGTGATTATAGAATCTATTGATGCTGATTTTTATGAAGAAAAGTTTCCTTTTAAATTCAAAAATAGTGGGGTAACTGAATCTAGTAGCAGTACACCTAGATTAGAAGAACCCAGAAACGCGAACTCTAGGGACACTGATATTGAACCAAGAAGGGGCAAGAGGGCTCGCACCTTGAAGGACTTTGGTCCTGATTTTGCATTCTCTTTAGGAGAGGACCCCACTACACTTCAGGAAGCCTTGTCTTCCCCTGATGCTATTTTTTGTCCAGAAGCCATTAACGATGAAATGGACTCACTAGAAACCAATAGAACTTGGAAATAGTAGACTTACCACCAGGTTGTATAGCGATTGGTTGTAAATGGGTTCTTAAAAGGAAGTTAAAACCTGATGGTTCAGTGGATAAATTCAAAGCTAGACTAGTAGCCAAGGGATATAGGCAAAGGGAGAATATTGATTTCTTCGACACTTATTCTCATGTGACACGAACTACCTCTATCTGAGTATTGATTGCCATAGTTGCTATCCATAACTTAGTGGTGCATCAAATGGATGTTAAAACTACCTTCTTAAATGGTGATTTAGAAGAAGAGATTTATATGAAGCAACCAGAGGGTTTTGTTGTCCACGACCAAGAACGCAAAGTGTGTAAGTTAATTAAATCTCTATATGGCCTTAAACAAGCCCCTAAGCAATGGCATGAAAAATTTGATAATCTTGTCTTATCAAATGGTTTCAAGGTTAACGAAAGTGATAAATGCATATACTACAATTTTGAGAATTCAGTATGCACTTTGATATGTTTATATGTTGATGACTTGTTAATATTTGGTTCTAGTTTATTTGTTGTGAATGAAACCAAATCTTTGCTTAGTAAGAACTTTGACATGAAAGATTAAGGTGAAGCTGATGTTATTTTGGGTATCAAAATTACTAGGTCAGAAAATGGCATCTCACTTGATCAGACTCACTACATTGAGAAAATTTTGATGAAATTTAATTATTTTGATTGTAAACCTGTTTGCACCCCTTTTGCCCCTTTTGATCCTGCTGTGAAATTATTTAAGAACACAGGTGATAGTGTTAGACAATCTAAATATGCAAGTGTCATTGGTAGTCTTCGCTATGCTACTGACTATACTAGACCAGATATTGCATATGTTATGGGTGTGTTATGCAGTTTTACTAGCCGACGTAGTATGGAGCGTTGACATGCTATTAAGAGTGTAATGTGGTATCTTAAAAGAACGATGAACCTTGGGTTGTATTACTCTAAATATCCCGCTGT
This sequence comes from Vaccinium myrtillus, assembly GCA_016920895.1. Taxonomy (NCBI): domain Eukaryota; kingdom Viridiplantae; phylum Streptophyta; class Magnoliopsida; order Ericales; family Ericaceae; genus Vaccinium; species Vaccinium myrtillus. The sequence goes on along the minus strand of CM029275.1, from coordinate 16,990,129 downwards.
GTTAGAGGGATATAGTGATGTTGATTGGAATACCCTCTCTGATGACTCCAATGCAACCAATGGATATATGTTCAATATTGCTGGAAGTGCAGTTTCTTGGAAATCTAAGAAACAGAAAATATTGGCACAATCTACAATGGAGTTTGAGATGACAACACTAGCTACTGCTAGTGAAGAGGGAGGTTGGTTGAGAAACCTTCAGTCAGAAATCCCTCTATGGGAGAGACCTATACCGGCGATCTTAATCCACTGCGATAGTACCGCGGTTATTGAAAAAGTTCAGAACCGTTATTATAACGGTAAGAAACGACAAATATGTTGTAAACACAGTACAATGAGAGAGCTCGTCACTATTGGTGCTGTTAGAGTGGATTATGTCTGGACGGAAGAAAACCTTGCCGATCCTTTGACGAAAGGACTGGCTCGGGAAAAGGTGCGGTACCCCTCGAAAGGGATTGGACTGAGGCCTATTGAGAAATGAGTCACTTGTGATGATACCCAACCTATAGACTGGAGATTCCAAGAAATAGGTTCAAAGGGAAAAACGAGTCACCTGGGTGACATGTTGAGAATCATGCAAAATTAAAATCATGCAAAATTAAAAAATAATTCAATCCTTAAGTAACATGACATCTTGTAGCGTAAAAAGGTTGTGTTATTCTATGACACTTAATAATGAGTTCTATAGCTCCATGTGGAGTGGAGTACCTAGACTATAGGAATACTCTTGATAGACTAACCTATATGAATGTTGGAGTGTGGCCGCTCCTCGGGAGAATTGGGGCAAATTCTCTAGGTCATTCATGAAACCGAGATATAAGCACATGATCGTAAAGTGCTGGCTTAAGAACATTACACAAATGGAGTTGTGTGTGTGGTGCATTCAGCCTTAGAGTTCAAGACCACAAGTCACTCTAGTATCTTACTGAAGCACTTTCATTGTGTAACGGTTCAAGTCGGTAGGCACCTTTACTTACACACTGCTCTATACCTTCTTGCTCGATGAATATATATTTTGAAAAATACAAGTGGGGGATTGTTGGGGTTGTGTATTTTCAAAAGAGTTCTTCAAAAAATATTTTTGAAGGCTAGCTACAAAATATTTTTGCTCTTTATATGTGTGAAGGCTTCATGGACTATTGTATAGCTAGACCCAAGAGAGGCCTCACGTGCACACGGGATGGGCCAAAGTCAAAGCCAATTTGGCGAACCCGATCCAGAAACCAGTTAACAGGGTGCCTGTTGCGAATCTCGCACGCAGGGGGGGTGCAAATCCCTGAATTTGGAGCCTTGCGCACATACGATAGTTAACCTCATGTTTTGAAAAATTATTTAAGGAAAAGATTTTTTCTTTTGATCAATCTGTTTCTTTTTGGAAAAGATTTTCCCTACCGTTACAGAAATGAAATAACCGTATTTTAATCAGTGTAAAGATCCATTACAAAATTGTTTAAAACATGGGCTAAATCAGTGCAAAAAAATTTTTGGTAAATTGATTCAATTATAGCAAAGTGATTGATTCTGCTTTCCGAAAAATATATTTTCACCTTGCCTATGAAAGGGGATGTTCTCCAACCATTTCAAACACACCGGAAAAAAAAATCATTTTCACTTATATAGAGTTCAGAGAGCAAGAAAAGATCGATTGTGTTTTTCATTTTTCGATCTTTTTCCGTGCAGAAAAGATCGAGACAGAGGCTGTATTCTGGGCTGTTTTATCCTGGAGACAGGGTGGCTGGTACTTCTTGCACAGTGACAGCGAAGCCGCGAAACGTCTTAAAGAGAGCAATCTAGTCCGCGACTCAACCCAAAACAGCAGCCAATTTCTTTTGGAATTTCTGTTCAATTACAGATTCTGAGGTAAATGGTTCCATATTTTCTATAGTATTTCCAACTAACCTTTTCAAAATCATCTCTAGCCGGGAGGAATAAAAGATAGAGAAAGTCTCAATAGGAATGAAAACCCGAGTGTACGGACGACATAATAGTGAGACCGGTTTTTGCCGTTCATACCCCCGGCTCCATTTGCAAACCTGAACATTTTGGAGATTTCTAAGCCAATTTTTATTGAACCCCTTAATGAAAAATGACCATGAGGGCATATTCCATTTTAGGCACCAAACGCGATCTACTTAATTTGACAGCGCCTTGGACACTCAATTCAATAAAAATTAACCTTGAATATTCTGAAATAAGGAAACCCAAAATTGTTTTGTATTGATCGGTTAAATGAAAATATGCCCGAGCGTGCAAAATTCTCATTTTTGATACTGGCGATAGTGTACTTGATTCCGATGGTGCTTATATCCTCGATTCAATGCAAATGGATCTCGAGAGGGAAAATTGGAATTTTTACATTTTCAAAATATGTGGAATTAGCAACACTAAAAGAAATGAAAATCACTAGAGAGAGTAGAGCATAAATATCCTTTTCCTTTGGCTTGCGAATCGAATTCATATTGTGAAAACTAGAACGAATCCTATTCTTGGTATTTGGTGACTCAGTCCTCCGATTGCCGATGATATTGGATTAGTTTGCAAGATATGAATTTAATTCTGATAAGAATTTACATTGTGGAATCTATAGAATATCATATTCTTGGCGTATGGTTACTCAATCCTCCGGTCGCCAATGACAAATTGGACTAATGACAAATTGGACTTCTTCCAAGATATGAATTAAATTCGAATTGCGGAATCTAGAATGTGTCATTTTCCTGGCATTTGTTGACTCAGTCTTCCGGTTGCCAATGACGTTGGACTACATTCCACGATACAAATGATAATTCGAAAAATCGGCGGGTGTTAATAGAATCATAACACAATTTTCTGAATTATTGAAATGAGCTTTAAGAAGAAGGATATTTATGATAACTCAAAAATTGGCGGATATCAATAACCATACAACGAATTTCAAATTACCTGGATGTAGCGAGAAAAAAATGAAAAAAAAATGTTGCTATCTTGGATTATGGGTTTTTTTTTTTTACTATCATAAGCTATGCTAACCATCCCTTATATTTATGTCCCAATTTGTTTGTTCAATACGTGGAATCCTCCAATTTACTGGGTTAGAGTCAAAGCCTTTAAAGTGCACGGTTTTCCAATCTTACCCTTCAAAGCTTGGATGGGAAATGAATTTAGCACTTCCCTTTTGTAAGTAGACAAAAAATGAAGTTCCAATTGACAAAAGGGGTGCCAAAATTCTCCACAGGTTTTGGAATTTTTTTGCAAGGTTTCTAATTTAGACTTCTTTGATGGCTTGTAATTAAAGAGAAGAAACTGTTTTTTTCCCATATTTTGTTTGAATAGGAAAAATTGAACTTCATACTTTTTTTTTTGGGTGATGCTCAATTGAATATATCAACCCCTATAATGCAAAAGTGAATAGGATGGAAAGGTGGAAACACCAAATCTTTATAACCAATTTAGGAAAGTGAAAAAAAAAAAATGCGAGCAAACGAATTGTGGAAAGTGAACTTTCAGTAAACAAAAAAATACACATTTTCATAGTTTAATCATCCGGCATAAAATGTCTCCGCTGATCCCAACCAATGACAATAAATTTGTCTTGTTTTGCAAACGAAACGTGAACTTAAAAACAAACTTTTATATAACCAAAGTAATCATTGATATCTAGTTAATTTACAAAAAAAATTCTTAGTATTACAAAAAAAAAAAACTTTGTAAATTTTTAAATACAAAAAAAAATCTCATTTTCATAGTTTAATCATCCGTTGTAAAATAGAGCATAGAGGCCACCCAATAAATTTGTCCGGTTTGGAGTAAAATTTGGTTCAAAAACAAACTTTTTATATAACTTCAAAGTAATCATTGATATCTAGTTAATTACAAAAAAAAAAAAAACAAATTTTCTAGAAACTTTTGTAATTATTTTTAAGTCTCCATCTCTACCCACACGGTTGTCTTCGGAGAGCATAGAGGCCACAAGATATGAGTTTGGAGTAAAATTTGGTTCAAAACTATAAAGACTTGACCCCAAAAACTTTTCCACGGAGAAACTTCGTATTCTACTTTCTCCAAAAATTTCCACAATAGAAGCATCTCTTTACGTCTTCCTCCTCCCTGTAAGTGGAAAACGAAGAAAAGGGGAGAGAACAAACAAAATGTCAGTCGTTTTGGCCCACAAATCTTGTCACATGAGAGGATTTGTCTGTCACTTCTTCAGTGTGGGGAAATTACTTATGAACTGCTTTATGAGCGTATCGTATGGGATACACAAATCCATCTCTCCTTGTATAATTCTAGATCTCTTGGGAAGTAAAAATTGTGCCAAACTTCATTTCACTAAATATAGGCACGAGGCAACTGAGTTAAACTATGCCGAAGTCTTGCCCAGATAAATTTGGCAACGTGACCATCCCTTTTCCATTTGGCATAGGGAAAGACTGTTACCTCGATGAAACCTTTGGAGTTGAATGCAACAAGTCCACAAATTTCACTTCTCTTTCTTATTTAATTACCTGAAAAAGAATGCAGCAAGATCTCACTACTGGGCTATGTTACCGTGATTGATGGAGCTTCTCGTACTTGCTTCAACAAGTCTGGGGATAGCTCCACAATTTCTACTTATTATGATCTTATTAACAAGTCTGGTAACAACCCTTTCTCAGTTTCCCGCCTTAGGAACAAGTTTGTAGCAATAGGATGCGACATTTATGCTTATATTCAAGGAGAATCAGATGATGCCTGCCCCCTACGACTGGGTGTGCATCCTTTTGCGACAACTTAAACAAGTCAAATATTTCTGCTGGTAGAGGTTACTGCGAAACATCTCTCTCACAAACCATTAACTTCTTTAAGGTAGGAGTCTATAGCGTGAATACTTTGGCAAAAGTCTGGACTAAAAAACCGTGTAATGTTGCATTCATTGTTGACAAGACATTCTCCAAGTTTGACCAGTTCGATATAGGATCTCTAGTAATAATGATTGGGAGAACGTAGAGTATGATTTCCCTACTGTGCTTGATTGGGGGATTGGTAATATCAGTTGTCGTGAAGCAAGCAAAAGAAAAGACTATCTATGCAGCCGGAACGCCAAGTGCAGAGATGTTGATGCAGCTGGAGGGGGTTATAATTGTGACTGCCAGCAGGGCTATCAGGGGAACCCTTATCTATCCGATGGATGCCAAGGTAACGGTCTCTCTCTCTCTCTCTCTCTCTCTCTCTCTCTCTCTCTCTCTCTCTCTCTCTCCATCTAAAATAGAAATAAAATCCAAATTTTATTTCTATTTAGAATATTGTTTATTCCTGGGAAAAGGAAGAAGCAGATAGAGCAAAGGCCTCCTCTTTCCGTCCGCTCTTCCCGAAGTGAGAGAATTGCATGTAGAGATCCATAGGGGCTTATAGTTTAATTGGTTAAAACGTACCACTCATAACGGTTATATTGTAGGTTCGAGCTGGATTGCAACTACAAAGATGCCTCATTACCTAGTTGAGGCATTTATGCAAAAGAAAATCGGGAAAATCGAATGGTTGGATCTGTATTTCTGCCCAATGAGACCCAAAAATATAGTAATAGTAGAAAGGAGTGTATTTGGGGAAAGTGGAGTGTAAACTCTTTAATATAACAACGGTTCTATATTATGTTTATGTTATCGAGCCAGTGGGCATGTATTAGGTTTGATTACTTTTTTTCACGCTCAGAACCGTGTTTTGTTTACTAGTTTCCTTTCTTTCTTTCTTTCTTTATGTTTGAATTATATTGGTTCAAGTAATTAAAAAATGTGTAAAAACTTGTTTTGTTCTATAATTTTGGTGCTCAAAATTAGATACTGATGAGTGCAAAGACCAGAAGAACAATAAGTGCAAGTACAATTCTATTTGCATCAACACTCCAGGCAGCTACGAGTGCATTTGCCCTACTGGTTACTACAGCAGCTACATTGCAGAAGGTGGATTGAGATGTGTTCCTGGCCAGGGAAATCAATATTCTCCCAGAAATCTTTCGCTAGGTATACTCACTTCCCCATCCATGCCTTTTGTGTGTGTGAATTGCAATAATTCATGTTGTACATGCAGGTGTCGGAATTGATACTGTTGCTCTAATCCTAATTGTTCTTGGATTCTGGCTATATCGGCACTTTGAGAGAAGGAAGAAAATAAGAATCGAACAAAAGTTCTTCAAGCGAAATGGTGGATTGTTATTTCAGCAGCAGATCTCTTCGAGTGAAGCAAGTGTGATGAAAACTAAACTTTTTGCACCAGAAGAGTTAGAGAAGGCAACAGACAAGTTCAACCAAAGTCGGGTTCTTCGAAAAGGAGGACTTGGTACAGTTTACAAAGGAATGTTACAAGATGGGAGCATCGTGGCTGTAAAAAAGTCTAATATGATTAACGAAAACCAGGTTGGCCAATTTATCAATGAAGTTTCCATTCTGTTGCAGATAGACCATCGAAACATTGTAAAATTGTTAGGTTGTTGTCTTGAAACTGAAGTTCCATTACTAGTGTACGAGTATGTATCTAATGGGACCCTATCACACCATCTTCATGGCGAGGGTTGTGTGTCAACAATCTCTTGGGAGAACCGTCTACAAATAGCTAAGGAAGTCGCTGGGGCACTTGTTTATTTGCATTCATATGCTTCCACATCCATATTTCATCGGGATATCAAATCCACTAATATACTGTTGGATGAAAACTTTAGGGTTGTAGTGTCTGATTTCGGGCTTTCAAGGTCCGTATCCATTGAAAAGACTCACTGGACCACAGTGGTGGGGGGTACATTTGGTTATTTAGACCCAGAGTACTTTCGGTCTGGGCAATTTACAGACAAGAGTGATGTTTATGCCTTTGGTGTAGTACTCGCTGAACTACTAACTAGAGTCAAAGTTGTCTCTTTCAATGTGTCTGAACTTGGCCTGGCAATGTATTTCCAATCTTCTATGAAACAGAATCGGTTGTTTGAAATTCTTGATCCACTAGTGCTGAAGGAAGGTGTGGAAGAAGATATTCTTGTTGTGGCTACACTTGCTAAGAGATGCCTAAAACTGAATGCGAAGAAAAGGCCAAGCATGAGAGAAGTAGCAGCAGATCTGGACAGATTGACAGGAAAGCAAATCCAACCATCACATGAGTTAATTTGTCACGACAACCACCTGTCAGGGAGTGAATGTTCCTATTTTTATGAAGCTGATGGAATCACTGAAGATTGTTCAAACCCTAGTCGTGTTTTTTCAAATCATACTACATGATAACTCTAGGTATATATAGGTTTATGCATTTCATTCTTCGGCTGCATTTGTCATTTTTCCTTTTAGGTTCAACACCGTATGTTGACTATGTGAACTTACCTTTGTTGCATGTAAATTAAAATCCTCTTTTTAATTGAATGTTAAATCTTCTTTGGTTGCATTTGTCATTTTTCCTTTTAGGTTCAGCATCGTATGTTAGACTATGTGAACTTACCTTTGTTGCATGTAAATTTAAATCCTTTTTTTTTTATCGAATGTTAAATCTTCTTCGGCAATTTATATCAATTTATTTTTTGCTTAGTTACAACATTCTTGTTTCAAGTTATCTAAGACAATGTGAAGCAACATTTTTATGATGTAGATTGATTTTTGCAGTATTGCGCTAGTTTTTGCTACTAATGCACCCCAATTAGGTATAGTAGCCTACTTGCTAGAGAAACTATTGGACAGTTAGAATAAACCTCATCTCAAAACTTGACTAGAAATGGAAAACGAAGAAGAAACTTCAATGCACGTAAATCCATAGCTTATTGATATTAATCCAATTAATTACAAGCCAAGAACTGATTACAATAAGATCAATTGCAGAGAGAGAGAGAGAGAGAGAGAGAGAGAGAGAGAGAGAGAGAGAGAGAGAGAGAGAGAGAGAGAGAATAATTATCGGATTACAAAACCTATATGCTCTCCCGCCCAAATTCCCCCTCCTATATAACAACCATAGCCCACTTCTAAACCAATGAACTGGCCACTATATACTCCCATGTTTATCCCTCCGTTCCCAATCTTTGATCCCAAACACCACTTTTTGTTTTTCTAAATTTTGTGTCCCAATTCAAAACTAATAGTGCATTAGCTAAGTACATGTAATGATGATGTTTTGAAGGGTAAAAGGGGGAAAAAGTATGATAAGTGTAATGATTATGTTCCCTAATAAGTTAGAATTCCTAAAATGGACCAATAAATTGAGAAAGAAGTACAAGATAGCTTTAGTTTTTTTAAAAAAACTCGGTATCCAATCCACTTGACCAACTAATTAATTTGAGAGATCAATTCAACCGTCTATGAATGGAGGTCTAATTAAAGTAAGAGTAAAACTTGTATGGACTAACTCAACATTCGGATTAATAGTGGGCGTGAAGAATTGAATCCCTGATTAAAGGCGGTCTTTGGTTTCTATAAGAGTGCCACTTTTGCATCTCCTGGAGTGGAGATGCAAGGGATCAGTCTTCAAAAGGGAGATTACTAGGTTTTGGGAAACCTTTTTCCATTTGATTTGCGTTTCACTGACTATTCTTGAATCGATACATCTTGTGCTCCCAGCTTTGTTTTCTTGGTCGTTATTCGTGCATTATGTGTTTGTTAGTTTGATTGATTCCTGTTTACACCTATTTTTGGCATTTTTTATCAAGCCACCACAAGACCTAAAAAATCATGCAACGGCACATGAATTTTGCCAAGATGTTAAGATTTATTGATGTCGTTCAAATTTGCCGAATGGGAGTTGGCTAGGTGGTGTTTAATCGTGCTCAAGCTTCACATGAATACTATTTCCATGGAGATCAATTTCTATGAAGATGTTATCCATGCATTTTTGCTATGGCCATGTGAAGTGTGGGAAGCCGGGAAGGGTTACAAATTGATGCTTCTGGAAGAAATTTGAATTCCCACATAATTAGGGAATTAGTTGTTAAAAAGGAGGTTGTTTTAGATAATCACAAAGGGCCATTTAAAATTAAATGGTTAATTGCTTCCAACTCCCCACGAAATAAGAATAGGGAAAGTGGTTGGGGATAATTCTAAAGAGCCATTTTTTATGATTAAATGGCTAATTATTATCTCTAATTATAAGAGGAAGAGGTGGTTACAGATAAATAAGGAATTATATGGTGTTATTTATCTCTAACTCCCCGTGAGCATTTCCGTCTCTTTTTTCTACGAATACTGATACATACACACACACTCAACCACACACAACCACACACACACACTCGAACATTTTTTGGACCCCATTCGCAGTACTCTTTCTGGTTGGTTCGTAGTATCGTTGATCGTGCTTTCTAAACATGATTGGTTTCGCTTGATGGGTTTCAAATTCGGAATGTGGATTGCTCCTCGGTTATGACCGAGAAGTGTGAATCTTATACATGATCGTTGACACATTGTAGTACGGTGAATGGGACTTGTGGACACATTCGATGATGAAACGAAATGAACTATTGATTGTTTGAATACTTGAGAAGAATGAGAAGTAAATTGCTAAGTATGGAAAGTAAGTCTCTAGGGCCACCAATCGATGTGTCTCTAGGTAAGGGTTCAACGAGGCCCATAAGATTCGGAATTAGGGTTCCACGAGGCCTATAAGACTTGTAAAGGGGTTTCACAAGGCCCACAAGACTCAGAAAAAGGATTGCGGGTTCTCTAACACCTGAACATGAACTCAATGAATGGAATGAATAAGAAACAAGTATAATGATGGAAACGAAATGTTGTTGATACGTTGGACACCTGTTGGATACGTGGATACTTATGGGACACATTGGATATTTATGGGACATGTTGGAATCTTGCAGGGTACATCATTTACATATGAGAGCATTGTATTTCTATCATATGATTGTTCCCCTCAGTCTCATTTGCGTTGTTGTTTCTCGTATTTTCTTGGCATCTAAATGTTAGGAGTCTGATCCGCCTGAGGTTCTGCCCATGTGCGCGTAGGCCCAATCTGTTGGGGAGTATCCACAGAGTCCACCACATTACATGGACCCAATATACATTGAATAACCCATATCCACTTAAAATGCTAAGTCTTATAAGTGGTGAGTCATCCAATTGTATATTAAGGACCAACTCTTTTTCTATTTATCCGATGTGAGACTCATCCTTCACACATGTTCCTAACAAAAATGCTTATATCATTGCATACGCATTTAGAAAAATAGAAGATTTTCCTACTAGGCTAGTGTAGTTCAACCCTTCATTTTTAGGTACAACTCAATGAGCATGACGTGGAGTGCATATCACCTCTTTTGAAAGCATGCATTGAGGAGTTATCTATTCATCTTGTAAAACTTATTTTCAAGATGAAAATGTAACTCTATTAATTCTTTGGTTATCAATCAATCAATCAATCAATACATCCTCTAGAGCAATGTAGTTGGCTCTCCCAAAACTCTCCAAACCCCATTCCTAAATTCTCAGAATTTTGAATTTTTTTTTTTGTTTTCCAAAATTAGGAGAGAGAGAGAGAGAGAGAGAGAGAGAGAGAGAGAGAATGTGGGGAAGAGGGAGATAAAGGCATGGGGAGAAGGGGGGAGAGAGAGAGAGAGAGAGAGAGAGAGAGAGAGAGAGAGACGTGGGAAGGGTTGGGTTAGTGGGGGAGTGGGTTGTGTGAGATAATTAAAATTGAAGCAAAAACAAGAAGAAATGAAAAAGTAACTACCAATTATCAGATTTTACTCCCATGATTGGATAACTGCGCCCCTCTCCTGATAATTTTATTCGTTTAGTTTTCTTTATATTTTATCAACTAACACTGTGCCCGTTCAATTCATGGGATCGGAAAAAATATTGTGGTTTTTTGTCCCGTACATGGAACGGGTACAACTTAACCATTTTCATTCGGTTTCTCATGGAACAATAACTGCAACTTAATGGAACTACATTTGGGAACTCTTAGTTATATTATGAACAGATTTGGAGGATAATTATTAGAGTATTATGGGAGAAATCTCCGGATCATTTGCTATTCAGCTTTTATGGAAATATTGTATAAATGTGGTTTGAAATTCGAGGGCGTAACAACTTTGTATCAGAGCTATAGGTTAGAATACGTAGAGACCATGGGAAGACTTATAGTTTTGGGGCTAGAACCATTGCATTGTTTTGTCATGAAAAGCATTGTTTTCACGTACGTTGTGACATACATCTACGTGACATTGCATTTATGATTGCGTAGAATGGTGTAGCTTTGTTAACCCATGTTGGGAAAAATGGAGGCCTAACCTCGTAAGGATGTGATAACTATAGATAGTCTTCTTTCGACTCTTGTGGAGGCTGGAAAATTGTTTCCCTTACAAATGGGTGCTTGGTAGACATTGATGTAGTGAAGGGTGTTCTATGAGTAAATCGCGATGGTTAGAAGTGCCGAGACGTAGAACTGAATGCACCGACGTAAACATGGTGTACGTCATCCACCTAGTGAATGGTAGTGTGGTGGTAGAGTGGTTATTGTCGTTACAAAAATAGTGGAGTAAAGCATGATGATCGACTTTGTGGTGTCATCATGAATGATAAAGTTTGAATTTATGATGTATCTGAGACGTGCATGCAAAGTAGTATATTGATTGTTAGCGGTGATCGGTTATCGTATGACTTATATGAAACTTTTTTTCAAAGATTTTGAGAATCTACTTCTAGATATTCAACTTGAAGTGTGGCTGGTCACCACGACATCATGATTGAACATCTAGAATAGAAGCTCTCGGACAAGACAAAATTGGAGATTTGCATTTTTTCTAACGAACGGGATATAAATAGATTATGTGACATCATAGTTGAGCGTTTGTGCATATCTGCTGGTTCTTATACTTCAAAATGTGAGACTATTCTATAGTGAAGATTTTTCTTATAAGGGGACAAAGGGGAAGCTTATTGATTCGGATCTTGTCGTTATGTGATGTACTAATAAGCAAGATATTGTTTAATTATTCATTTGTAGAGAAGAGAACAGTTTAGCTACAATGTTTATAACGTTAGCTCATCATTTTATTGGAAGAAATATAAGAAATATGTATGGCGGGTTATTTGACGTTGCCTAGTATGTTTAATGTAAATACACTAGCGGATGCCCGTGCCTGAAGGCACGACTCGAACAATTAGCGTGCACCTTAAAAACATTAGAGCTGCATTAACCTTGGAGGAAATAACAATTAGCTGCAATTTGTGCACATGTGTGTGTGTGTGTGTGAGAGAGAGAGAGAGAGCAGTCTATTTTGAAAATAGATCTCAACCAAAACCAAATCTTAATTTCCCCACCAGAGAGATTGGATAAGGTTTGTTACGTCGAGAAAATTTTCCCAAGAGTGGCATCACTACTTCATCAGACGTATAATTCCAAGACTAACACCATTTTTATAATTTCCTGGATTTCAATATTATTAGTATGTACAGTTAATTTCGTTTCGCCTCATAGGGGATTCTGATAGCAATACAAATGAAATTCCAAGTAATTTAGAATGCCCGCCAAACTTAAATAATTATGAGAAAAAAAAAAGGCTTGTTCTCCTAATTTAGTTTCAATTCACATTTGTATGGCGTACATATCTAAGAATGATGAGGGGTAACATAATTCGAAGTCAACCCAAATATAACCAATAGGATAATGATGTAGTGTTTAGAAATGATATATACACACCTACAGACAAATATCTAAAATAGTACCAAGCACCATTTAATAGCCATTGCAAGAGCAAATAAGCCACCATGCTTATTAAAGCACTGTGGAGTCAGTAAACCTCTAAAGTATACTCAAACAACAAATAATTAGATTTTTGCAGTGGATAGCAATGAAAGGGCAGAAGGAAAATTACGCACCTCAAATGTCATATTTCTGCTAGCAGGTGCTCATTCATCTGCAATCTTTTTCTTCAAAAGATCTGGAGCAGTCGTCCGTGAAAATCGAATATCAAATCCTGCTTCTGCCTCAGATGGTTGCACATTCATCACAAACCCCTACATAATTCAAATCTCATACCAATCAAAAACACCACAGCTAAATTTATCCAATGATTTTCGAAATCACAAACAACTTGCATAATACACATCAACATTTTACCAATAAAAAACACTACAGTAATTGATCAAATATTCAAATGCAATTCAAAAACACAAAATCAATCAACACAATATGGTCAAGCAAGCAAATGCACTGCAAAAACACAACCACATTGCATCAAACTCTTCAATATAATACTACCAATAAAAACAATACAGCAAAGCCGTAACACACATATAAAAACATAAGAAGCATGGACACGGATACGGGATACGGACACGCGGACACGTTATTTCTTCAAAAATTAGTTCAAAAGACCCAAGGTAGCAAGTTTTGTGTACCTGAAGCAAAAGCAAGATGTCAAGAAGGAAGAGAGAAAAGCCTACCCAATCAAACCCAAAAAATTAAGTTTTCTGATTGCATGAAAGAGCTGAAAATTATTTCAAAAGTGTGTTATTATAGCACAAAACCTCAGTAAAGTGTCCAAAAATATTGAGATCCAAATACTATTGCTCCAACACAAATACTGTTTTACCGGAAGCGGAGCCACATAGCAAATATGATTTTCATAAGCTAAAGAACCCAGTCAGATCAAAGTGCAAGTTCGTTTCATTGGTGGACCAAAGAAAGTAGCATCAAAAGAATTCACCAACCCAAAAAGATGGTGATCCTCATAACCCTCTGCAGAATCCAAAAATAGCAACAGCAGATGAAACATAAAATTCTCAACTTCAGCAACAACAGCAAGAAAGTAGCAGTAACTCAAGTAGCCAAGGATGAGATGAATCATTGTGCCAATTAAATGTCAACAATTGTAGACACGCAAGTTCTCCTTACCTGTTTCGCCTGAATCCACCATAATTGATACACGCAAGTTCTCTAGAGGTTGGGGCACACGCAATGCGTGTGCAAGTCGGACTTTGACAAAAAAGTACGTGCAAAAATATTTGGCATATCGTTTGATGGTGTGTGCATTACACACTCTCTTTTTCAATAATAACATATATTTTACTAAGCAATATATTGCGACAAATTGCACATAATCAAATAAGACATTACCATGCTAATGCCGCCGTCGCCTCTGATTTTTCCACGATCTAAACCCCCAAAATCAGCAGTTGAATGGCTCCGAACACAGCACCGAAAGTTCAAAAATAACCTATTTACCATGACGCAATGAGAAAAAAATAGCAATGCTAGGAACACAACTCCGGATGCACCTATAACCACAGCTTTTGAATGGCTCCGAACACAACTGTGTTCATAAGACTTTTTTGAGAAAAAGTAGTAGAATGTCCTTCTTTTTCTTTTTATATCTAAGCTCCTTAGAGGGAAAGGGAACGGTGTAGCTCAATTTGCTATGCTGGCTGCCACCAAACATTAAGATTGTATATCCTCACACCATGATAGGTTAAGAAAGTTCTTTTCGACCTCAAGGCAAACCCCCACTGAAATGAAAATTGATAGAAGTATTTTGATGCAACCGACTCGAAATTTGGGAATTCTGATGCCTTTTTTTTGGTTGGAAAAGGAACTTGATGCCTCTTTTGCTCACGTAAAATGCAAGTATTGATGCCTCTCTCTCTCGCACATTTTATCGAACACATAAAATGCAAGTGTGAAATCGGATTTAAAAAGGAACACATGGCTGAACTTCAGATTGAACATGTGGGTGTTCATAAAATGTGAAGTAAGAGAAAGAGAGAGAAAAACATACATAAAATAGAGATATAGGCAAGAAGCATACCAATTTTTCCGGTACTCGTATGAAAGATGAATTGAGCGGTTTTTTTCACCTCATGACTGTAAAAAAAAAAAAATACAGTAGGATCAGATGTTTTTGATAGTTTAGCTTTCAAGTAACAAACGATTAGGATGTCAAAATACCTAATCCTACCACATATGAGTGAAGCAAATTTTTGCAATAGCTGATTTAGGTCAAGATAAATTTATGGGGGGCTTCCAATTCCAAGCAGATTACTCGGCATACAAAGGTGACCTTAATAACTAACATATGATCTTCATAACTAACCAATATCCCCGGACTGAACACAACAGCAACATAGCATGAATTAGCCCATGTCATAACAGCTTTTATTTCCTACTTTCCTCTTTCTGGCATACGCTAGATGTTTGAATAAAAGAGGACTGACTTATCATATGGAAGGTCTTAACACTTGATCCAATTTGGTGTTTTAAGTACTGGAGATCATATTTGGAAAACAATCCTCTGCCAATTTTTTCAAGTATGGAAGAAAACTATATGTACCCCTTTTATTTTTGCCCAAGGGGTCCAAGTCCTACTCTGAAGTTTGAAAAGAGAGGGCTAACAGCAAATTCCTGCAAATGATCCAGAATAGACGTAGAAAAACATTTGAGAGGTTGAGACCATTTGTAGCAAAAAAATTACTACAAAATTATTAGATCAGTAGAAGTCGTGCTTGCCTCTTGCAACTCATTTACCATTGTCCTCCTTTCCATTTCATGTAAAGATAGGCAAGCTTCAAATTAACGAAATTAAAGATGGGTTATGCCTACATATGTCTCTTGCACATTTCATCAAACACGTAAAATGCAAGTAAGCATATGATTTTAGGGAAGTAAGTTACACATGCCCTTCTCAAAAACTGTATCAATGCTATGTTTGGAAAACAAATTCATGAAGATTTTCTAAATGCTATACTACTTACCGGTGCGAAATTTGGAAGTTGTGAACCGCCAGTGCTGCGGTTGTAGAGATTCCTGTCTCTGCTAACAATTTCAGAATGTTGAGAGAGATAGAGGGGGAGAAGTAGGAGAGATCCCAGACGTGGCTCTGTGTTGTTTGAGAGAGAGAGGGAGAGATGGAGAAGAGTTGTGGATTAGTGGGGGAGAGATTACAGCAGTTGTAAGAAACTGCCAATTGGGCGGTGGGAGCGGTAGAGGGAGTCATTATGTATAAGTGAGAGAGAGAGAGAGAGAGAGAGAGAGAGGGGGTGGGACTTGAGAGCGGTTGAGGGAGAGGGTGGGGAGGAGCTACAGATGAGGGAGGGGGGTGAGACGTGAGAGAGAGGGTGAGGGAAGGAGCAACTGCCAATTGGGCGGTAAAATTCCATTCCTCTCAAGTAATCCTAGCCATTGATTTAAGTGAGCGTCAATCTAAACCTTTGAATCTTTAGTGCAATCAAATTCCAGCCATTAATTTTGGGAAAAAAAGTTTTGGACGGTGTAGATTTATGTTTGGATGTTTGGGATTCAAAAACTGAGCTCCCTTATTATATAGATGTCTTGAAGTTCTATCGAGAAACTACTGGGGGTTATTGACGAATGCATCCCAAGTTGTTCATGGATGCAGACCGCCTAAAATTATGAAGACAAAGTTAGGGAGCAAGGGATTCCCACGATGATTACATGGAGCTACGATGGAAAGGAAGTTATTGTTGAGGTTTTGTGGGATCGATAACTGGAAGATAAGGTGAAAATTGTTTATCCTTCAGTTTTCTAATTGCTTTGGACTTTGTAACTGTAATCTGATGTACCCTACATACCCCTTTGATCAGAAAGCCTTTGCAGAAATCAGGGAAGGATTTCACCATTGTGAAAGTGCTTCCATTGGGGGTTTACCAGTACAGGTTTATTGTTGATGGACAATGGAGATATGCCCCTGACATGCCATTGGCCCAGGATGAAACAGGCATGCTTAAAACATTTTGGATTTGCAGGTAATCTCCACCTCTCTGTATAATTTTGTCATGACAATATATGTAGAGAAACCTTATAGATGCTACATGGCTCTTGGATGGATTATTAACTTCAATTAGCGTGTAGCTGCTGCTATCGGAGACAATTAGGGTTGGATTAGTTCTAAATATACTTGAGATACAGTTATGAAACTGTACACCAACTTTTCACTGAATTCACCATTATGTTTTTTAGTTGGGGTTGCACACGCAAGTTTTTCTTGTCAATGGGCTTTATTTTGTTTTTCCATCGCCTTTGTTAGGGCTATGTTGCTAGTTTTATTGAATGAAGTTGTTCCTCCTTTCTACGTGGTTGTTTTCCTCCACAGCATAAGTTCTACCTTCTCTTGATTATTCTTCTCCATCTCTGGTTAGTGGTTGCACTGATCGTACTCTCCTAGCTATTCTAGCATGAAAAGGGCGGGATATCTTAATGAAGGCTGCAGGAATTAGGTAGTTGATAGTGCTAAATTACGTTCATTTAAATGCAGCAGAGTATATTGGGGGATATGACTTGAAAAGGTAGACATTCAAAATTGAATGCAGATGGACAAATGAAAAGTGGACTATAGCATTCTAGGTTTGAATTATCCAAATCTATACTGGCCGTAAGTTTCAGGGATCACATGCTCAGGTGCAGATTTTTAGATCTATTGAATGCCTGCAAATAACATGAGATATGTTATTAGCTACCCCATCAAGTAGATGTCTAGATTTTGCAATTAGCAAGAAATGAGGCACTGGCTCCCAGCAAACTTCATTAAGTGCCTTAGTTATTTGGACAGATTAAGAAGTTAAGAGACTGATATGGCATCGGACCGAAATGAGAAAATTAACCCATTTAGTAATGCAAATGCCTGACATAACTGGGTCACTTACGTCAATCCAGGCTATATGCGTTGCAGGACCTAGAAACATGGGCCAGATTGGCCTTTTGAACCTAGAATCCTCATTTGGAGCTTGATATCTATCGCAGGACTGAGAAATATGAATGGACAGATTGATGTGTTGATCCTGGGATCCTCATTTAGGAGCTTCGTATTGATGCTTCTGGCCATGCTATGTTGATTGGAACTCTGTAACAATGCAATGTACTACAAACCTTAGGTTCTTCTACGTTTTTCCTGGACAATTACTATTTCCTGTAGCCAATTATCATCAAAGGACTGATTTCTACCCCTCTTAAATGGAGAACATAGTTAGAAGAAAGATTATGTATGGTGGCCTTTTGCCATTACCAGTCAAAATTGGACGGAAGACTGACATACCATTTAAAAAAGCTGGCCCTATATGGGAATTCCCACAGTGTGCTTCTCTACTTTACCTCTTATGTTAAATTTTTTGTTTTTCTGAATAATTAGGCTTTTCGTGCTACTTGTTCCATTCTCGAATGATATTATCTGTGTATAGGGGCACAAATTTGAGTGCATACCGAACTAAAAAATTGTCAATTGACGGAAGGTTCGTTATAATTCATGGTATCCTGTCTTACAGGGACCTAGATTCCCTCTTGTATGGTTTCGTAAATCTGTTGAAAACATCAAACACATGATTGAGTCATAATTTGTATGGTGTAGTCTTGTTTCTAGCCTAACTCGAATCCCACATGGTTGAGTGCTATTGGCAAGCAAGCAAGGCAGAAATTAGTCAAGTTACAAACAAGGAAGGCAGAAAGTAAAAGTGGCTACGTGCAATGCGTATTGTTTTGGAAAATGTGTGCATAGAAATTTGGCATTTGCCTTATATATTGCCTGTAAAACCGGTGGAACCCGTGGCCATTATTTGGCTGTGTGTTCTCTGAACTGCGTCAAAGTAAATGGAGGGGCACATATGGATGTCAACAATAGAGGTTGAATCTGCAATTGGATTCAAAGTCTAGAAGTGCAGTGTATAAACCCTGGGATTTCATCTCGAACCCCCAAGTCTGTTCCAAGCGTGAGCTTTATGTGAATGTGGGAAAGAATTGGTTTTCCAGTGGCTGCAGCATTCAACCATGACACTTTTGGCAGCTTTACTCTAGTGAGATGGAGCTCGCTCCACAGCGGCCTGGCAGTTTATGAGTTATATTTTGTGCAGTCCATAGCATTAAAGTTGGTCCCTCAAGCGAAGAGTGTGTGCTCAAGGGAACTATGTTGGTCAGTTTAGTATATTTTTGCGTTCCAGAACTAAGTGTAAAGTATTCTCTTTTTCGGTGTGAAAAGCATCCTCGGATCATCCTAGAGGGAACCTAAAGACAGGATCTTCCCTTGAATTTGGAGATGCATCTAAGATCTATGGGTCTTTGAGCGTCATCAGAGATCTCGAAGAGTTGATTACATCTTCTACCATTAAAGTTGAAGCAATTCGGTGGATTCTGACGGCAAGAGAGAAGTCCTATGATGGATTTCAAAGTGGAGAGTTGTTTTGGATTCAAGGCAATGGCCAATGGGAGTCAAAGTCATACATTCGATTCTGAAGGCGTGGTTGCTTGTGGATTCATGCAGTGTAGATCATGCACAAGGGAGCTAAATGTACATGGATTTGGCTAGAGCAGCTTAATTCCATTTGTTGGGATTCATCCAGGTTTTTTGCAACTTAGCATCTTGTGCTTGATTATTTGGACCGGTGGTTTTTTCTCCTTTCAGGTTTTCCTTGTGAAAAAATCGCCTCTCTTCCATTGTGTGCTTGAATTATTATTTGCTTGTGATTCCATATTGATCTTCTTATAAATCTGGTTGATTTGGTGTTAGGTTATTGATTGTGAGTTGTTTGAAGAATTGCCCTTAAGGTGTTTGAGTAATCTATTCAGTGAGTTGAGTCAGCTGGATTGTGATGACTTTCAGGTACTTATGGATATATTTTGCAGGATTATGTCCCAGAAGACGTTGAAGATGTCGATCTCATTTTAGATCATTTGGTTAGCAGGTGAGGTACATATACATATACATAAGGTTGTAGAAAGAGATGCGTGACCATAGGCTGTGCCCCATTGTTTCTCATACTAGCGATTTTTTGGGCACTCCTGACTTGGGTTCATCAGAAGTACGAACACTGCATTGAACTAAAACCGTTCTTTGCTTCAAAAGCAAAAATCTTTTTTGGGCACTCCTGACTTGGCTCCAATATGTCGTTTCGCAATGTGTTCTGTTTGGAGATTGGACTAACGGGTCTCTATAATCTTGTCCATCAAATCTGGTTGATTTGATTAAGTTTTCGCCCAGAGACGGAGCCAGAATTTTACTTTTGTGGTGGCGAAAATATTTAATTAAAAAATAAAAAGACAAATTGCACTATGAGGATGAAAGATTAAAAAAATCTAGTGGTGGCGAGTCTATATAATTTGGGGATAAAAATTTATTTTCTATATAATAATTGCATATTTTGAAAACATTGTGGTGGCGGCCGCCGCCACTTGTCCCCCCTTGGCTCCATCCTTGTTTGCGCCCATGTGCAAGTGTTTTTTTGCTCTCGTTTATACTAACGTCAAAGTTTAGACGGACAAAACAGTGGAACACGAAAAAGAAAATGCAACAAAAATCAGGATTTAAAAGCGAAGCAGTTTTGAGGGGTCCTCAAATCCTCTGTACCTATTGTTGCCTTTACTGGTGGTCCTGTGTATTTCTGGTCATTGGATTGTGTGAAAATCTTCAAAGATTATCACATAATCTAATGGCCAAAAGTGCACAGATACACCGCCACAGGTAAAAAAGAGTGTGAATATTTAGTCCATGTTCCACTAATTGGTTTTTTAGGTTTTTGGTTTTTTTATATCTTTAGTTTTTCAAAAAAACCAACTAGTTCCACTAACAAGTTTTTGGTTTTTTGGTTTTTTTAGTTGTGTTATGAAATTACAAATCTACCCTTCTACCCAAACAAATCTTTTTTTTGAAGGGAGGGCGGATTCGTAATTTTACATGATTAAAGTACATGTACTTGATTGTGCAATGATTAAAGTACATGTACTTGATTGTGAAATGATTTGTTTTTTTTTAGGTTAGTGGAATGAAGTGGTTTTTTTGTTGGTTTTTTGTAGGGGTTTTTTTTAGTGGAATGAAGTAGTTTTTGATTTAAAACAAAACTAGTTTTTTGTTAGTGAAACATGGCCTTAAGCTTGTTTGAGGGGATCAGATATACTAAATCCTGCTGACCTGTTCTAAATCTTAGGCAAGAAACAATGACCGCCTTTTTCTTTCCAGATACGCAAACCATGGGTCGAAAATAAATTGCTTCTGGCTTCTCGAGCAATTTTGCTTGAATCCTGGCATATTCTTGTGACAGTTATTATAAAGCCGAAATGGTAAACGAGTTAGAAGGCCAAAGCAAACCGACAAATAATGGGAACCATAACATTTTAAATTTCTTGCAACCGCATCATAAACATTTCAATAGTCCTAGGTGTTTCAATAGCACAACAAAATTCCAAGAGGAATTATGATGGGAAAAACAATCTCCATATCCGGTAAGGATATGAATTTTCAATAACTCAAGCAGCAATCAACTTGATGTCCGAATTATGGCAGATTCTGTGTAACCAGCTCTAAGATTTCCTTTTGTTTTAATGCTCAAACTACAACTATTCTGCCAAGGAAATGCATTTTCTTACATGTGAGTTACTACATGACTACTTGAAAACTGGGCACCCTGCAACCACGACACCCGGTGCAGTCGGGCAAGTGGCTAGGGGGCAATGGTCAATCTCAGTGCCCCACCACTTCAAATTCCAGCCTACATTCTGCAGAGCAAAAAACAACAGAACCCCCATGAAAGCTGTGCCAGCATCCAATGCCGCAGAAAGAACATAGTTATATTTCTGCCACCACGCCTTTCGGTACTTGAACACAAAGTAGTTGAAGATTGTTCCAGTGATAAGCCAACTAGCAATATTGGTTGGCGTCGCTGGTGACATTCCCGCAAATCCATATAATATGACAGGTATGTTGATCAAGGGAATCCATTTCTTCTCAGGGAAGATTTTGCTGAGTAACCAAACGGGTACTGGTAAAACAGCTCCAACGAGGAATAACCATACCAAGTTCCTGTACAGTCCTCCAGGCCCAAACAAGCTGGCTGACCCAATTAGGCCCCATATTACTGAGGAGTCGAATGTGACACGGAATTTAGGGCACGTCCATGGGCTATCAGGATGCAGAGAGTCAATATCACAGATGTTTTCAATGCTCCCCAACATCCACCATGAAACTACAAGGTTTACTATACCAGCAACAAGTGTTCCAACCAGCTGGAGAAAAAAAAGGAAGAATAAACACCACAAATTACAACTAATACTCGGATGAGATTAACAATACAGCTTAAACCTAATCCTACCCTCATAACGTTCATCAAACGTGGCCTTGAATCGAAAATTAATTATCAAAGTCAACGGAATTATTAGAAGTGCAGACCTGAGCCATGAACATGGACCGTGGTGGGATTTTCATGTAGTGACCAAGCTTAAGATCAGATAGGAAAGATAGAGCATGAATGGTGCTGATTCGCCCATAAATCTTGAAAACCAAGTTTGCAATGGGTTTCCCTGGCAATATGTACCCAAAGATGAACTGCGCGATGATATCATAACCCAGTTGCTGCATAATAGTCGAGAGAATTAGAAGATATTAGGATACATTTCGCAATTTTCTCTCTGAGAGACTAGCAATAGGAAGCGGTCTTTTTTTGGGGTAAGTAATAGGAAGTGGTGTTATTACCTGGTTTGTTGTAGCTTGAATAATTCCAATGGGAAGGGTAACAATAAAAGCCAAGCCAAAGGCGAAGAGCATTCCCCACCACGGCAGCTGCACGTCTTCTTTCCACACTAATGTCATTATCAGGGATAGGACAATACTTACTATTAATACGATGAGATACCACCATTGAGGTACTTCTTTGTAACTTTTCATCAGTTTTGCATGGATGTCCAATTTGACGTTCTTCGCTGCAGACTTGCTTTGTTTCCAGATATCACTGGACAATTAAATATCAATATTAGTTTTGTCAATTTGAGGATAAATCAAGAGACTCTTGCTATGTTTTAAGAGGAGTTTCTATTAACATACTCTTCCTGCGAAAATTAAAAGGAAAAAAATCAGGTAGTTTCAAGAATGAAAACTTGTTTATGATTGCATTGTTAAATCACAATTGTACGAAATCTCAGTATTTCCAATGACTTCCTTTTTCTACTTTGTTGTCACTAATACATAGTAACCAACTGCAAAACCGAAAGTTACTGAGGATTTCTTTTTTGCACAAATACGTAGCATTCAAGGAATGACATCTATATAAAAAAGAATAGACATTAAGCAAAAGGTGAATTTGTATGTAAGACAGGATATCTAAGAGAATCTCAAATTTCCTGTGTTCACAACTCTGCGTGAGAAGCAGCATACCTGCCATGAAACAAAGCCACGTGAACAAGGGTTGCTGAAAATCTTGCAAATCCTGATCCAACGGAAAGGGCGAACAGAGGACTAAGATAGAGCTTCCCATAACTTTCGTAAGCGGCAATGTTGAGATCGTACTGTGGAGTCAAGATCTTGGTGGCATCATATTTGTGCCCACTAGAAGTGAACAGCCGACTAGAAAATATGGGATATTTCTGGGCATCAAATGTATTGAACTTCCAGTAACACAGAGGCACAATTATGTATACGAACATGATAAAGCCAACCCCAATATTAAAAATGGAATACCAAGGCGACAACAATGGGCTGCCATGGTAAGCGGAAATCCCAGCCCAATCAAGGGTGAAGGCACCAATCCCGAGTCCATGGTAACCAGAACCGATTTGCTGAGCTGTTATACTATGAGGCCACACCCAACAAACCCATGAGAAGAATGTCAACATTGGGAATAGATAGCCTGGAAATGCGTAATAGACAAAGCTTGCAGCGAGGAAAATGAGGAAAAATCGCATCCTGGTCATGCCTTCTGTTTTTATATCCTTTTCATGGAGGGCTCTGTCACAACAAAGACATTGGTTGTGTTTGGTTAGATAGTTTTGTTTAGTTTTGATCATGTCAGCAGGTGTAATGAGTGGAGAGAGATAGAGAGAGAAATGAGGGAATGATGATGTCATCAGAACTAAAACTAAACAGGGAAACGAACAAGGCCATTAATGTCATGAAAGTTAAGTCAATTAGTAGTTTTTGTTAGATATTTTCAAAATAAAAAATGGGTTTTAGTTTGGGATTTTTTGAAAAGATGTTAGAGAGTGGTTTATGTGAAAGGTTGCTACATCTTTCACATAAGTTGTTTGGATTTTAGTTTGGGATTTTTTTTTTAATTGTAAAAAATTTGGTTGGGTAAAAACTCATTCTTCTAGTGATACTATTCCGTTTGGATTAAACGTTGGAGAGAGTATATGAAAGAGGTGATAAAAAAAAATATGTATATGTAAGAAGACAGACCTAAAAAGAGAAACCTGAGCAAGGTTCGAAGGCCACCACATTTCAGCAGGATCAACTAGGTACCTCCTCAACATTCCAGCCCATCCATATCCCACCAACTGCAAGCAAATCATGTTAGTGCAAAAATCGCGTAATCGATGGAAGTGGGTAAAAATAGAGAAAACATTGGTTGCTTCAAGGCGCGTTACAATGTCGCTTTCCTTAAGACGATATTCGCCCCCACCAATTCGAGTGAATTTGGTGTGCACCGGGTTACCGGCGAATTCGACTCCAAGATACAATGAAGCCCAGTCCCGATTGACTGTTTGTCCAACTGCATCAAGCACAGACGGAGAAGAACCAGAATACCTTTGGATTTTGCGAGCCACCAATAATAAATTTAGGGAGAGAGTTCTAGTGAGTGAGAGTGATTGATTGCGTTTTCACACATATGTTTTGAGTGGATCACTACCCTATATATTGGCATAGATGTGACCGTTGGCCAATGGTCGCATCTATTAATTTGTTTAAACCCAATAGTCATGTCTATTCAATTCACCCTAACAGTCGTACCTTTTGGTGTGATTATGTCTATTTATTTAAACCGAATAGACACACCCCTTGCATTTAATCCAACAGTTGCATCTATTCATTTAACTTGAATAGACACACTCATTGGATTAAAACCGTTCATCAATTACAACATTTAATTTCCATTAAATATTTTGAAAATATTCCAACAAATCATGCCAAATGAAAATGTATCTAAAAGAGAGAAATTAAAGGGTACAGCAAGGGCTGGAGAATAGAATGTCCGGTCCAATCTCTGTGAGAGAAGATTAACCAGTCCCTTAATCTGATGATTCGAGCCGTTAAAATTTGAAGGTCTCGTGTATATCCAACGTGAAAAAGTAGATTAATCTGAGAACCGCAACTACATTATTTGAGTTTACAAAAGAGAAACGGACAGAGAGCATGAATCTTTTTTCATGAATGATACTATACACGTATTGACTTAAAGTAAGGCTATGGTGGGGCCATGGAAGCAAACCGGAGTACCGGTCTAATCTTCTCTCCTAAACACAGAGAAGCTTCACTGGACTCCCTGGAAAATAAATCTCCACAAGCCAAATCAAACCAATAAAATGGAGCGTTTTCCTTGAACTTTTTTTTTCCCCCTTTTTTAGATGGATTTTTTTGGAACAGTAGATTTTTTTGGTTATTCTTTCTGTAATTTCCTTTTTCTAGAAAAAATGCTAAATAAATTGCTATATTATAAAGAGATAACCAATTCATTTTAATCTCCAATCAGAAAAAATAATAATAATTAAAAGAAAAAACTATAGCCCTTTTTGATAGTTGGGTTCAACAATGGGATTGGATTATAAAGGTGGAGGGCCCCCAAAAATTATGTTTGTTTTGATTTTCATGGGTGGGATTGCTAATCCCAAGGACTATGAATCTCCCATTTTCACTGGATTGGCCAATCCAATGGCTATTGGGTTTTATGAAACCTGTCCCATGGGATTGAGCCTTCAAAGACAACTATGTCCTCTTCCTTACCTCCACACAAATAAGCTTTCCCAAATAGAAGTTGGAGTATTCTATTTTATGTTGTCCTTGATAAGTATGTGTTTTGAAAAGTTAATGGGTAAAAATTTGTATGATTGTTATTTTGCCCTTTTAAAAAATTAATGGGTAAAGAGTTAATGTATAAAAGTGGAGGATAATTTTTACAATTATCACTTTTCCCATTTTCGTTTTTAGTTCTTCAATTGTATATAGTTCAACGTCATTAGTATGCATGCCTTTGAAAGGCGGAAAAAAAAATTCTTCCAAAAAATATGTTCATGAATTTGGTCAAAGGGCAATTCATTTGCATTTTTTTTTTTTCTTGGGGGGGTTATGATTCTAAAATTGTTTCAACTTTTGGTTTTGTTTCTTTCTTCTAACAAATTCTTATTGATCACATCAAGTATCTGGATAAGAATCAAGGATTACCAAAAATTGATCGGATGAAGCCCTTCCGGATATTTTTTTTGGACGAATCCGACCTTAAAAACATATTTTTAACACATCTAACGGTTCGAATCGTCAAAATTCGGACGGAAAGCATGAGGTCCTCACTTTGGTCCTCATATAAGGGTCCTTATTAGAAGTTGATTCATATATATATATATATATATATATATATATATATATATATATATATATATATATATATATATATATATACTTCCAATTAGGGATCCCGCATTTTAAATAAAGTGAGGACCAAGCAATTTTTCCACTTTTCGGGCAGAATTTTGACCATCTGAACCATTAGATGTGTTTAAAATGTGTATTTTAGGTTAACCGCGAAGATTCGTCCAAAAAAAATACCCGGAAGGGCTTCATCCGATCAGTTTTTGTTAAAAACGTTATATATAGCATTTTTAACAAAAACTGATCGGATGGAGCCCTTCCGGGTATTTTTTTTGGACGAATTATCGCGGGGACCTTAAAAACACATTTTAAACACATCTAACGGTTCGGATTGTCGAAATTTGGTCGGGAAGCATGAGGTCCTCACTTTGGTCCTCATTAGAAGTTGATCATATATATTTATATACATACAATTTACTTCCAGTCCAAGATCCCGGATTTTTAAAGCAGCGCACACAGGAAATTATGACAACTTATTACCAGGGAACTTCTGACAAAAAGCAGCGCACACAGGAAATTCAAGCTCTTCTTGTAATACGCCTTCATGACCGTAATAGCCCCAGTCGAATAGGCATCACCCCCTCCGAACGAAACCCCACAGTTGGCAATCACGGTGATGATGACGTGCTCCTTCATGTTAAACGGACCTGGGTTCAAGCTGAAGGTCCAGCCCATGAACCCGACTTTCCAGTCGGGCAGGGTCGCGGCCATGAACTTACCGAGGGGCAGGGTGGCGATTTGCATCAGGAAGGCAGATATGGCTAAGGGTTGGGTCCGGTAGATGAAGAAGGTGTTGAAGAAGATAAGGATGGTGCAGGAGCTCAGGCCGAGGAACCATGAGCGGAAGGTCAAGACGGGGAGGGAGGGATCGTCTGTTTCGAGGACTACCAAGGCCACTTCCTCCACGGGATACTTTTCTTGGTCCGCCGTGTGCCCGTTGGGTTTCTCGGGGTCGGCTTCGGGTTTGGAGGCCATTTTGGTGGTGTGGTGGTGAGGTGGTTCAACTGTCTGTGTAGGAGTATATGTATAAGAGGAGGAGGAGGAGTGAATTTTGGAGTGTAATTGGGTTGGGGATATGTGACGTCTTTGTTTTTTTTTTTGATCAAGATATGTGACGTCTTTGTTGACTGGAGGTTTTGGGTTATGATTCTAAAATTGTTTCAACTTTTGGTTTTGTTTCTTTCTTCTAACAAATTCTTATTGATCACATCAAGTATCTGGATAAGAATCAAGGATTACCAAAAATTGATCGGATGAAGCCCTTCCGGATATTTTTTTTGGACGAATCCGACCTTAAAAACATATTTTTAACACATCTAACGGTTCGAATCGTCAAAATTCGGACGGAAAGCATGAGGTCCTCACTTTGGTCCTCATATAAGGGTCCTTATTAGAAGTTGATTCATATATATATATATATACTTCCAATTAGGGATCCCGCATTTTAAATAAAGTGAGGACCAAGCAATTTTTCCACTTTCCGGGCAGAATTTTGACCATCTGAACCATTAGATGTGTTTAAAATGTGTATTTTAGGTTAACCGCGAAGATTCGTCCAAAAAAAATACCCGGAAGGGCTTCATCCGATCAGTTTTAGTTAAATAAGGCGTTGCAAACTGCAATCTGACAGTTCTTGTGTGAAAATTTTCAGCCATACAATTTGGCCGTTCGCTAATCGGTATCTTACCAACATAGGCATGAAGCCAATAAAATATATTAGAACAAGAATATGAAAGCTATTACCTTGCTGACATCAATCTTATCATATTTCTTGACCAAACTGATGACTTGATCCAATATCTGATCATGGCTGGTACGTTTAAATGTGCAAAGCTGTCGGCTGAATCTGTTCAGTGTATTAACATCTTCAGCACGGAACCATTGTTTCTTGGACACCCTAACCCTCAAACAACTCAAAATCGAGTTCTTTATACTTTGCATTTTAATCTGGGCTGATAACAAAGGAAATAAAAAATAATCAGACTGCATTGAAGAAGATCCATCGTTCTGGAGCGTCAAGAAAAAATAATTTGCAGCATTAGAGTAGTCAGTGTTGGACAAAACAAAGGTTGACACAAAATAGGTGAAAAACATTACAATCTTTCCCCATCCTTCATGTATAAAACATATCTTTCAGTCCTATAAACTTATACATTGATAACTCTTAAATATACAACTATTTACATGGATGCAAGAAACTTGCTTACCGAAAGGTGTGCTTGTTAGCTTCAACTACATCAAAACACAAGGAAACCTAATTTCCTTGCAAGAGTCAAAGTACACTAAATCTGGGCTCTATTCTAGACATAAATGATTTACAAAATGCAAATACTAGGAAAGTCAACTTTCCATAAACTTGCTTACCGAAAGGTGTGCTTGTTATCTTTCCATAACAGGAGGATAAGTTGCACTAAAAAAACTTGAAACTTGCAAGTAATTAGTAAGTTTCTTCTTCAAGAACAACAGGCATGGTACAATTGTTTCATTACTAGAAAAACAATTGATTAACACCATCTTTGATGCCAAAAGTGATCCAAGGTCTTTGATAACTGTCTATGTGTCTGCTCTCCCAGAAAATTAACAGAATCTGAATGGACCTCAGTAAGAGGACCCTTACAAGTGACCGACCCAGCAAAACGATGTCTCATAAAAACGATTTAGCCAAAGATTTATGTAGTTGCAAGATTGGGGGAAGAGTACAACATAACGAGAGATGCAAATGGATAGGATGCCCAAAATCACCTGTCGATGACAGACGAGTTATGGACATATCTCGTGCCTTCTTCCAATTTTTAGTAAAGTAATTTGTTTGTTTCTAGGGACCGCATTCGCAACCGAATATACTAATTCTCACACACAAAACAGACACCAAAAACCCTAACCTTATGAAATATAATAATGAGTCTATGTTTCTCACATTTTGCATATACCCTACATGATTTTACGTCTCATCTGTAGATTGTCAAACTATAAATCCAACATAGCTTATCAATCATATCTGATGCAAACCATATCAGAAGACTAACATCATAACATTATAGAGTGGGATTACTTATCGGAAAAAAATAAACAAAAAGTAGGTTTTCAATGGTAACAACACATGATTAGTGGCGGAGCCACATATGGATCAGTGTGGGCCTGTGCCCACAGTACTAGATTTTTGGAAGGAATATTTTTTTTTTTTTTTTTGCATTTTTTGTAGAAAAATATAAACTGGTACATCACTTTATTTATATACAAAAAATCTGGGCCTTGTTCGGATAGGTTTTCACATGTGTTTCGAAAATGGGGTCCACTTTTGACCGGCAAAAATATTTTCTGAAAATGAGGTCCACTTGACCTTTGAAAATTCAAAACGTCTGCCAGCCATTGATTTTTCCATGGTCCCACTTCATTGTGTGGATGAGAGCAAGAGAGAGGGAACACACGCTGGGTTTTGGAGTGACAGTAAGAGAGAGGACAGTGACGTGGATTTCGGATGTGATGTTTTTACCGGGCAAAAGTGGATAGAGAGAGAGGAAGACTTTTTCAAAAACTTTCTGAACACTTATCCGAACAAAGCCTAATTAGTGCTCTTGGCGCGCCATTACTTGCTGTTATAATGTGATTCTCCTGTGCACATTTATGTGGGACTCAAGACTAAATATATGAGTTTTAGCTGAGAAGGTGGTCTTCTTTGGGTCTACTTCAGTTTGCCGGTTGCAAGTGGGGTGGGAAATGGGCTGACCCGTTTTGAAGATCCAAACAGAAGGGCCCGTATGAACCCATTTGAAGCCAATATTGGGAAATGGGATGACCCGTTTTGGAGATCCAAACTGTGGAACAATACATAATGATAAATTAGTTCGGATATCAATGCACATTTTACGGATATCAATATACTTCTACAGATATTAATACACTTTTCTCTGAAATCTATGCACTTTGTACTTATTATCATCTACCCATTAGGCTATGGTTAACATTTTTCATTAAAATTGAGTCTTTCGTACTTTTCAAATTTATTTATGACAGGTTATGAGGTGATAGCCATTCAAAAGAAAAAAGGTTATGGCGTTATAGGTCAGGCTGTTTTTTTTTTTGCTCCCCAAAACACATATTTTTTAATCTCAATCAAAATACATTAAGCAAGAGACTCGTCGACGATGGGAACTCAGCACAATAGCTATACCCTAAATCAGACAAATCTTTCTGTGCCGAAAACAAACACCACACCATATGCTTAGATGGAAATCTAATCCAAAAGATAAAAAGAAAAAAAAAGGAAAAATATCATAACATCACAAACTATAGTAATCCGTCACAGGTGGAACCACTGTGACCAGGAGTACCACACATTACGGATCTTCGACAACCTTGAGATGGTAACCAAAGTCACAACCATGAACAACAACCACTCGTTGGCGACCATGGAAGCCGAGAGAAAGGAAAATATGGGATAACATGAAGAAACTCTCATATCTAAGACCAGCCTCTATTTGGAACAAAAGGAAACGAAGGAACAATAATTAAGGAAAATGGAGAAGGAGAAATAATACAGTTTTTATGAAAATCTGTTCGGATCAAACCCTTCCAGATATTTTTTTTTTTTTTTTTTAATTTCTCGCATATACCCTTAAAAACACCTTTTGAACACATTGGATTGTTCGGATCATGAAAATTTGATAGGGATTTATGAAGGGCAGACAAAGTCCGCATTTTAATGGTTTGGATGAGAAGGAAAATATATGGTTGAAATACTGTTTTGGTCCTTGACGAATGGCACCGATTTCAAAATAGTCCTTTTAAGAATTGTGGTTTCAATTTCGTCCTTATAAGAAACTAACGGTTTCAATGTTACCCTTAACGTCCTTTTAAGACGGAAAAAGATGACATGGACTAACGGAGTCCATGTCATAACTCCACATCCCCCAAATAGACCCATTCCCAGATCTTCCCCCTTCTCTCTCATCTTCTTCGATCCCCCAAAAAAACCCTAAATTGGGCAGCCCCAAAACCAAACCAAACCGAACCGAGACTTCCCAATCCCAAACCCAGATCATCCTCCACCCCAAATCACTATGTCTTCAGGGTCTTCCAGTTCTAGCCAAAATGCGAGTGGGAGACCAAATTGCCATTGTGGAGTACATGCCTTCTTGTTCACCTCCTGGACAGCAAAAAACCCATCTCGGAGGTTCTTTGGATGCCGAAAGTACTACATTGGTGAGGCTTGTGACTTCTTTGAATGGTTGGATGAAAAAATTTGTGCACGAGGGAAGATGGTTATTCTCCCATTGAGGAATGAAAATCTTGTCTTGCATTCAAGAATCCAATAGTATGAGAAGAAGATTGCAGAATACAAGATAATGGAGAAGAAGATGGCAAAGTACGAGATAATGGTGAAGAAGATTACAGACTATGAGGGAATGGAGAAGAAGCTCAAAGAGTACGGCATAATGGTGGCAAAATTGAAGGGATACGAGGAAAGGGAAAAAAAACTCTGGAAATGCATCGTGCTATAGCTTTCTGTATATGCATATTTTGGGTTTTTAAGTTTGTTGTTGCAGGTGGTAAAGGTGGAGGAAGGGGACCATTGGGGTTGCCTGGTAGGTGTGATTTGTAGTTTGACCTAGTTTGGAATGGTAGTTATGAATGTTAGGTTGGACAGAGAGAGGGTGTAGTAATGAAAATGTGGAAGTTTTTTTTGTGTAGACTTGCTTCTTTAATTTGCAGTAATGAAAATGTGGCCTGCTTGTGTCATTTAAGTTAGGATGGAAATGTGGCTTGAATCATTTGTTAACCAGCTCGACATTATTAAAACACAACTTTATAGAAAGTATACGTACATCCTAAGTATTCATTTGCATAACATTTGCCAAACATTTGCATAAACACATCAGATCATCAAAACATGAAGGCAAATACAGGACCACTCCTAAGTATTCCATCACATTAACACTTGCATTCCAATACAACAAAATTTGTGTCCTTGAGACATTAACAAATCTTCCCAACTAAACATGACTAAGCGCAAATACAGAGTCAAAACACAGTTCCCTACATGGACTAGAAGTCTGGTCTTCACACTGTTCCAGACAGCAAAAACCACATGGACCAAAAGTCTGGTCATTGTCACTGTTCCAGATATCAGAAACCACAGTTCCAGAGAGCCAAAAAACTGCAGAAACATTGACCAATAACCATACATAACTTGCACATAGTACATATTACATATAGGCCCTACTTATGGAAAGTGGAGAAGATTGAATTCCTTTAGTTTGCAATTGGACATCTTCGATTTCATCATTTTTGGTCCAGGGCTTGTCTTTTTCCACTTCATTGGTCCCATGGAAGTGGCTTTCTTCCCTCTTCCTTTACTGGATGTTGGGGTTTGTGGGCCTGCAGATGGAGATGGTTGACTGGTCCTTGGTGCTGATGGTTGAATTGGCTGGGTACTTGGTGCAGAAGTCTGACTTGGCTGGGTACTGGGGCCTCCTTTGCTTGATGGCACCTCCTTTCTTATTCTTTTACTGGTTGGTCGTGGAATTGGTGTTGTAGTAGACTGGCTTGCCCTACCACTAGCTGGAGTAGACTGGCTTGCATTAGCCCATTTTCTTGGTCCCACCCCCTTGCCTATTTGTTTGTCCACACTCTCTCTTGCTTTTTTTCAAATTAAAAAATTAAGAGCTTACGTGTATCATTTTTCAAATTTTTTCGCACCGAATTAAAGTACACGATTAGTACTTTAATTCGGTGTAAAAAAATTTGAAAAATGATACACGAAAACACTTTGGTCTTGTTCGTTTCCCTGTTTAGTTTTAGTTTTAGTTTTGATGACATCATCATTTTTCTCATTTCTCTCTATCACTCTCCACTCATTACACCTGCTGACATCATCAAAACTAAACTAAACTATCTAACCAAACACAACCTTTATTTTTTTATTTGAAAAGTTGCACGACTTTTCGTAGTAGACAAACAAATAGGAACGAAGGGAGTAAGTGATTATAATATGGTTAATTACATGATTTTCATAACAGTAAAAGTGTAAGTGAATGAATTGGAGAATCGAATTTCTCTTGTTTTTCATAACAGTCGACTTAGTGATTTTGGTTTTTTTATTAAAAAAAAAATCAGTCCAATCGGCTGGGTGTAGAACCCTGACTTCCAATTTTTGAGAATGACTTCCAATTGAATACCATCAAATTGGGTTAAATTAGCAAAACCAAACATAAACGGGTTGGGTTTAGTTGGTTGGGTCTAAGTAGACCCACATTCGACCCAACCCATATTCAACCCCCCTACCATTAGCCCATTTTCAACCCATAACTCATACCAACATGCTCAACTTAACTCAATTCACCCATTTGCCCCCTCTATATCTGACACTAATGTGAGTATTATTAAATGCTTAGTTCACTTCTCTAAAATAATTAGCTTTCAAAAGGAAAAAATAATTTATTAATTTTGGCAAGTCTCAAAAAATTGTCTATGCTTTAAAATTTATAATGTTTTTTCATATATAATATGAATTTTGTTTATGAAATATCATGAATTTTGTTTATGAAATATCATGAATTTTGTTTATGAAATATCAGATCAATTATCCAGAAATATTGAAAATTATTTGAAAATGTGTGGATGAAGTGATAACTGCACAACTAGCAAGTTTTGGCGGTGAACTCCATGTGGAGAGTTTTTAGACTTATTAGTGGATGTGGAGATACTAAAATGAAGGAATTGCGAGTAAAGGACAGAGCAAAAAAGTGAACAAACAAAATAGCAAAAGAAAACAAAAGAAGAAGATGAGGATGGAGAGGGAGAGATGTGGGAATTATTAGTGTCCTTGTCTCTTTTATTAATCTAAGGGAAAAAGCTACAATACACACCCCTCATTTGGGTGTGTATGAAAGCTACGATTTTTTGGAAAAGTTACCAATTTTTTGGAAAAGTTACGAATTTTTTGTAAAGGTTACGAATTTGTTTTTGTAAAAGTTACGAGACACCAAAATGTTATGAATCATATTACTGAAAAGTTACGAAAAACAAAAAAATGCTACTATTGTCGATGAGGTGGCACAATCTGGACCATACAATAGTGCATATCGTACACCCAAATAAGGGGTGTGTATTGTAGCCATTTCCTAATCTAAGAACAACAGTTACAAATATTGAGTTTGTCTTTAGTTCCATAGGAGTAATATATTTCGAGGAAATGCATATTGTGAGTCTGTTACGGTTCCTTCTTTAATTCAGGAATTGACTTATTTTGGCTCTTTCGGTTTTTGTATTGGGAAAGAATGATCGGTCTCCTAAACCGCATTATGTCAATTTTGACAATAAATCGGGAATTGGTAAAACTTCAGATATTTTATCATCAATATCAGGTCTCAATTAAGCATTTGGATGGAAAAGTATTTTATAGCCCTGATCACATGTGTTACTTTAAACGAAATCCCAATGGGTGTGATTGGCTAGAGCTTATTGAAAATAAGAATAAGGTGCAGTGTTTGATTGATTGTAAATTGTAATAATGAATGAATTAAAAGTTCATATTTCGTTTGGTCTCTACTCTCTATTGAATAACTGCTTTAATTTCGCAGATAATCGAGGTTGAAGTGATATACAGGGAGTGTATAAACCATCATCTCCAACTCCTATAAACCATCATATCCAGGTTGAACTCATATCCCCTTTTTCTTAGTTGGAGGTTTCGACGTTTGGGCTTTTTTTGCTTCTCTGGTTTATTTCGATTTCGATGCTTCTGGCTTTGCTTGCTCTTGGTTGGCTCAGGAGAAGGAGCTCTTAGGATGTTTCTTTATCTTGCTGTAGTTTTTGGGGTGTCTCAGGAGTGCTTTTTCTAGATTTTTGTTCAGGTTCTGGTAGGTATCTTATACCTTTCTTGTATCTTGTTTTTTCCCCTTTGGGCCCTTGCCGTTGTCACTCTCGGGTCCCTTTAATCTTTGTAATTAATTTTCAAAGATTAATAAATATTCGCTTAGCAAAAAAAAAACTCCACCTCACTTGAAAACATACAAGATTTCTCTCTTCACTACCAAAAACCTTAACTCACTTCTACCATCTTTATGTTGAGTATTTTCAAAGAAATGTGCCATTTCGGCTTCAAAATCAAGATTTGGTTTCCCAAAACCTTATGTTTTGTCACTTGCATTAAGTCTACGGAGAAAAATGTTTTTCACCACCCTCGCAATTTGCCATGGGGATCCGTTGGATACGAGGTCCGGTGGGGGAATTGAAGCGCGGTAGAATTTGAGTGAGGAAGGATATATGGCAGAATTCGAGAGTGGTCCTATGAGCTACAGGCTTTCACTTCTTTTGAATCGAAGTCCTCTTCATTTTAATACCAGACCTATAATACACGCTCGCGCGATCTGTAATGTGAATGGTTTGGATCGACTTGTCCCCCACCCCCCGGGATTAGAGTTAAATTCATGCTGCTATTTACACTTTCATACAAGTGCACCATGATTCAGAGTATACTCCCCAGTCAAACGCTGGGCCGCCTTACTCATGGTTTCCTAGCTAAAATTTACAATTTCTGAATGTTAAGGTTGTGAGAGCTTCTCCAATGGCTCTTCCCATTTTTAAGATTCAAAGTCATTTTTGGCTTGTTGCTACAGTGTTATTTGATCAAAATACTCCAATGATGCTAAAGTTGTTATTAGGCCACTACCACTTGCCATACACCATTGGGTTGCTCCTAAGAGTCATTAGATCACAAACCTTGCAAGAAATGTCCAATCCTACTTTCATGATCAAATTTGACCGAAGAATTGGCCAAGCCATTTTTCAGCTCCCAAAATGATATCCCGTTGGAGGAGAGAATTTCCGTCTTGAAGTCAAAATATGACTTTGGCTCCGAAAATAGCTCCATGTTGGTGGTTTATGCCCACAGCCTTGTGATGCTTGTGGATCAAACATGAATCGAGCGGGATCTATATCTGTAAGGTCTATATTTATTGGCAAATCCCATGACAAGACACATTTTATGGTATCCCTAATTATCGAGTTGTAATTTATTTTTCTTCTATTTTTAGAGTGTCTTATTAGGAAGTGGAGGAAATCAAATATTTTGTAAATTGCAAGGTAAAGATTGTTAGGAAAATAATTGGAAAGATTTGCTTGGGATTGGTTTGGGGCCTAATCAATTGGAAAGGTTTTAGTTACTATAAGAGTTCTTCTTCAACAAGGGAAGGCTTTTGGCAGTATCTTTATAAAAGGAAGGAGTCATTAGAAAAATTAGAGGACGGATTGATATAGAGGGACGTGGACTGCGGCATTATTTTATCACGGTGATATCAACTTTGGTAGCGTGGCTATTACTGAAAAAACCAACAGAGAGTTGCAGTACCTCTATAACATTCTTTAGTTTTGGGTCTTGGAGTACTTAAAATATTATGATGTATTGAGCCTGGTCAATGACTCCAAGAACGGTTCTTAAATGTTCGATTCAAGTTGTTGAGTCGCTCTTCCAATGAATTTTTGGGAGTATTCAGAGGACTTGAGGATTCAAGGCATTCGGCAATCAACCACTTGGTGCGGTGTACGTGGATTCGGCAAAACAATCTTGGGTTAGTCGGTGAGGATTCACGATATTGATTAAGATCGTTTTGTAACTGCACAATGATAAGTTTTACTGTGTTGATTTCCTCCTGTGGTTTTTACCCTTTTTAAGGGGTTTTCCACGTATATCCTTGTGTTCATCGTTTATTGTTTTTTTAATTCCTTTTGTTTTGCTTATTGAGTAGCATAAAAAAAAGGATTTTTCACTTGGTATTAGAGCGGGTCGCTCATTATATTAGAATTTTTTTTTAGAGTGGATCCTTAGTAACAATGAACACAAATATGACCCATTTATCTAGTCGTACACCTATTCTCGACAGTGAAAATTTTGATTATTGGAAATCTAGAATAAAAGCTGTTATGAGATCTGCAGATGAGGAAATTTGGAATTCTTGCGTTAGAGGTTATAGCTATCCCATGAAAATAGTTGAGGATAAACAAGTCCCTAAACTTACTTCAGAATTGTCTGTCACAGAAAAATTAGGGCTACAAGCTAATAATCGTGCATTAGACATACTATTTAGTGTTGTTGATGTTAACGAACACCGTAAGATAGCAAATTACGAAGTTGCAAAAGAAGCTTGGGACATTTTAGTGACATGCCATGAAGGAACTGATGTTGTTAAGCAATCTAAGTTACAAAGACTTACTACTGAATTTGAAGTGATTAGAATGCAAGAGGAAGAGACTTTTAATCCGTTCTACTCTAAACTAATTTCTATTGTCAATAGTTGCGAGACTTTGGGTGAACCAATTCCTGCTTTTAGAGTCATTAAAAAAATTCTGCGTTCTTTACCTGAAAGATTCAAAACTAAGGTTACTATGCTTGAAGGTAAACGAAAACTGAAAGAAAAATCTGTCGAAGAGATAATGGGTCTTTTGCAAACTTACGAGGCAGACATGATACATACTGAATCTCAGAACTCTAAAATTAAACCTTCGGCAAAGTCGATTGCTTTTTCAAGCTCTCAGAGCGAGACTAAAGGTTCAGATTGTGATGATGAGTATGATTTTGAAGCTATGGATTTATTTACCAAAAAATTTAAACAATTTTTCAAGAAGAAAATGTCTAAAGGTGATGGTAATAAAAATTTTAGAAACAAAGGAAAGAGTGAGTCTTTTAGTACTAAAGCAAAGAAGGGAATTAAAGGACCACCTGCAGGACCCAAATGTTATGAGTGTCATGGTTATGGTCATTTAGCACATGAATGTGTTAATAAATTGAAGAAGAAGACTAATTTCAAGGCCAACATAACTTGGGATGACGATAGTGGTTCCGAAGAGTCTGAGGAAGAACACGTAGATAACACAAACTTTATCGCTTTTGGGGATTCTTTTCATTCTAACTTTAGTGAGCAGGAATCCTCTGATGAGAGTGAGATTGAAGAAAGTGATGAGGTTTTAAGTTTTAATGAGTTGAAAGAGTCTTATGATATGCTATATAACGAGAGTGTGAAGATTAGTGAGACCAATTTGAAGTTGGCTAAGAAATACAAAAATTCCAAGATGCAGTTAATGACTGTTAAAAAGCAAGTTGAAGAGTTGCAGGGGTCGTTGAGCAATATCACTAGTGAGAAAGAAAAGATGAATAAGGAGGTTGAGAGTCTTTGTGAAAAGAATAGGGTCTTAACTAATTTAAACACCATCTCAGAAGGTAAAATAAAAATGTTGAATGTTGAACTTGATAAAGCTAATGTTCTATTTGAGCGTTTGTATACAGGGTCAAAGACGTTGGATGACATTCTCAGCTCACAAAGATTGGTAAACGACAAAACAGGGCTTGGATTTCAGTACAAGCTTCAGTACTGGTTTTCTGTATCAGTACCGGGTACGTATCGGATTTAGCTGTATTATATATATATATATATATATATATATATATATATATATATATATATAGACACACACACATAAATCGAAAATTTTTCCCATATCATCCAACTCAATTACATATAGTTACAAAATCAAAAGTTTTCCAAAAGATTTTAGCAACCCAACTGCTAAAATCACCATGATTGAATTTAGCAAATGAATTCAACAGGTACTAAAATCATGATATTTGAAATAAAAAAATTAAGTGTTTCCGTGTATTATTTTTTGAATTTTGACCATCCGAACCATTAGATATGTTTAAAATGTGTTTTTTAGGTTAACCACGATGATTCGTCCAAAAAAAATACCCGAAAGGGCTTCATCCGATCAGTTTTTGTTAAAAACGTAATATATAGCATTTTTAACAAAAACTGATCGGATGGAGCCCTTCCGAGTATTTGTTTTGGACGAAGCATCGCGGGGGACCTTAAAAACACATTTTAAACACATCTAACGGTTCGGATTGTCGAAATTTGGTCGGGAAGCATGAGGTCCTCACTTTGGTCCTCATTAGAAGTTGATCATATATATATACATACAATTTACTTCCAGTCCAAGATCCCGGATTTTAAAAAAATCCACACCTCATAGATCCCGATCGAATTTCGACGATCCGAACAGTCCAATGTGTTCAAAAGGTGTTTTTAAGGGTCCCCGCGAGAAATCATAAAAAATACCGGGAAGGGCTTGATCCGAGCAATTTTTCATAAAAAACTGTATATTTTATGAAAAATTGTTGGGATCAAGCCCTTCCCGGTATTTTTTTTTTTTTATGATTTCTCGCGGGGACCCTTAAAAACACATTTTAAACACATTTGACGGTTTGGATCGTTTAAAATTCAATCCGGAAAGTGGAAGTCCGGATTTTTTAAAAATCGGAGAGCCCTGACTGGAAGTGAACTATTAATTTGTTGATATGGATGGCTAGTATAGAGGCGTTACGCCGTGTACAACGGATGGGGCGGGCGCTACCGGGACAAATTTTCAAAATGAAAAAGAGATGTACACGTAAATCCGGGTACATACGATGCATGGGCGGTGCATCTTGATCGTTCAAAAGCAGTTTTGACGGTCTGGATTTTATTTACTCTTTGACTGGTTGACTGGTAAGAAAGCTCTTTGACCTGTCAAAGAGTAATTAAGATCCGAACCATTGATTTGTTAAAATCAACAGTTAAGATGCGTACGTACACATGCATGCGTACGTATAGACGGATTGTTTACAAAATCCAGTCGGGCAGGGTCGCGGCCATGAACTTACCGAGGGGCAGGGTGGCGATTTGCATCAGGAAGGCAGATATGGCTAAGGGTTGGGTCCGGTAGATGAAGAAGGTGTTGAAGAAGATAAGGATGGTGCAGGAGCTCAGGCCGAGGAACCATGAGCGGAAGGTCAAGACGGGGAGGGAGGGATCGTCTGTTTCGAGGACTACCAAGGCCACTTCCTCCACGGGATACTTTTCTTGGTCCGCCGTGTGCCCGTTGGGTTTCTAGGGGTCGGCTTCACCATTTTGGTGGTGTGGTGGTGAGGTGGTTCAACTGTCTGTGTAGGAGTATATGTATAAGAGGAGGAGGAGGAGTGAATTTTGGAGTGTAATTGGGTTGGGGATATGTGACGTCTTTGTTTTTTTTTTTATCAAGATATGTGACGTCTTTATTGACTAGAGGTTTTGGAGTGTAAAATGGGCTGAGGAGTGTATTGTGGTCCAATTGATTCCCGGCTATCACATTCACAATGCAAGTTGTTCTCCAAAGACAGCAAATAGGCAAACTTTTACTAAGATCCTCGGTGCATTCTAAATCAGAACTGCAAACAACTAGTAACCAGAATTTAGGATTACAATCAGGAATTCTCCTTAGTTTTCTGCTCCGCTACAGATATGATGTGCTTAGCAACATCAGCACAAGAAGTAAACCTATCCGCTTTCTCATCAGGGATTTCAATAGAGAATTCTTGCTCAAAAGCCATAACTAGCTCCACTCTGTCCAGGCACAAGTCCTTCTGGAAATCAGCTGTTTCAGTAACCTGTTCGAAGTTCAAGAGAAATCAAGATCAACATGTTAGCGTTGTTTTTAGCATGCCCAAATAAGGCGTTGCAAACTGCAATCTGACAGTCCTTGTGTGAAAATTTTCAGCCATACAATTTGGCCGTTCGCTAATCGGTATCTTACCAACATAGGCATGAAGCCAATAAAATATATTAGAACAAGAATATGAAAGCTATTACCTTGCTGACATCAATCTTATCATATTTCTTGACCAAAACTGATGACTTGATCCATTATCTGATCATGGCTGGTACGTTTAAATGTGCAAAGCTGTCGGCTGAATCTGTTCAGTGTATTAACATCTTCAGCACGGAACCATTGTTTCTTGGACACCCTAACCCTCAAACAACTCAAAATCGAGTTCTTTATACTTTGCATTTTAATCTGGGCTGATAACAAAGGAAATAAAAAATAATCAGACTGCATTGAAGAAGATCCATCGTTCTGGAGCGTCAAGAAAAAATAATTTGCAGCATTATAGTAGTCAGTGTTGGACAAAACAAAGGTTGACACAAAATAGGTGAAAAACATTACAATCTTTCCCCATCCTTCATATATAAAACATATCTTTCAGTCCTATAAACTTATACATTGATAACTCTTAAATATACGGCTATTTACATGGATGCAAGAAACTTGCTTACCGAAAGGTGTGCTTGTTAGCTTCAACTACATCAAAACACAAGGAAACCTAATTTCCTTGCAAGAGTCAAAGTACACTAAATCTGGGCTCTATTCTAGACATAAATGATTTACAAAATGCAAATACTAGGACAGTTATCTTTCCATAACAGGAGGATAAGTTGCACTAAAAAAACTTGAAACTTGCAAGCAATTAGTAAGTTTCTTCTTCAAGAACAACAGGCATGGTACAATTGTTTCATTACTAGAAAAACAATTGATTAACACCATCTTTGATGCCAAAAGTGATCCAAGGTCTTTGATCAACTGTCTATGTGTCTGCTCTCCCAGAAAATGAACAGAATCTGAATGGACCTCAGTAAGAGGACCCTTACAAGTGACCGACCCAGCAAAACGACGTCTCATAAAAACGATTTAGCCAAAGATTTATGTAGTTGCAAGATTGGGGGAAGAGTACAACATAACGAGAGATGCAAATGGATAGGATGCCCAAAATCACCTGTCGATGACAGACGAGTTATGGACATATCTCGTGCCTTCTTCCAATTTTTAGTAAAGTAATTTGTTTGTTTCTAGGGACCGCATTCGCAACCGAATATACTAATTCTCACACACAAAACAGACACCAAAAACCCTAACCTTATGAAATATAATAATGAGTCTATGTTTCTCACATTTTGCATATACCCTACATGATTTTACGTCTCATCTGTAGATTGTCAAACTATAAATCCAACAAAGCTTATCAATCATATCTGATGCAAACCATATCAGAAGACTAACATCATAACATTATAGAGTGGGATTACTTATCGGAAAAAAATAAACAAAAAGTAGGTTTTCAATGGTAACAACACATGATTAGTGGCGGAGCCACATATGGATCAGTGTGGGCCTGTGCCCACACTTGATTTTTGGAAGGAATATTTTATTTTTATTTTTGCATTTTTTGTAGAAAAATATAAACTGGTACATCACTTTTTTTATATACAAAAAATCTGGGCCTTGTTCGGATAGGTTTTCACATGTGTTTCGAAAATGGGGTCCACTTTTGACCGGCAAAAATATTTTCTGAAAATGAGGTCCACTTGACCTTTGAAAATTCAAAACGTCTACCAGCCATTGATTTTTCCATGGTCCCACTTCATTGTGTGGATGAGAGCAAGAGAGAGGGAACACACGTGGGTTTTGGAGTGACAGCAAGAGAGAGGACAGTGACGTGAATTTCGGATGTGATGTTTTTACCGGGCAAAAGTGGATAGAGAGAGAGGAAGACTTTTTCAAAAACTTTCTGAACACTTATCCGAACAAAGCCTAATTAGTGCTCTTGGCGCGCAATTACTTGGTGGTATTATGTGATTCTCCTGTGCATATTAATGTGGGACTCAAGACTAAATATATGAGTTTTAGCTGAGAAGGTGGTCTTCTTTAGGTCTACTTCAGTTTGTCGGTTGCAAGTGGGATGGGAAATGGGCTGGCCCGTTTTGAAGATCCAAACAGAAGGGCCCGTATGAACCCATTTGAAGCCAATATTGGGAAATGGGATGACCCGTTTTGGAGATCCAAACTGTGGAACAATACATAATGATAAATTAGTTCGGATATCAATGCACATTTTACGGATATCAATATACTTCTACGGATATTAATACACTTTTCTCTGAAATCTATGCACTTTGTACTTATTATCATCTACCCATTAGGCTATGGTTAACATTTTTCATTAAAATTGAGTCTTTCGTACTTTTCAAATTTATTTATGACAGGTTATGAGGTGATAGCATTCAAAAGAAAAAAGGTTATGGGGTTATAGGTCAGGCTGTTTTTTTTTTGCTCCCCAAAACACATATTTTTTAATCTCAATCAAAATACATTAAGCAAGAGACTCGTCGACGATGGGAACTCAGCACAATAGCTATACCCTAAATCAGACAAATCTTTCTGTGCCGAAAACAAACACCACACCATATGCTTAGATGGAAATCTAATCCAAAAGATAAAAAGAAAAAAAAAGGAAAAATATCATAACATCACAAACTATAGTAATCCGTCACAGGTGGAACCACTGTGACCAGGACCACACATTACGGATCTTCGACAACCTTGAGATGGTAACCAGAGTCACAACCATGAACAGCAACCACTCGTTGGCGACCATGGAAGCCGAGAGAAAGGAAAATATGGGATAACATGAAG
Organism: Vaccinium myrtillus; assembly: GCA_016920895.1. Taxonomy (NCBI): domain Eukaryota; kingdom Viridiplantae; phylum Streptophyta; class Magnoliopsida; order Ericales; family Ericaceae; genus Vaccinium; species Vaccinium myrtillus. The sequence continues at coordinate 16,946,535 of CM029275.1, read as the reverse complement.
AAACTCTCATATCTAAGACCAGCCTCTATTTGGAACAAAAGGAAACAAAGGAACAATAATTAAGGAAAATGGAGAAGGAGAAATAATACAGTTTTTATGAAAATCTGTTCGGATCAAACCCTTCCAGATATTTTTTTTTTTTGCTAATTTCTCGCATATACCCTTAAAAACACCTTTTGAACACATTGGACTGTTCGGATCATGAAAATTTGATCGGGATTTATGAAGGGCGGACAAAGTCCTAATTTTAATGGTTTGGATGAGAAGGAAAATATATGGTTGAAATACTGTTTTGGTCCTTGACGAATGGCACCGATTTCAAAATAGTCCTTTTAAGAATTGTGGTTTCAATTTCGTCCTTATAAGAAACTAACGGTTTCAATGTTACCCTTAACGTCCTTTTAAGACGGAAAAAGATGACATGGACTAACGGAGTCCATGTCATAACTCCACATCCCCCAAATAGACCCATTCGCAGATCTTCCCCCTTCTCTCTCATCTTCTTCGATCCCCCAAAAAAACCCTAAATTGGGCAGCCCCAAAACCAAACCTAACCGAGACTTCCCAATCCCAAACCCAGATCGTCCTCCACCCCAAATCACTATGTCTTCAGGGTCTTCCAGTTCAAGCCAAAATGCGAGTGGGAGACCAAAGTGTCATTGTGGAGTACATGCCTTCTTGTTCACCTCCTGGACAGCAAAAAACCCATCTCGGAGGTTCTTTGGATGCCGAAAGTACTACATTGGTGAGGCTTGTGACTTCTTTGAATGGTTGGATGAAAAAATTTGTGCACGAGGGAAGATGGTTATTCTCCCATTGAGGAATGAAAATCTTGTCTTGCATTCAAGAATCCAAGAGTATGAGAAGAAGATTGCAGAGTACAAGATAATGGAGAAGAAGATGGCAGAGTACAAGATAATGGAGAAGAAGATTGCAGACTATGAGGGAATGGAGAAGAAGCTCAAAGAGTACGACATAATGGTGGCAAAATTGAAGGGATACGAGGAAAGGGGAAAAAAACTCTGGAAATGCATCGTAGCTATAGCTTTTTTTATATGCATATTTTGGGTTTTTAAGTTTGTTGTTGCAGGTGGTAGAGGTGGAGGAAGGGGACCATTGGGGTTGCCTGGTAGGTGTGATTTGTAGTTTGACCTAGTTTGGAATGGTAGTTATGAATGTTAGGTTGGACCGAGAGAGGGTGTAGTAATGAAAATGTGGAAGTTTTTTTTGTGTAGACTTGCTTCTTTAATTTTCAGTAATGAAAATGTGGCCTACTTATGTCCTTTAAGTTAGGATGGAAATGTGGCTTGAATCATTTGTTAACCAGCTCGACATTATTAAAACACAACTTTATAGAAAGTATACGTACATCCTAAGTATTCATTTGCATAACATTTGCCAAACATTTGCATAAACACATCAGATCATCAAAACATGAAGGCAAATACAGGACCACTCCTAAGTATTCCATCACATTAACACTTGCATTCCAATACAACAAAATTTGTGTCCTTGAGACATTAACAAATCTTCCCAACTAAACATGACTAAGCGCAGATACAGAGTCAAAACACAGTTCCCTACATGGACTAGAAGTCTGGTCTTCACACTGTTCCAGACAGCAAAAACCACATGGACCAAAAGTCTGGTCATTGTCACTGTTCCAGAGATCAGAAACCACAGTTCCAGAGAGCCAAAAAACTGCAGAAACATTGACCAATAACCATACATAACTTGCACATAGTACATATTACATATAGGCCCTACTTATGGAAAGTGGAGAAGATTGAATTCCTTTAGTTTGCAATTGGACATCTTCGATTTCATCATTTTTGGCCCAGGGCTTGTCTTTTTCCACTTCATTGGTCCCTTGGAAGTGGCTTTCTTCCCTCTTCCTTTACTGGATGTTGGGGTTTGTGGGCCTGCAGATGGAGATGGTTGACTGGTCCTTGGTGCTGATGGTTGAATTGGCTGGGTACTTGGTGCAAAAGTCTGACTTGGCTGGGTACTGGGGCCTCCTTTTGCTTGCTGGCACCTCCTTTCTTATTCTTTTACTGGTTGGTCGTGGAGTTGGTGTTGTAGTAGACTGGCTTGCTGCTTGACCGACCAGGTGACTAAAAATTAAGACGAATAAAGACGCGTCCCAAGCGTAGGACTCTCGACCAGTGTAGCACAATATTCCGGAAGTACCTTAGTCGAACCACAGAGATGACTTAAGTGCTTGACTCAAAAGTGTGGAGGTGCAGTTTGATCTGGCTCTTAGGTAGCCACCCCTTGATTTTATGGGGTTAATTAACTAATTTACTAGGCTAATTTAACTGACTGCGGATTAATAAAGAGAGCACAGCTGAGGGAACCTAGTGTCCGCGGCTAGCCTAACCAATGTTTACTCGGGCCACAATCTCTTTCTTTACTGATTTTAGAATAAGAAAAGGATCCCTAACAAATGCGCACCCCCTGTCACCAGATTCCGTGCGCACTCGAATTCCGACGATGCTTGGGTTTTGTTTGTTAGAAAAGTTTTCGTTTCCTAAAATTGCTCAAAAATCAAGTGAATTCGGCCCCGAGGTGAAACATCAACTAGTCTAGCTACGGCGCACCTTCGCCCCGCAGCCGCACTCTAAACGACTACTCACTCATGATTATAGTAACTGCAGAAATTAAATTAACCCTTGATCTAAACATGCTTGAAGAAATAAGCATAAAAATAGAGAACGGTACCGTAGATTGCAAGAAGAAAACACACTTGGTTATTAATACGAAACACCAATCCAAAAGCTGAAACTCTCGAAATCTGAAATCAAACTGATAATGTAGAATGCTGAAGAAAAAAAAAACTGTAGCCGAAACTTCGAAAAGTAAAAACCTGATAATAATTCATGGAACCCTAATCTAAGTTCTAATAAGAGTATTTATACTTAATCCCCTAATCCTCAGGAAAAACGAACGAAAATCCGAAAATATTCTCCGCGGAAACCCAAACGACGACGTTCACTGTGCCCGATAAGCGCTCGGTAGCGCTACCGCAAAACCTAGGTAGCGCTACCGCTTGACTAAGTCGTGCGTTGACCGGCTGATGCACCTCTTGACCGTTGACCTCTAACAAACCGGTAGCGCTACACCTCTTTTGGTGTAGCGCTCAAGAACCTTCTGTTCATTTTTTTGGACCTTTTGTGCCAAACTTGAGCGCTCCAAGTAATTGGGGTAGCGCTCCCGACGGATTATGATCACTTTTACGCGAAATCCACCTCACTCTTGCTCAGCCTCCTCAACCTACGTGCATGCATTCTCAATACCTCGAAATTTGCGCCCACATCCCTATATTACCTGCAAATTAAGCTCATGCATATATCAAATGGAAAATAAAGCTTAAATTGCACGTCTAACATGCTAAACCACCCTACTTAGGCGCTCAAAAGCAAGCTTTCCACGCGCCTATCACTTGCCCTACCACTGGCTGGAGTAGACTGGCTTGCATTAGCCCTTTTTCTTGGTCCCACCCCCTTGCCTATTTGTTTGTCCACACTCTCTCTTGCTTTTTTTCAAATTAAAAAATTAAGTGCTTACGTGTATCATTTTTCAAATTTTTTCGCACCGAATTAAAGTACACGATGAGTACTTTAATTCGGTGTAAAAAAATTTGAAAAATGATACACGAAAACACTTTATTTTTTTATTTGAAAAGTTGCACGACTTTTCGTAGTAGACAAACAAATAGGAACGAAGGGAGTATGTGATTATAATATGGTTAATTACATGGTTTTCATAACAGTAAAAGTGTAAGTGAATGAATTGGAGAATCGAATTTCTCTTGTTTTTCATAACAGTCGACTTATAATATGGTTAGTGATTTTGGTTTTTTTATTAAAAAAAATCAGTCCAATCGGCTGGGTGTAGAACCCTGACTTCCAATTGAATACCATCAAATTGGGTTAAATTAGCAAAACCAAACATAAACGGGTTGGGTTTAATTAGTTGGGTTGGGTCTAAGTAGACCCACATTCGACCCAACCCATATTCAACCCCCCTACCATTAGCCCATATTCAACCCATAACTCATACCAACATGCTCAACTTAACTCAATTCACCCATTTGCCACCTCTATATCTGACACTAATGTGAGTATTATTAAATGCTTAGTTCACTTCTCTAAAATAATTAGCTTTCAAAAGGAAAAAATAATTTATTAATTTTGGCAAGTCTCAAAAAATTGTCTATGCTTTAAAATTTATAATGTTTTTTCATATATAATATGAATTTTGTTTATGAAATATCAGATCAATTATCCAGAAATATTGAAAATTATTTGAAAATGTGTGGATGAAGTGATAACTGCACAACTAGCAAGTTTTGGCGGTAAACTCCATGTGGAGAGTTTTTAGACTTATTAGTGGATGTGGAGATACTAAAATGAAGGAATTGCGAGTAAAGGACAGAGAGCAAAAAAGTGAACAAACAAAATAGCAAAAGAAAACAAAAGAAGAAGATGAGGATGGAGAGGGAGAGATGTGGGAATTATTAGTGTCCTTGTCTCTTTTATTAATCTAAGGGAAAAAGCTACAATACACACCCCTCATTTGGGTGTGTATCATACACACCCCGGTAAAAGTTACGATTTTTTGATAAAAGTTACCAATTTTTTGGAAAAGTTACCAATTTTTTGGAAAAGTTACGAATTTTTTTGTAAAGGTTACGAATTTTTTTTTGTAAAAGTTACGAGACACACCAAAATGTTACGAATTAGGGGTGAGCAGAAAACCCGTCAAACCGTGAATCCTGTCCAAACCAATCCACACCGATTGGTTTGGTTTGGTTTTTTAGTAGCGTGGTTTGGTCCTGGTTTAAAAAAATTAGAATCTGTACTCAATGGTTTGGTTTGTGGATTTACGTTCATGGTTCCAGTTCCAATCCGATCCGAACCATGCATTATATAAGCCATAGTCAACCAACTTCCTAATTTAATTTATTCATTATTCCTACTCTGGCAAGATTTTATTTTGCTTAAGATTTACAACTTATTCCCCTAATTCCAATACACCAATAGCAAATAAATTCGGTGATTGAAATTCTCTATTCCAATTTTGATTCCACTACACGTTTCTATTTTCCAAATTTCTATACATTATTCGGTCATAGCCTATTCCTATTCCTTGATTTCCTTCATTACCATGACTAATTACCCTAAATTTCTATATATGAGGACCTATTCGTATTCTATATAAACCTAACGTAGTAAGACTAAATTTTAAGTACTTTAAATAGTTTACGGAAATAATATCTCAATTTTAAGCAAACCGTGGTTCGAAACCGAATCCGAACCGTATTTTAATGGTTTGGATTGGTTTGGTTCTATGCCTTTTGTGGGTTGGTTTGGTTCTCCAAATTCATAATCCGTAGGTAGTGGTTTGGTTCTTGGTTTACTACAAAACCGAACCAATCCGGTCCATGCTCACCCCTATTACGAATCATATTGCTGAAAAGTTACGAAAAACAAAAAAATGTTACTATTGTCGATGAAGTGGCACAATCTGGACCATACAATAGTGCATATCGTACACCCAAATAAGGGGTGTGTATTGTAGCCATTTCCTAATCTAAGAACAACAGTTACAAATATTGAGTTTGTCTTTAGTTCCATAGGAGTAATATATTTCGAGGAAATGCATATTGTGAGTCTGTTACGGTTCCTTCTTTAATTCAGGAATTGACTTATTTTGGCTCTTTCGGTTTTTGTATTGGGAAAGAATGATCGGTCTCCTAAACCGCATTATGTCAATTTTGACAATAAATCGGGAATTGGTAAAACTTCAGATATTTTATCATCAATATCAGGTCTCAATTAAGCATTTGGATGGAAAAGTATTTTATAGCCCTGATCACATGTGTTACTTTAAACGAAATCCCAATGGGTGTGATTGGCTAGAGCTTATTGAAAATAAGAATAAGGTGCAGTGTTTGATTGATTGTAAATTGTAATAATGAATGAATTAAAAATTCATATTTCGTTTGGTCTCTACTCTCTATTGACTAACTGCTTTAATTTCGCAGATAATGGAGGTTGAAGTGATATACAGGAAGTGTATAAACCATCATCTCCAACTCCTATAAACCATCATATCCAGGTTGAAGTCATATCCCCTTTTTCTTAGTTGGAGGTTTCGACGTTTGGGCTTTTTTTGCTTCTCTGGTTGATTTCGATTTCGATGCTTCTGGCTTTGCTTGCTCTTGGTTGGCTCAGGGGAAGGAGCTCTTAGGATGTTTCTTTGTCTTGCTGTAGTTTTTGGGGTGTCTCAGGAGTGTTTTTCTAGATTTTGGTTCAGGTTCTGGTAGGTATCTTACACCTTTCTTGTATCTTGTTTTTTCCCCTTTGGGCCCTTGCCGTTGTCACTCTCGGATCCCTTTAATCTTTGTAATTCATTTTCAAAGATTAATAAATATTCGCTTAGCAAAAAAAAAACTCCACCTTGTAGACACTAAAATTTCGTCATGGCTTAATCGCCGTCCGATTAATTGAGATGAAATAAATAATCTTAGTTAATCAAAGTCAAAATTGGTCAAAAGCCTGCAAATAATTATTGGGCTCGGCAAAATGTGGGTTCAAAAAGATGTGGGCTAGACCAAAAGAAGGTGGGCCCACTCAATTGGCCAGACGAACCATCAAATTGGGCCACGCATGAACGCAGGCCCAACCAAATTATCCTGGGGCTAGAAAAATATTTATAATATGTGTTTTTATATACATATGTATAAATATATATATCTTGACACAATTTATTTCCATAAAGAGATGCCAATTTACTCTTATGGAAAGAATCAATCAAGAATAATATATATGTATATATTTGACTTGATTTATTTCCATAATAAGAGGTCAATTTACTCCTATGGAAAGAATCAATCAAAGATAATATATTTGTATATATTTGACCTGATTTATTTCTATATTAAGAGGCCAATTTACTCTTATTTGGAAATAAAATCAATCAAATGAGACCTTCCAAATTAAAGACCCCTCTCATTGAGCCTATAAATAGAGGCTCTCATTAAGAAGAAAGACAGCATCTGCAGCCAGGAAAAATTCCAGAGCACTCTCAAGCAGTTCTCAAGGCTTCTCTGCAAGTTCTTCTCAAATCCCTCAAGTTCGTGTGGAGGATCAACAAGCACCCAAGCTACGTGCCGATTCATCCATAACAACAACGGTCTACGCGTCAGCTAGCGAAGATCATCCTCAAGTTCACCGTTTGTTCGAGATAAAGCTGTTCAAGCCCTCGATCAAGCTCCACTCTTTCAAGCTTTTCGACTCAAGAAGTTGAAGAAATCATCAACAGTTTCAATCCCACAACAAGCTTCTACAGCCGTTGGGTTGCAACTTCAATCAGAGATCTACACGTCAGCTAGTGAAGATCGCGCCTCAAATTCATCGTTTGTTCGAGATAAAGCTATTCAAGCCCTCGATCAAGCTTCTCAACTCGAAGATTTGAAAGAACTACCAACCGGTTCAATCCTACGACAAGCTTCTATAGCCGTTAGGTTGCACCTTCAACTCCGGAGATCGAATCAGAGGATACTTTGCTCTTTTTCTGTAAAGAGCACTCATTAGAGGATTGTACCCGCATTCAATTCAAATCAAATCAATAAAATATATTTTGTGCATCGTTTTCTTGTCTTTATTGCAGGACACGAATTTGTGTGTTACAAATTTGGCACGCCCGGTGGGACATCTCTACCTCTCATCTCTTTCTCCTAAACTCAAGTTTTACACAAATGGCACCGAAGAAGATTCAGACCGCTTCGATCAGCAAGAAGGTTAACAAGAACGTCACTGTGGCCACAAACAGCAGCAGTACCTCTACTGGCCCGTTGACGCGCAGCAAGGCAAAGGCAACATCCATTCCAGCAAGTAAAGGAGTTGCGCCAACAATGCTGCAAAGCAAGTACCAACCCGTTGCCACGCATCCGACGCAGAAAAAAGGTGAAGAGGGCTCCCAAAAGCTTCCTTCCAATGCTTAAAATTCTGTCTCAGGGAGTTTGTCACCCCGCTCAGTTTTTGAAGCAAACTCTAGCACAGGTTCGCATTCTGGATCCTCGCCTTCTTCACCAAAGCACTCAAATTCGCCAAGTCGTTCAGAATCATCTTACTCTGTGGCTATGCAAGCCATGACCACTGGCGCTGCGACAGTGGAGGAACAGTTGGCAACAATGGCGCGCGCCATTGAAAAGCTCACCAAAACAGTGGAAGAGAAAGATCTTCAGATTGCGTCACTTATGAACAAACTCGAAGCCCAAAATGTGGGAGATACTAGCCAAGATGCTTCACATCCACCAGGCTTCACAACACAAGGAGTCATAATTGGCGACCAAAATGGAAAACTCATAATAGGCGATCAAGGCATAAAGCCCAAGCATAAAGTTGACACAAATCGTGTCTCGTCATCAAATCTTATAGGTGGTGCTAAGTTCAATCATGTAACTTCTGCAGCACTAGAGATTAGAGAAAATGCCCAACCCACCTCTATCGCTTCGTTGTCTGTCCAACAACTCCACGACATGATAACGAATACAATCAGAGCACAGTATGGTGGGCCATCACACAGTAGCTACATGTATTCGAAACCTTACACAAAGCGTATCGACTACTTTAGAATGCCAGTTGGTTACCAGCCCCCCAAGTTTCAACAATTTGACGGAAAGGGAAACCCAAAGCAACACATTGCCCACTTCGTCGAAACATGCAACAATGCCGGGACGGAAGGGGATCTTCTTGTCAAACAATTTGTTCGTTCTCTCAAAGGAAATGCTTTTGAATGGTACACGGACCTAGAGCCAGATTCAATAGATAGTTGGGAGGAGATGGAGCGCGAGTTTCTCAACCGCTTCTATAGCACTCGCCGCATCGTGAGTATGATGGAGCTAACCAACACCAAGCAATGGAAAGATGAGCCAGTGGTCGACTACATCAATCGTTGGCGTGCTATAAGCTTAGACTGCAAAGATCGACTCTCTGAACTCTCTGCCGTGGAGATGTGCATGAATGGCATGCATTGGGGTCTCCTTTACATTCTTCAAGGGATAAAGCCACACACTTTTGAGGAATTGGCTACGCGCGCACATGATATGGAGATCAGCATAACAAATCATGGTGGCGGAAATCCTCCCAGAGTCGAGCACAGTAAATACAAGAATGTGACAAAAAGTGTTTTTGGTGCCTCTACTAAAGAGTCAATGGCAGTCAGCATGGTCCCGGTCAAGATACCGAGAAAAGACAAGAAGAAGGAAGAAAACCCCACGGACAAACGCCCAACTTTGAAGGAGCTGCAAGAAAAGAGGTATCCTTTTCCTGATGCTGACATGCCGAGCATGTTGGAAGATCTGCTCGAGAAAAATGTCATTCAACTACCAGAATGCAAACGTCCCGAAGAAATGGGGAAGGTTCATGATCCAAGGTACTGCCATTACCATTGGATTGTCAGTCATTCCACCGAGAAGTGCTTCGTGTTGAAAGAGCTAATTGCAGACCTGGCAAGGAAGAAAAAGATCATACTAGACATTGATGAAGTCGCAGAGTCCAACCACACAGTCATTACAGTCGAAGGCCCAACTTCAAGCTCTAAAATACAGACTGCTGAATTTGCAACGACTCCAGCGCTGGGGGCAATTTTCAAAACCATACGATTTGGTTTATTCAACCCGATAGCAATCCAAAGCTCAAGTAAATGTGTACCTACTGATCCTCACCTCAAAGGAGCGCCAGGTGCAAAGAATGACAAGGAGTGGATCCCAATCCCCCCAAAGAAGTCGATAGAAAACAAGCACAAGAATCATCCTCATCAAGTCAAGAAATGGCAAGTGAAGAAGAACTCTCCTCAATTCACTGCAAGGGACAAAGTCAACGATAAGAAGGAGAAAGCGCTTGAGAAGAGTTATCCCACACCAATCACCCACCATGACTTCTTTCATGAAGGGTACTTCGACGATGACTGTTTTCAGACAGTTTACATGATCTCAGCTGATGAAAAAGGATGACATAAGTCAAAGTTCCACACATCGAGTTTCAGCTTTTGATCGCATTGAAGCTCCTACTACTCGCTCTTCAGTTTTTGAGAGGTTAAACGAGGCTAGTCGAGAAAACAAGGAAACAAACTCCCAGCCACGAAGGTCTGCCTTTTCTCGACTGAAAGATACACGAGTAAAGTCCAAAGCAGAACACAAGAAACAAAAATTGGAGGAAGCCACAGTTGATTCAACAAAAGAAGATGAAGAGACTCGAAGCTTGATCTCATCTCGCATGAAGCACATAACATCACTTGAAGTTAGTCACGATGGTCCACTCAAAGTCAAAAGGCGTACCATCGTTTTAACTAAATCAAATGAATCTCAAGTGGAAGATGTGAAGAAGGAGCAAGTTGTCTCTATCATTCCTTGAAGACAGTCAAAGTGCAAGACACTCCTTGACATGAGCCTAAACTGTCTTCAAAAAAATAAATAAATAAATAAAACCAAAAAAAAAAAAAAAAAAAAAAAAAAAAAAACAAACAAAAAAATCCTCCTTATCGCACGAGTTGAAAACTGCATGATGCTCCTGGCCCACATCAGCTAAAACTGTGTACGGCACAAAAGAAACAAAAAATAAATAAATAAAAATTTCACTTTTGAACTATGTTTTGACTTGATCCCTTCAAAGGGTACGTAGGCAGCTTGGGATTTATCGCAAGCTCAGTCAACCAACTCAAAAGAAAAAGCGCCATTGAAATTCATCATGGTATAGTTCCTCTTCGCCGTATGCACGAGTCAAGGAGGCCGTTATCAAATCTTCAAATACGGAGTGGCGGTGTGCAACAAATCACAGAGGCTCTTTTGTGACATCAAATCTCATCAAATGCGGATGAGTGGCAACAAGCACGGAAACTCTTCCACGTTAGCGGATCTCTTCAAGTGATGAGGAGTAACAGCATGCGCAGAATCGTAGAAGCTCTTCTATAGTCTCCAATCTCCTAAAGTGATGGGGAGCGTCGTCGAGGCAGCGTAGGGAAGGCATGAACAAAAGCACAGAGGTCCTCCAACCGTTCGAAGTCTCTCACAAATGAGCGGCGTCGACGGCAACATATGGATGACGTGCACAAAAGCATTGAGATCTTCCAACTGTTCAAAGTCTCACCCAAGAGAGCGGCGTTGACAGCAACATAGGGATGACGTGCGGAGGTCTTCTAACCGTTCGAAGCCTCTAAAGTGGCGTGGACAGCAACATAAGGATGACACGCGGAGGTCTTCCAACCGTTCGAAGTCTCTCCCAAAAGAGTGGCGTCGATGGCGACATATGGACGGCATGCACAAAAGCGCAGAGGTCCTCCCATCGTTCGAAGTCACTCCCAAAAGAGCGGCGTCGACGGCAACATAGGGGCGACGAGCACAAAGTCCAAAGGCTCTCCAACCATTGTAAAGTCTTCACCAACAGTGAGAAGCGGAGCGAACCAACGTAGGACAGCATGCACAAAAGGCAGCGGCCCTCCCATCGTTTGAAGTCTCCCCCAAAGGCGAGCGGCGTTGATGGCAACTTAGGGACGACATGTGCAAGCATAGCGGCCCTCCCACGGTTTGAAGTCTCCAAAGTGCCGAGGCTACGTAGGGACGGCATGTGCAAACACAGCGGCCCTCCCACCGTTTGAAGTCTCTTTTGAAGTGAGTGGCGTTGCATGTAGAGCTGAGGCTACTTAGGGACGGCATGTGCAAACACAGCGGCCCTCCCACCGTTTGAAGTCTCCAAAGTGCCGAGGCTACATAGGGACGGCATGTGCAAACACAGCGGCCCTCCCACCGTTTGAAGTCTCTTTTGAAGTGAGTGGCGTTGCATGTAGAGTCGAGGCTACTTAGGGACGGCGTGTGCAAGCACAGCGGCCCTCCCACCGTTTGAAGTCTCTTTTCAAGTGAGTGGCGTTGCATGTAGAGTCGAGGCTACTTAGGGACGGCATGTGCAAACACAGCGGCCCTCCCACCGTTTGAAGTCTCTCCCAAAGGCGAGCGGCGTCGAGGCAACGTAGGGACGTCATGCACAAAAGGCAGCGGCCCTCCCATCGTTTGAAGTCTCCCCCAAAGGCGAGCGGCGTCGATGGCAACTTAGGGACGGCATGTGCAAGCACAGCGGCCCTCCCACGGTTTGAAGTCTCCAAAGTGCCGAGGCTACGTAGGGACGGCATGTACAAACACAGCGGCCCTCCCACCGTTTGAAGTCTCTTTTGAAGTGAGTGGCGTTGCATGTAGAGCCGAGGCTACTTAGGGACGGCATGTGCAAACACAGCGGCCCTCCCACCGTTTGAAGTCTCTTTTGAAGTGAGTGGCGTTGCATGTAGAGCCGAGGCTACTTAGGGACGGCATGTGCAAACACAGCGGCCCTCCCACCGTTTGAAGTCTCTTTTGAAGTGAGTGGCGTTGCATGTAGAGTTGAGGCTACTTAGGGACGGCATGTGCAAACACAGCGGCCCTCCCACCGTTTGAAGTCCCCCAAAGCGAGCGGCGTTACACAAGTAGAGTCGAGGCCACGTAGGGACGGCATGTACATGCACAACGGCCCTCCCATTGTTTAAAGTCTCACCCAAAATAAATGGGCACGGCGAGCTCTCCCTTCATCTCATATTAATCACTATTTTTCACAGGTCCCTGAAAAGAAAGCAAAATACAGGGAATATCAAATAGATCAACAAGGAGAGATGGGGAAGTTACCTGACGACGTAAAGCCTTTGCAGTAAAAATGCGAGCTATTTTGTGAAGAATTCAGAGCCTGCGATCTCCACGCTGGGGTTAGAACAAAAAAAAATGCGGTCATTAATAAACAGTTAAAAAAAAAACAGTTAGAACCTAAAAAGGAAAACAAATCATGGCTGTGTAAAGGAAATTCAAATCATAGCTATAAAAGAAAAAAAGGGTTCAAATATTGTTCAGAAACTAAGACCGAAACACTGTTTAGTGGCCGAGATTAACTCCTCGTACCCACCCAAAAAAAAAAAAAAAACGGCATGTTAAAATCACGCTTGGAAAACCATGGAATTACGGCTTATTAATACCTCACAGTTGCTCTCTGGTGCAAAATTTCAACGCATGAGATCATTACCTTGAAGATGGACAAGCAATTGATTCATGGAGTCAAGAAAAAAGTAGACATGCTTTTACTGTGTGGTGTTTCTACATGAATGCAGGCCATCAGTAAATTGTGGTGGGCAATTTTGTTGAATATCACTAAACTGATGGATGCACGACAAAGAAAGAAATTATAAGGAGCTAACTTGGCAAAAGAGTTTATTTCCATCTTCGGTGGATTCCGATTAAAGATTAAAGCGGTGGATTCCCGTATTCGGTGGAAAATTGTGTTGCATGGGCCAAATTAATTACTCTTCCTAATGCATGAGAACGTGTAATCAAATGCACCGGGGGCGTCGAAACAAAAAAAAAAAAGTAATGTTGTCATCTTCTGTGCCGCATGTATCTACTTGTGTTCAATTCCTAAACAATAAAGAAGGGAAAAAAAAAAAATACACTTGCACGTGTAAACAAGATCTCAGATTTTTCAAAAAGACAAAGGGAAAATGTGCTTTCTTTTTGGCAAACTAAACAAGTTGTATCATATTTTTACACGTCACTTTGCCAATGTTGGAAAATAATGAAGTCATGAATAGTTCAAAGAATGGACATAAGTGAAAGAGATAGTAAGGAGTCTTACTCACAAGATTTCTTCGACGACGCTAGCGCAGAGCAGTGGATGAAAGAGGTCGGCTGGGTTAGTGGTCAGAAGTGTGAAGCCTAACATACCGCATGATCGGGATATATAGCGGATGAAGGGTGAAATTGCTAAGGAAATTGTTTAAACCTCCAATCAAGGAAATAACAGCTAGGGAAGGTCAATATTTGATTTTGTTTGTACATGGAAAATAAATCTGTCATGGGTTTAATTCTCACCTTTTATGGCTGTACAAATAAGTCTCCCCTTCCATGAGTGAGCTTAATTTCCAAACAAGAGTAATTGAGTAGCAGGAAATCCAACTGAAAGAAATCATTTCCTTTTAGTGGATATAGGGTAAAATCTCTTATTGAAAGGAACGAAGGAAACTTGACCATCCTTTTGAGCCGCCAAACAAAAAGGAAATGAAATAAGAATCTCCTGCTCCAAGGAAAAGAAAGAATCGTTTGGTCTCTACTCTCTATTGACTAACTGCTTTAATTTCGCAGATAATGGAGGTTGAAGTGATATACAGGAAGTGTATAAACCATCATCTCCAACTCCTATAAACCATCATATCCAGGTTGAAGTCATATCCCCTTTTTCTTAGTTGGAGGTTTCGACGTTTGGGCTTTTTTTGCTTCTCTGGTTGATTTCGATTTCGATGCTTCTGGCTTTGCTTGCTCTTGGTTGGCTCAGGGGAAGGAGCTCTTAGGATGTTTCTTTGTCTTGCTGTAGTTTTTGGGGTGTCTCAGGAGTGCTTTTTCTAGATTTTGGTTCAGGTTCTGGTAGGTATCTTACACCTTTCTTGTATCTTGTTTTTTCCCCTTTGGGCCCTTGCCGTTGTCACTCTCGGATCCCTTTAATCTTTGTAATTCATTTTCAAAGATTAATAAATATTCGCTTAGCAAAAAAAAAACTCCACCTTGTAGACACTAAAATTTCGTCATGGCTTAATCGCCGTCCGATTAATTGAGATGAAATAAATAATCTTAGTTAATCAAAGTCAAAATTGGTCAAAAGCCTGCAAATAATTATTGGGCTCGGCAAAATGTGGGTTCAAAAAGATGTGGGCTAGACCAAAAGAAGGTGGGCCCACTCAATTGGCCAGACGAACCATCAAATTGGGCCACGCATGAACGCAGGCCCAACCAAATTATCCTGGGGCTAGAAAAATATTTATAATATGTGTTTTTATATACATATGTATAAATATATATATCTTGACACAATTTATTTCCATAAAGAGATGCCAATTTACTCTTATGGAAAGAATCAATCAAGAATAATATATATGTATATATTTGACTTGATTTATTTCCATAATAAGAGGTCAATTTACTCCTATGGAAAGAATCAATCAAAGATAATATATTTGTATATATTTGACCTGATTTATTTCTATATTAAGAGGCCAATTTACTCTTATTTGGAAATAAAATCAATCAAATGAGACCTTCCAAATTAAAGACCCCTCTCATTGAGCCTATAAATAGAGGCTCTCATTAAGAAGAAAGACAAAGATCTGCAGCCGGGAAAAATTCCGAGCACTCTCAAGCAGTTCTCAAGGCTTCTCTGCAAGTTCTTCTCAAATCCCTCAAGTTCGTGTGGAGGATCAACAAGCACCCAAGCTACGTGCCGATTCATCCATAACAACAACGGTCTACGCGTCAGCTAGCGAAGATCATCCTCAAGTTCACCGTTTGTTCGAGATAAAGCTGTTCAAGCCCTCGATCAAGCTCCACTCTTTCAAGCTTTTCGACTCAAGAAGTTGAAGAAATCATCAACAGTTTCAATCCCACAACAAGCTTCTATAGCCGTTGGGTTGCAACTTCAATCAGAGATCTACACGTCAGCTAGTGAAGATCGCGCCTCAAATTCATCGTTTGTTCGAGATAAAGCTATTCAAGCCCTCGATCAAGCTTCTCAACTCGAAGATTTGAAAGAACTACCAACCGGTTCAATCCTACGACAAGCTTCTATAGCCGTTAGGTTGCACCTTCAACTCCGGAGATCGAATCAAAGGATACTTTGCTCTTTTTCTGTAAAGAGCACTCATTAGAGGATTGTACCCGCATTCAATTCAAATCAAATCAATAAAATATATTTTGTGCATCGTTTTCTTGTCTTTATTGCAGGACACGAATTTGTGTGTTACACACCTCACTTGAAAACATACAAGATTTCTCTCTTCACTACCAAAAACCTTAACTCACTTCTACCATCTTTCTGTTGAGTATTTTCAAAGAAATGTGCCATTTCGGCTTCAAAATCAAGATTTGGTTTCCCAAAACCTTATGTTTTGTCACTTGCATTAAGTCTAATGTTGGAAAAAATACCGTGGCAATCATAGATCCAAAGAACAAACTCCGTTGATATAACAATACATGAACAGAATACAATTAAAACATACATAAACTGGAAATTACAGAATGAAATTTGAGATACAAACTGTAGATTGAAAAGGCCGAGTCGTGTGTAACACACTCTCCTTAACAAAGATGCGCCGCCTACCGTGGGTGTTGTAGGATGAACCGACGTCTTCGTCCCAGGATGAAACGGCTAGTACCACAACCACCGGAACACCGCCGTTGGAAGCCTTGGCGAACTGAAACTCTTGTCTGCCTCTCTCTCTCAAAAATAACCTTCTGTAATGGAATGAATTGCTCGAATTTCTGATGATGAAACAATGACCCAAAGCTGAGTTTAAATAGCTGTTTGGAGGAGCTGAAATCATCAATACGGGAATGAATTCTGTAATGAATCTGCCAATGAATTCTGTAATTCATTCCACCATATGTAACAGCCAATGAATAGCAATTCAATTTCGATTCTGAAACTCCTGCCCTTAAACCGAATTTGAATGGGATTTTATGCTACCATTATCTTCACCTTCAAGAGGGGAGTTACTCAGCATTTACACATGGAAGTAATGAATCCGTGGGGTGGTCTCGGTTGCCTCGGGAGACCCTCCGAGTGCCCCGGTTTCATTCACAAAATTCCAACAATCCCCCCCATGAATGAAAATTGGCAGGCACACTGACGCAGAGTACAAAGCTGACCCGAGAGAGAGGCAGCGGATAATTCCTGCATAGGATAGGTAGCTTTTAGCCTTGAACCTTCCCTTGTGATAGCCTATCGAGTTTACTGGCAGACCAGTGTGTGACCCCGCTTTGAAATGTTCCGCCGCCGATGTAAACTTAGACAACAGACGTCACACAGGACTTCTCCTGACGTAGTTCAGTTCTCACTGTTGGATTCATTTCGGTCATGACACCCCCCTTCCTGGTTCTGCAAGTATTTTCTCGAGAATTTCGCCCGGATTCTCAAAGAAGCGGCCCCACTTCATACTCACATAGGTGACCTTCTTATAAAGGATATCCTGCTATACCCCGATCGGCATCTCCGACGCATAAGAGTCATTAAAAGCAACGCTTAACCTCTTCCACTTTACAGGCTTCACTGTTTTGCATCATAGAAATGGGCAGGAGATCAAATCTCCACAGTGATCGTTCTCTGTTACACGCAAAAGATAGTCTCATTGAACTTAGATCTTGGGATCTCCAGTCAACTAGGTTGGCTACCCCCACGGTAACTATGAGCTTAGTGGATTTAGCCCCATTCCTCTCGATGCTTTCTCAACTAGCTCTCGAGATAACCCTTTGGTTAGCGGATCCGCGATATTGTCCTTTGACCTTACATAGTCAATTGTGACAACCCCACTTGAGAGCAGTTGTTTAATGGTATTATGTCTTCGACGTATATGTCTAGACTTACCATTATAATTGGCACTCAAAGCCCTACCAATCGCAGCTTGACTATCACAGTGGATACTAATAGCTGGCACTGGTTTTGACCATCTTGGAATATCTTTCAGGAACTGTCGTAGCCACTCGGCCTCTTCAGTTGCTTTATCTAAAGCAATGAATTCAGATTCCATTGTAGACCGTGCTATACACGTCTGTTTAGAAGATTTCCAAGCCACTGCTGCACCACCAAGCGTGAAGACATATCCACTCGTGGATTTTGAGTCCTTCATATCTGATATCCAATTTGCATCACAGTACCCTTCTAGTACTGCTGGATATCTGGTATAGTGCAACCCCAGATCACGAGTATACCTCAAATAATGTAGTACTCTGACTATCGCCTTCCAGTGATCGTGTCCTGGATTACTCGTGTATCTGCTCAGTCTGCTTACTGAGTAGGCTATATTAGGCCTTGTACAACTCATCAAGTACATGAGGCTCCCAATTATTCGAGAATACTCTAACAGCCCGTTTGGATGAGGTTTTTGGCCCCCCGACTAAATCATCCTCCCTCCCTCATCCCGATCCCACTCCTCATCCAAGGTTTGGGAGCACCAAAACACCTCCCGGACTAAATAATCCGGCCACCCCTCATCCCCCTTCCCCCGGACTAAACATAAGCAGGGGGGTGCTTATGTTTAGTCCGGCTTCTCATCCGGGGCCGGATTACCAACGTACCCCTCTGGTTCAAGCACAAACACAAGCAGAAACCACCATTTTCTAACAAGTTTCAAGCAAAAAATTCCCAAAATTTTCAGATCTAGGAATTTTGAAAAATACAACCGATTAGGGAAAAAAAATACATATCTCGGTGAAATTGCTGACCACCTCCTTCGCCATCACCGTTGTTGCCGTCGGATTGGCCGTTGTTGCCGTTGAATTGGCCGTTGATGTCGACTAGTGGTTCACTGGTTCTGGGTTTTTTACGAAGAAGAAAGAAGAGAGAGCAGAAAAGAAGAAGAAAAAAAAGAAAAAAAGGGGACAGTTGTAAGACAGATGGCTCTCTCTCTCTCTCTACATAATGCAAGTCTTTTTTTGCTTTTAATAATATTGGGCGGTGGGTGGAACCAATCTTTTTCTCCTTTTTTTTTTAAATATAGGTTTAATTGTTAATGCATTTAACTTTACAGGAGTATAAAAAAAATTAAAAAAAACTTGTTATTGTACCTCAATTGTTGGCAAGATTAACAAATCAATTATTTTTTACATTACATAATTAATTTCGGTATTTATATAATTATTTAAACGCATAATCTAATATATGAATTACCAAGGGCAAGAAAGTCTTTTGACATAATTTTACATCATCCACCCTCCTTATCCCTCCTTTTTCATCCCTCATCTAAACCATGGACTATTTAATCCTCCCTTCTTAACTGTGGGTCCACCCTTCTTATTTAATCACCCCGACTATTTTATCACCCCTTACTATTTAATCTCTCTCAAACTAATACCTCATCCAAACGGGCCGTAATTGAGACACCCCTTCCCCCCATTCTTGGATAAGTGGAGACTTACGTCCACGGGGGTTCTTGCGATGCCTGTATCAGACTGGTTGAACTTCTCAAGAATTTTGTCAACGTAGTGTGTCTGAGACAACGCAAGTCCATCAGATGTTCTGGTGATCTTCACACCTAGTATCACATCTGCAAGGCCCATATCCTTCATGTCAAACTTAGAGTTCAACATATCCTTGGTAGATCGAATGACCTTGTCATTACTACCAACAATGAGCATATCATCAACATAGAGACACAAAATGACATATCCTTCATCAGTGTCCTTGACATAAACACATTTGTCACATTCGTTGATGCGGAAGCCACTAGACAACATTGCATAGTCAAACTTCTCATGCCATTGTTTCGGAGCTTGCTTTAGACCATACAGAGATCTAACAAGCTTACAGACTTTCCTCTCTTGGCCTGGCGCGAAAAAACCCTCGGGTTGTTCCATATAGATTTCTTCTTCTAAATCGCCATTTAGGAAAGCTGTTTTTACATCCATCTGATGTATCTCAAGGTTTCGCAAGGCTGCGATAGCAATTATCATCCGAATGGAATTGATCCTTGAGACCGGCGAATAAGTATCAAAGTAATCTAGGCCCTCTTTTTGCCTATAGCCTTTAATGACAAGCCTAGCTTTGTACTTATCTATCGACCCATCTGCTTTCATCTTCCTCTTGAAGATCCATTTATAGCCCAGAGGCTTACTACCAGGTGGCAGATCCACCAGTTCCCACGTATGGTTTTGTAGGATAGAGTCGATTTCACTTTTAATAGCCTCTTTCCACAGAGGACCTTCAGGACAGCTAACAGCTTCCTTGTAAGTCCGAGGCTCACTTTCTAACAAATAAGTTAGAAAGTCTGGACCAAAAGATGTTGATGCGCTAGCCCTTTTTCCACGTCTAGGCTCTACATCAACTTCTTGTTCTTGGTCTCAACTGCTCTCACTAGCAGTCTCCAAAGTTCTCTTGACAGAACTTAACTCTTCTTTGGATAAACTAAAAATGCACATTCAAAATAATGCACTTCTAGATTCCATATTCGTGTTCTTGTGCGCACACAAGCCAGTTGATAGGCCTTCTCACCTTTTAGGTATAGGTACAACCACTTTCGCAAGATACCCCCACATTGTTGGGTTTCATAAACTTTCTTGCATAGTACCTCATTAAGGCCATCATATGCATTGAGAAATGATTCTCTCCATAAATTCTGTAAAAACAGAATTCATCAACATAGCATAGATCATAGCTTCTCAAGCATGATATAATATTAACAATCCCATATTGTTGAAGCAAACAAGGTGTAGTGATTTGGTGAACTACATCAAGTAGGACACTAGTTCCACCAAGCAGTAAACATATTTACCACATTGGTCACTATCCGTCACCTTAATCATGTTCTTGCTTTTTAGCAAAGACACGTAGCAATATTTCGTGCTACTCTTGACAAAAGTATAAAATACTTGTTATCTCTCCATCACCGTAGATTAAATCCAACGGTTTAGTGCTTCTTTCAAATTATTGAAAAGAAGTCTTTGTCTCTTTGACTTGACATTGGCAATGATGACTAGCCTGTCCTTCTCACTACATAAGTAAGAGGAACATGTTCCTGTGGGAACCACTGTTGGCACACCAAACAATTGCGCTCAACATAGGTCATGCACAAAGCTAAGTGCATCTAGCCCACCACTGGCTATGCACATAAGGCCGGATCAAGCCTACCACTGGCTGATCACAAGGCCAAGTGCATAGACTGCATCAAATGAGCAGACAACACAAAGGAACGTGGCTGAGTAGTGTCACGGCATAAGCCGAGTAGACCATCCCAGAAACCAATCAGTCCAATGTTTACAAAATCATGGCCGAGCAGTGTCAAGGCATAGGCCAAGTAGACTACTCCAGAGGCCAATCATCACACCAATCCAAGGTCAGCCGCGCACGACTGCCTTAGGCCGTAGCCATCCAGTTTACCACATATTGATCAGAGGTCCAGTCGCGCACGACTGACCATGGCCGAAGCCGAATAGCAACCACATATCTCATCCGAGGTCGAGTCGCGCACGACTGACTGAGGCGGAAGCCAAACAAGCTTCTAACCAACAAAACTACAAATGTTTTCCCAAATTTCTGTTATGGATTTTTCTTCATGTCCATCAACATATCTAGAAAATCAGATTTTCACATTTCAAACAAATTAGTAGAAGGAAATAATACTAATTGTCATCTATGGATCTGTGTAAACATAGACCATGGTGCGCAAAGACACCAATTACAAGTTTCTGTGCACTCAACTCCAACTGAACAAATATGCACGTCCACATATACCGTCCACATAAGGCCATAATTGTAGTCTCCAGTCTCCATATTAGACTAATCACATGGTAACAAAATTACCTCACTTTTATTATTGTGTAATCCAAACTGGATATGCCAAGGGATCTATGTTATCAGTTACACATACATGCACAGCTCTGTTCATCTTTCAACAAATTTGCATATTCGCTTTTCCTTCTTCCATGGAGCATTCAAGTTATGCATATAAATGCAATCAAAAAATTATTTATCAATAGGTAACAAAGAATATCATTTCAATGCATTTACCCATTATCCGCGTATCATTATCCGTGTATGTATCATGCTACCACGCCCCAAAAGTTATGGCGCATCACATCACATATCCAATCCGAACACCATCCTGTGGAAACAATCACAAAACACTTCCACAAACAAAATGTAAGTCCGAATCTGGAACTAAGAAACTATTTATTTTCTTTTCCCAACGGAATTTTGATATCTATATATAGATATAAAAAAAAAAAAAGAATATAAACCCTTTTTTTTTTTTTTTTTTTCCAAAACCAAACTAAAGCACTGATCATACCGGATATCAGAGAACAGAGATAAGAAACACTGTGGGAACATGAACCATCTTCCATGTACCGAAAATAGTACCAGACGGCAGACGATAAAGGGCAGGAAGAGTCATATTACTATGCCAAAACCACCTGCTAATGTTACCTTAATTCCTAAAGTAACATCATGAGGCAAATAGAAATTGAATGGAATAAAGTGGACTCCAACAATCCTGGGTATAAGATATACTTTCAAAGCTGTTTTGGAAAACAGATCACGTAAAGTAATTTTTTTTTTTTTCCCCGAGGAATAACGCACTAATATTCCGAACACAAACGGCCGAGCTTTTGTGTAATCATAGGAAATAAAAGCAGTTCGAATTTAATTGGACACAAAACTATTACACCACCACACCATGCCAAGAATCTGATCTGCAAATAGACCGTTAGAACCAATAGAAATTGTTTCTTGGAAATCTGATTGCCGATTGGTGGTCAAAAATCTTTGAAGCGCGGGTGAATTTCAGTGAGGAAGGATATATGGCAGAATTCGAGAGTGATCCTATGAGCTACTGGCTTTCACTTCTTTTGAATCGAAGTCCTCTTCATTTTAATACCAGTCCTATAATACACGCTCGCGCGATCTGTAATGTGAATGGTTTGGATCGACTTGTCCCCCACCCCCCGGATTAGAGATAAATTCATGCTGCTATTTTCACTTTCATACAAGTGCACCATGATTCAGAGTATACTCCCCAGTGAAACGCTGGGCCGCCTTACTCGTGGTTTCCTAGCTAAAACTTACAATTTCTGAATGTTAAGGTTGTGAGAGCTTTTCCAATGGCTCGGCCCATTTTTAAGAGTCAAAGTCATTTTTTGACTTGTTGCTACAGTTTTAATTGGTCAAAATTTGTTAAAAATACTCCAATGATGCTAAAGTTGTTATTAGGCCGCTACCACTTGCCATACACCATTGGGTTGGTCCTAAGAGTCATTAGATCACAAACCTTGCTAGAAATGTCCAATCCTACTTTCATGGTCAAATTCTACCGAAGAATTGGCCAAGCCATTTTTCAGCTCCCAAAATGATATCCCGTTGGAGGAGAGAATTTCCGTCTTGATGTCAAAATATGACTTTGGCTCCGAAAATAGCTCCATGTTTGAAATGCTCTGATGTTCAAAATATGTCCACAGCCTTGTGATGCTTGTGGATCAAACATGAATCAAGCGGGATCTACATCAATTCAACGGCTCGAGACGCATAAGTGTACGGATTTGTAGCCAATGTAGCCAAACATTTGTCTGAAGCACTGCCCACGAAAAAAAAAAAAAAAAAAAAAGGGGAGTCAAAAAAATATATATATGTTCTCAAATTTCTTTTCTTTATTCGCTCCATTTTTATATCAAGAACCAACATAGCCTTCGATTGGCCAATGGTGGAGTAGGAGTCAATAATTCAGATGAATTGACTGTCACTTGTGAAATGATCATGTTGGAGTGCTAGTAGGATATATCATATATGATATCTCCGAAAAAGTTCAGGAAAGAGGGATGAATGGAGCAGATTCAGGGAATGAATTACTCGGACGTAAATATGAGCCATTCATTTCCCCTTTTTTGTACACTTTTTTTTTCCATTCCCCTTTCTTGATCACTTTCAGAAATATTTTTCATGTATCATGACACTTTTTATTATGTTGTTCCTGTTTTTTCTTGGTAGTTGGAACCAGAGGCTGCTATGATGTTTCTCTTTCAGATTAAGCAACTTCGTGAGATTCTTTCTCAAATTCGTGTCACTCTCTTTTTATCATTTCAGTCCTATTGTTCACCTTTATCTTTAAAGCATATTTGGATGCTAGTGAGGGAAAGTTTAGATCAGAGGCGGCTTCAAGTGGAGTCCAGGGTGGTCACCCAAATATCTGGAAAAAAAAATTTTCTTCATAAATACATGTAAATTACTTTTTTTGAAAAATATTTTTCATTTTGAACACCCTAACCAAAATGTTTAAACACCCTACATAAAATGTTTGAATACCCTATCTAAAATGTTTGAACACCCAATCCCAATGACGAATACATTTTAGCCCATCCCATAAAACTTTTTGAACGTGCTGGTGATACACGTTGCGGTTCTTATTATGAGACACTTAACAACTTGATTTTGATGCTTTTATCTGTGATTGAGGTACTTGTTATTAGGGGTGTCCACGGATCGGATCCGGACGGATTGGATACGGATCGGATCCGGACAGAGCAGATTGTGGTTTTTAAGATCCGGAACCGAACCGAACATTCACAGATCGGTTACGGATCGGATCGAATCGGATCGGGTGAATTTGACAGATTAAAGAAGGATTATTGAGCGGATTGAGCGGATCGAGCGGATCCGATCCGATCTGGATCCGAAACCGCCAGATAAGAAATTCTCGATCTGGAACCAAACCGAACATTCAAGGATGGATCAACGGATGGTTCGGATTGGTTCAGATTGGCGGATCGGATGATCCACTGGACAGCCCTACTTGTTATGATTCTAGAGGATGATCCATAACTAGATCTCAAAGCTCAAGCTCATTCTATTAAGAAATCAATGCTAAATATTTTATTATTTTTTGGTGGCATTGTTAATATTAGTAGAATTTTGGAACTGTACATAGTAGAATTTTTGAACACCTCACAAGAATTCCTGGAGCCAGATCTTTTATTGAATAATAATACATGTCTTTACTATTGATGTGAATAGTCGTATATTTTCCTTGTCATGGAGTATATTTCATTTTTCTCTTCACGCTCATGTTTATTTACAAGAAAATACCATGTGTTTGTGTGAACTCCAATGTATCAATAAAATAATTCTTTCTGTTTCGCCAAGATAGTCCACTAAGAAAAGACGTGTAATTCTCCAATCAACAAATAAAGTACTCTATCTTCGTTCATAATTTTTAAAAATTTCTTAACGCCAAATTAATGAACTACAATTTAATGTCAAGAAATTTAAAAAATTATGCATGGAAAAACTTAGTTTCTTTTTACACAAAAATTATATGTGTTTTTTCCTAGCGGACTATCTTTGTAGAACGGTGTAGTATGATTCACTATACCGCATAGAAAGATGAAGGAATTTGATGAAATTTACAGGTGTCATGTAGCCGCCCTCTTATTGTTATGCCTTCTCGATTGCGTACCCTAATTAGAAATATGAAAATTCTAATATCATCTCAGTAGGTTGTCGATGATTTAAAAAGTTTATTGAAATATGTAAAAAGTATATAAAAATGTGTGAAGATATATTAAAAAGTGTAAAAAAAAAAAATACACTGGAGTTTTTTTTATTATTATTATTTGCTTATTGTCAGCCCAAATGGGCTAGTAATAGAAAATGAAAAAGTAAAATGGAGGGAATTGTGGTCCATTGTTTCCAATTCCAAAAGAAAGAGAGGTGGGATATTTAATTTGGGCACAAGTCACTAATCTAACTTAAACGAATTAAAGCCTTGTTCTCCTATAGATTTTAGGTGCATTTTATGAAAATCTCATAAAATAAATATTTTATGGAGGGGTGATAAAATGGAGTTGTTTTCCCAACTGATAAAATGTAGTGGTTTTCCTCTAGATTTTAGGAGGATTTTATGAAAATCTAATAAAATCACTTTTACATTTTATGTGTTGAGATTGGAGTGTCATAAAATGTAAGATTTTATGTCTTAAAAATCTATTGAAGAACACACCTTACAATGATTCGATAATAATGACTTTTATTAACCAAAAATCAGTACATCTCATATAACCCCAAACATCAGACTTTCAACTCATTATTGATCCTTTCCTATACTTTGTATATATGAAATAAAACCTTAATCCCAAAAGCAAAACTCCCCCACATTAGCCCACAAACAAATAGGCTTTTTGGTGTCCAACAAAAGGAACCAAAAAGTTTGATCTTGACAAAGAACTATGCCATTACATGATTGTGCAACCAGTAGCATTTTCTTCACTGAAGTATTCATCACACCGACTTCCGTAACAAGCCCTACTCCCACCGTACCCACCATAACCATCATAGCTTGGCACTGGCCTCCCATATCCCTGATAGCATGGCCCCCCAGGAATACCCTCGGAGCATTGCCCACAACATGCCGGAACCGGGTACATCGGGTACATCGGGTATGCCGGTACAAAAACAGGGGGAGCCGGAGCCGGAGGAGGTTTAGGTTTCTCGGGTTCCTTGGGCTTTTCGGGTTCTTTAGGCTTTTCAGGTACCTTGGGCTTTTCGGGTTCCTTGGGTTTTTCGGGGACCTTGGGCTTTTCGGGTTCCTTGGGTTTTTCGGGGACCTTGGGCTTTTCGGGTTCCTTGGGCTTTTCGGGGGGCTTGGGCTTAGGAGGCTCTAAGATCTCAATGCTCTTGATTGTTTTCCCACCTTTGCAACACAACTTGTCACGAAACTTCTCGGGGCTGCAGCATACTACCGCGATCGTCACCGTATTCTGCTTTTCATCGTAAACCTGGCTTCGAATCTCTATTTGTCCCCAAAAGTTTCACATCACATAAAATCGTTAGTGTCGTATCTGAAACTTTCATAAAACAACTGATTTCCGCACTTCCCTTTTAATTCTCTACCATTTTTTCCCTTCTTAATTCACTTTTCATCATATATATAAAGTGCAATTCTATTAATACCACGTGAATAAAAACAAGAAAAGGAATTCTAGAGGATAAATTAAAAAGAAGTGCAGAAATCATTTTCCCAACGGAAATTGTACGGACATAAATTAGGTGAGGGGTCTCACGGGGAAATTTGGCAAGAATTTTCTTGATCTTCTTGAAGCAGCTAGGGCACTGAAGGTCCACCTTCAGCACCATTATTGTGACCTGTTTCATAATAAAAGAAAATTATAATAGAATTACATGAACAGCATTGTTTGGAAGCAGAGGGAATTTTTATTCTGTCATCGGAAATACGAAAAGTAGAATAAGGAATCCACCAAATAAAACCAAACCCAGTAGATAACAATGCTAAAAGAAACCAATCCACAAGTCAACCACAAAAAAGTGGAATTACGTATCTCTTTTTTTGGGGATCAATTGTCAGGCGTTGTCTGGGTCAACTTACGCGCATCTCCTGGTCCGGTTAAATGCAGACCATTCACGCTGGAACCAGGAAATTCACAGAGAAATACGTATCTAATGTTGTATGAGAAGAGATAGAGGGAATGGTGTTTACAAACCTTCTGATCAGCCATGGTGGAGACTTCTGGGGATAATCAGATCTGAACTCAGAGATGAGTGAATTGTTGCTGTTGTTGATAACTTAATTGAGAGAGAGAGAGAGAGAGAGTGAGAGAGAGAGAGAGAGATGGGGTGGGGAGGAAATGAGAGCGATCTAAAAAGGCCCTGCTTTTTAAGTGGATTAATGGAATGGAAAAACGCTATGGTCTTTAATGGAATTTGCTTAAGAGTGCAAAAGAGTCTAATTTATTAGGCTCGAGCCAATACAGAACGCCAATACAGAACGGACGTGTGTCTTGACGATGAAATTCATGCGATCATCAAATTTGTCCTGTTGAATGTGGAGAGAGAGAGAGAGAGAGAGAGGTACCAGCCTACGATTGCTGACTCTTTACTCTCCTCCACACTTGCATGTGCTGGCCTGTGATTGACAGAGCCATTTCACCTTCCAATTCTTCAATTAATTTGTGGGCAATATTTTAGGTAGAAATAAATCCCAAAATGTCCGAATAACATAGGTAATATCGCAGTCGGTCGATGTCCCGATAATAATATTTTGATGTAGGAAATATCGAAGTCGTTCGATGACTATGGATCCACGTGTATTACCATAAGATACTCGTCGGTCGGCTCGTCGCACACAATATCAAAATGACTTGTACAAAATATACAGTGCCCAATAAATTTCGTTATGCAAGGTACTTAGTTTGGTGGATGTGTTGATGCACCCCACATGGCTGGCCGTACAGTGTCCCTAGATTGATTGGCAAGCATCCTTGATAAAAAGTGCCTAATACTTTAACAATTGCCCATTCATTTAAATTTTTATTTACAACTGTCTTCGATCTCACAACCGGGTTTGAGTAAAAAGATCTGGTCATCGTCATACGAGACAGACTGGCTGGTAACCTATGATGGATGCGAGACCAATCTGAATATGGTAGAGACGTGAGAGTTTTAAATGAATCTCTTTTATATACATGATGTCCAATCACGCTTAGAGATAACGGCGTACCGATACATTTTACACTTTAACCTTACAATTTGCATAACGAAGTGAAATGATTCACATATTTATTGATATCCAATCATACTAATATTTTGTACAATTAAAGTTCTTTTCGTGTTGAAACTTGAGATGTGGACACAAATTGAGAATATAGAGAGGGTATGGGGGATGGAGTATGGAGAGGAGATGATCCACAAACACAGGGGCGGACAGGGGGGGCTAGGGGGTGTTCGGCCCCTGCACTCCCCCTAATTTTCGACATATGTTTTTTTTTTTAATGAATTGTTATAGGGTCCATTATAGCTTTTTGTAACACCTCTAGTCCACCCAATGTTTTCATAACATCTCTAATCCACCAAATCACTTTTTTTATTCTCTTAGGTCCATTCTATTTTTTTACTAGACAAATGTACCCTTACATTAAATTTAATACATAATATACATTTACCGGAAAAGTCGTCGGCGCCAGAAAGTCTGCCGGAAAAGTCGTCGGGAAATTGGACTTCGCCGGGAAATTCTGTCGGCGCCGGAAAATTGGACTTCGCCGGAAAATTGACCGGCGCAGATGTGGTTATCTAGAATCGCAAGAGGTGGTTATCTGGACACACAAGATGTGGTTATCTTGATTCGCAAGAAGTGGTTATCTGTACTCATAAGATGTGGTTATCTGGGCATATTTTTGTTTAATAATGGAGAGGTAGTATAGGTAGTATTATTGAAGTGTTGAAAGAGACATGAGTAGATAAAACATTGTTCAGTAATTTATTTGGCTCAAGATTTGTTGAGCCTTGTTGTGCTTGCCCTTAGAAAATGAAAATTGAGAACAAAAAAATCTATATTTTAAAAACAATTCTGTTACCTAATCTATATTTTAATAATTGTCACAAATTTTCGAAATTAAATGTGAAAATATGTAAACCAAAAACTTGGGGGAAGAGAGGGAGAATATCCCTACCCTCATTATATACATACATTTATGCAGCTATACACCTCTCGATTTCTCTCTTTTCATCTTCCATTTGCTGCACCAATGGAACTAGAAAATTGGGTTTGTAAATTTCATTAGACCACGGGCATGAACCCCTCGCCGATCGAAAAACACAAACCTCAGTCGCCGGAGTCCAAAAATCCTCCTAGCTGACCAGCGAGGAGCACGCCAAGAAATTCTGATTCAGCGAGGAACACGCCAAGCGCACTGGAACTGTGGCGAGGGACTTCGACGAAGTCGGGGGCGTGGAGATGACTTTGAGATCTCGTTCAATGAATTTTTTTTGTTGGCTGAGGCTGTGAGCTGAAGAGGAGGAAGAAGATGCAGAAAAAAAAAATCAAGGCTTCGCCGGTCGCCGGTTGCCGGCGCTGGTAGCCCAAAGTTACCCACCATCGTCACCACCGCCATCCGCCGCCGCTGATGGAAGACGGCCAGAACAGTCGGTCGTGTCTCCGGTGAAGAAGGGACGGCGAGAATTTGGTCGAGGATTTGATCCGGAGCTGCTGATGATGAGGGTAGTTGGGTCTTTTGTTATTCTAGTGGATCTTATGTCTTAGAGAATATTTGGGTGGACCTTAGACTCTAGGAAATTGCTATAGTGGACCCTATACCAACTCTCCCTTTTTTTTTTCAGCACCTCGTGAAAATTTATGAAAATTTAGGAGGGACCAATTGATTTAATTATCGATTCCTGGCAAAAGACGACGATTGCAGACCGTCAATGCAGATCTTGACGTTGACTGAAGATTCTCCGTCGATATACTCACAATAATCTCAGTCGAGAAGCTCTTCCACTGTAGAAACCCCATACAAGGCTCAACCTCGGGTTCCGGATTCGGATCTGATGCTTTTTTCAGCGCCGAAATACTTGCGATCCTCTTTAATTCGCCGGAGATGTCGCTGATGCACGCCAAGTGCTCACTGTAGTTCCGAATCGACGATGGCTTCAGAGACTCTACAAAGATCCAACAAATTAAGGGCCTGCTTGGAACTTGAAGAAAATAGGAGAAAGGAAAAGAAAATAAAAAAAATTCTCTTTTGATTTGTTTGGTCCCTGGTTTAACCAAGGGCCAATTCTCGGCTGGTCCAGTTTTTAGAGCGTAATTCCCAACAAGTCAACCTCATTTCCAAAAAAGTACGTGTAAGTCTGGATCACTCGTTCGGAAGAGATTACCGACATTACTCTCTCTCTCTCTCTCTCTCTCTCTCTCTCTCTCTCTCTCTCCAATGTGTTCAGAAGGTGTTTTCAAGGGTCCGCGCGGGAAATCTTCAAAAATAAAATACCGGAAAGGGCTTGATCCAAGCAGTTTTCGCAAAAAATGTAAATATATATTTTTTGCGAAAACTGCTTGGATCAAGCCCTTCCCGGTATTTTGTTTTGAAGATTTTCCGCGTGGACCCTTGAAAACACCTTCTGAACACATTGAACGGGGTACCCTATGAAAGTGTCTAAATCTTAGGGTACCTTATGAAAGTGTCTAAGCCTAAAGCCTAAAGCCTAGGGTATCATATGAAAATGTCTAAACCATTAAAACTCTATAATAGGAAAGCGCACCCTAAACCTAAACCCTATGGTTTCCTATGAAAGTGCCTAAACCTAAACCCTAGGATACCCTATGAAAGTGCCTAAAATCCTAGGGTACCCTATGAAAGTGCCTAAACAATTAAAACCTTATAATAGGAAAATACACCCTAAACCTAAACCCCCAAAAAGAATGACGTACCTTAATGGTAATTAAACAAAATGACTTATCTTAGTGGTAATTAGATACCTTTTTTCTAGACTTAGAGGTAATAATCTGTTTAACGAAGGCCAGCCCAAGCCTTAGGCCCAAGAGGCCTCGGCCTAGGGCATCCCCAAACCCAAACTTTTAGGAGCACCTTCATAATTTTTTATACTAGGTTTCAGTAGGGGTCTTTTGGCCCAATAGAAAAAAATAAATCTATTTTTTTGAGCAGCATATATAAAGATATGCTATACTTTGGCCATTGGTAAGGTGAATGTATTGCACCCTTTTTATCTGAAATAGAATATTGTCCTAACACTTTGTTTTTAAATATTTCAAGTATTTATTTGTTAACAAACATTCAAGTATATGAATTTGAAGGTACCATTTATTAAACATGTGTCAAATACAATCAAATGAGACTTCTGTACCCTTGAAACCAAAGCATGATTATTTTTCAATATAGACTAAAATAATTATATAAATAAATTATTCTATTATTGTTGTTTAATTGTAAAAATATATGGCGCACGACTTTAATGATTGGGCCTAAGGCACCCAAATAGCTTGGGCTAGCCCTGGTTTAACAGCCCCTCTGGATCGGGGGTTTTCAGGAGAAAAGAAAAGAAATGGAGAGAGAAGTGATTCTCTTGCACGTTTGGATGATTAAAAGGCGAGAGAGGGTGAGAAATGGGGAGAATGAGGAACATTTACTATGCCCATTTTGTTTTCACTAGTTTTGGCGAGATTTCGTGAGAAAGGAGGGAGTTACCGATTTTGTCCTCGCCGCCCCCGCACACTGTTGTGGACGTAGGTGATGCTCTGGTTGCTCTGCAGTGGCCGTAGAGTAACCAAAAAGAAGAAGAAAGAAAGGGAGCAAAGAAAAGAAGAGGGTATATTCGTAATAGTTTATATCACTCTCTTTTCTTTTCTCTCCAACTCATTTGTCCATCCAAATGAGGCGGTGAGAAAACACACTCCTTTCTTTTCTTTTCTCACTAATAAGGGAAACCACAACCCTTTCTTTTCTTTTCTTTTTTTGCCTAGGTAGCCAAAGGGGCTGTAAGGGAGTATTGAAATTCTAAGAGGAAAAGTGTAGAAAAAAGGAACAAAATGAGAGAAGAGAGGGTGCCACAATTTTGAAGAACCACGCCTAAGTCAGAAACCTCTAGACTTGGACAAATGAAAAAACGTGAGGTTGCTCCCTCAAAAACCTCCTGCCTATCGTCAAATCTAGCAAATTTTTTTTTTTGGGTATAACAAGAAGAAAATAATGCAATAATAAAGTTAGGCTGTACAAAAGTAATTTCTTGAGATTTTCATAGTACTAGCGTGAATGACCTTACTTTGATAAAAGGAATTAGTCAAGGTGCACATAAGCTATGTTCAAAAAAAAAAAAAAAGCGCATAAGTTGGCCCGGACATCCATGACCGTCAACAAAAAAAAAAGGTAGTAACATTAAAAGTATTTTGATTGTGATGGATTGCAAAATTTGGTCCATTTCCCTCCATTGTAAGTTCTCTCAAAGTTTCATCAATGGAAGCAACTGAATATAAGAGGAAGGAAGTGGCAGAATAGAATTTGTTACTTTTCCTTTCTATTTCCCTTTTCGATCCAAATAAGAGAAAGTGTTTTTCTTCCTACTTTCTTCTCATTTTCTTTCTAGAATCAAACAAGAGAAAGAAACCCATTTTCTTTATATATTCCGTCTTAAATATTTTCTCTTCTTTTTCTTTCCCTTCCACATGCTCCAAACAAACCCTAAATACGATATGTGGACAAGAAGCGTAATATAAAGTGTAACATGTTGCAGTCTCCTAACGTTTCGATGTGTGGGGCTTGCTTCTCCGATCAAACTCTTTGAACCTTCTCAAGGGGACCAAAGGGATGGGAATGAGGTTTTTCAGTGTGTTTCCCCAAATGACTGAGAAAAGAAAACATTTAACCCTTTATTTAGTGGGGAAACTTCCCTTTTATAGGAGAAGGGAGGCTTCCATGCTACGCCATCCGCCTATCTCACGCGCCGTCCTTCTGAACGAACACGTGGGCCAGTCATTGGTTACCCCGCCGCTCTGACTGTCGTCACTCTACTCTGCAGACCTACTTGTTCACCAACTCCGGCCCGTCACGTGGTCCGCCAGACGCCTCGAGCGCAACGTCCTGACGCCGCCTGACGTTGCTTCGATCCCACCCATCACCTGTCAAATCACCAACCACCCCCAAGAGGGACGGCTCCGTGGTCCCCGCGGCTGGTTCCCCCGGCAGTTGGTCGGAGCGTAATCCACGACGTGCTTCGTTTCCCTCGGCGGGAGACTGCGGACAGACGAGCTCGGCCAAGCCTCGTTTCCTTCGGCTAGGCAACGGCTAACGGATAACGGGAGCCGCGGTCAGCACGCCAGGGCTCTTTCAGCCGAGATCCATCCAGGGGACGGCTGGTCTCGTCAGGACCGAAGGGGACCGTGCTGGAAAGGCCTGGTGGCCCTTTTGGCCTCTCAGGACCTCGGCTGCTACACGATGTAATAAAAATAGGGGAAGAATCATCAATTCTTTCATCCTTTAACAGAGTTAGTTAAATTTTTATTCCGAATAGATGAAGGGTCCCATTTAAGCACTTTTAAAGTAAAGGGAGGTGCATGTAAGAGAAGTCAATAAATGAGTGGTCTCTCCATGGATGTGCTCTTCATCCTCCAAAGACTCTTATCATGTTTCACTTCTTCTTTTTTTAATAGTATCTTGGTATGCTAGATCAGCTTCCATGTACATCGACAAATCACTATATTGATTGAGATTCATTTTACATCAATTTTGATCTTTTGATGTGTTGGAAATCTGAAAAACACCAATCTCAAATCACAATTACATAAAACTAATAATGCGTTCATTGTGTTGAAATATGGATAAGAGGAAAGAATCTCAGTGCTGATATCAACAAGAATATGCATGAGTACCTTGTTGAAAGTTGGTCTTCCTATTTGTGTCGGCAGTGTAATTAGGTATTTGTGTCGGTAGTTGATCTTCCTATCCCTGTAGGAGAAGATGCTATCAACAAGAATATGCATGAATATCACATAAGTACCTGGTTGAAAGTTGATCTTCCTATTTGTGTATAATTAGAGGTGTTAAACGGGCTGGGCTGACACTGGCATGGCACGGCACCTACACGTTTAAATGTGGCACGACACTGCACAAGCACGGTTTTAGATGGGCATGACACGGAACTGGATCAGGCACGGCACGGTTTAGACGGGCACGACACAAAAGTGGGCTAGACGCGGCCCGGCACGGCCCGCGGCACGGCACAACAAATACTAATTTTTGATGTACCAAAAAAAATAATTTTTAATGATGAATTTTCTAATTATATGTTATACACTTTTTAATAAGTCAATACAGATATTTTGCGAATCTCAATACTCCGAAACTCGGCTAGATTATACAAAAAAATTTGAATTATATGTTATATATTTTTTAATAAGTCAATATAGCTATTGTTGTTAGATATACAAAAAAAATTCCGACGAAACTTGTCTAGATTATCCAAAAAAAATCGACGAAACTCGGAGAAGTGCTGGGATGGGCACGGCACGATTAAGTAAACGGCCGGCATGGCACGGAACGATTAAGAAATAGCACGGCACAGTTTAGTAAACGGGCCGGTACGGCACGGCACGAAGCACAGTTAATACGAAATTAAATAATCTTGCCGGCATGGCACAACACGGCCCATTTGACACCAGTATATTAAGTGTTTGTGTCGGTAGTTGATCTTCCTATCTCTGTAGGAGAAGATATTTCGTAATAGGGAGAAATGGAAAAGACTTTAATTTGTCATTGTCTCTTAGCAAGGACTTAAATTTGTCGTAGTCAATAGGGGTGAAACCGGTCCGGTTCGGTCCGGTTCTTGGTGATTTTTGAGAGAACCGGGGAAAACCGGTTCGGGAACATTAGAGAACCGAAACCGAGTTTTCAAGGTCGGTTCGGTTCGTGTTTCGGTTCGGCCGGTTCGGTTCGGTTTGGACGTCGGTTCGGTTCGGTAATATGGGCTACAATTTGGGCCAAGCCCAACAACACTCTCACGATTTGGGCCAAGCCCAACATCATCATCAGCATTCTCAGTCAGCCCATTAAAAGGCATTTTCAGTCCATTCAAACATAATATAAGATTATAAGCCCATTCAACCTTAATATAACTAAAAATGAGTTTTGGGCCAAGCCCAATAGAGAAAAAAAAACAAAAGGGGAAATGACTGTTCAGTGGGGGTAGGGGTAAATAATGCCAATCTCATGACACACTTTTTTGAAATCATCAGTTGATGGGTGGAGGAATAATAATTCCAGATTCATGGCAAGAGAAAAATTTACGGACAACAATACCCTGAGCCTTAAAATCCTGTGCAAACTAACCCCCCTCTTCCCTCCCCAAATCAACGTAATACATCTCTCGACTCTCGATCTGCAAACGATGCCTTACCACCACGACCACCGGCGAGAAAGGAGCATACAGGCTCTCGGACGAACGCTAAAGCAGTGTTGCGAACAAGAGAACCCATTACCGGACATCATCCATCGCCGCCACCGGGAAACCTAAACCACCAATTAGTGACCTTTAGGGTCAGAGGATATGGGCCCAAGGGCTTGGGAAGTCATAAGGATGGCCGTCGGCGTGTCCACGTCCAAACCCAGTGGGTAACGAACCTACTGTTATGATTTTGAGTTGCTTTGACGAAATTACATTGGACCACCCTTGACCTTTGAAGAAGATATAGTGTGGCCAAGAGGTTTTGTAAATTGCAGATTCACCCCTGGGTCCATTTCAATTGCACCCTGGAAAAAATTGAGCCTTGGGATTTTTTTTTTGGCACCCTAGGTCTATTTCAATTGCACCTAGCATGTAAGTGTGTTGCACTAAAAAAAAAAACCATTGCATGTTGGTTCATATTATCAGCATTGCACCATGGGTCCATTCCTATTGCACCTTGAATGCAATTGTGTTGCACTCACAAAAAATTGCTATTATTTTCAAAATAAAAAATTTGATTTAAGGAGCAATGGTTATTTTCAAAGGGTGCAATGTTAATTTACTCAAGGTGCAATGTTTTCTCGTTTCAGGAGCAATGATTAAGGAGCAATGGTTATTCTCGAAGGGTGCAAAGTTAATTCTCTAAGGTGCAACGTATTTTCGTTTAAGGAGCAATGAGTATGGTGCAATATTAATACACTCAAGGTGCAATATTAATACACTCAAGGTGCAACATTTTTTCATTTAAGGAGCAATGGTTATTTTTTCCAAAATGAGAAGTTTGATTTAAGGAGCAATGAGTAGGGTGCAATATTAATACACTCAAGGTGCAATATTAATACACTCAAGGTGCAACATTTTTTCATTTAAGGAGCAATGGTTATTTTTTCCAAAATGAGAAGTTTGATTTAAGGAGCAATGAGTAGGGTGCAATATTAATACACTCAAGGAATCTCGTGGGGGAAACCTTGGCTATGGAATGCCTCCCAAATTATTCTAATAATCTCCGAAACCTTGGCTATGGAATGCCTCCAATCTGGGCAACTCGCCGGTGGCGACTGGATATTTCGACATGATTCCTCCATAAGCGCAAAACTCAATCTGAACATCAAAGACACAAAACTCCATCTAATAGAGGGTCCCATCTCCGTCCAAATCGCTGAGCTCCTCTTCAAGCTCGAATCGTAGCGATGTGTCGAAGGAATTTTTTCCAGGGAGGTGTGTGAGGCGTGAGAGGATAAGGGGGAAGGAGAAAGGTGTAGGTGGCGTGGGAGGATGAGGAGGAAGGAGAAGGGGGTGTGCGTTTTAGGGTTTTAATTCACAGAGGGTCATTTTGGGGAAGTAAATTGGAGGTATCACTTATGTGGAATAATTTTTCTCCTTGTCATGCCTACTGTGATATCCAAAAAGTGTCTCATGAAAATGGAATTTGTTGCCCCTTTCTCCACTGTCCAGTCATTTCCCCAAAACAAAATAGTGTAGGCCCATATGGAAGTTACCATTCTTTTGGAAAATTATTTACCGTCACGCGGAGCTCAACACACATTTATTCAATATGTATTTATGTGGGGCCCAGTATTTAGCGTATAAATCTCATAGAATTGTGTGATACTAAATAAGAGTACTGTTGGAACAATACGTGGCGGTGCCTCAAAACCACTGAACAAGTACTCTATTTTTCTTTTCTGGCATAGAGGAGCACACGATGATGGATGGTCCACCC
The DNA here is from genome assembly GCA_016920895.1 of Vaccinium myrtillus. NCBI lineage: Eukaryota > Viridiplantae > Streptophyta > Magnoliopsida > Ericales > Ericaceae > Vaccinium > Vaccinium myrtillus. Next base: position 16,909,470 of record CM029275.1, on the reverse strand, counting down.
AATTATCCCTATATGTAGGAGTACTTTAAGGCCTCATTTGATTCGTGGATTAACTGTCTGGGATAGGACTAACTGTACCACTTCTTGGCTTATCCCATGTTTGGTTCTCAAATGGTGCTCAGGCTTGTTAATCCCGGTATTATTTTTATCCCTATATGCGGGGTACTAAATAATCCCAGGGGGGAGGTGGGATTGAGTGGGATTGAGTGGGATTGACAAAGATGAGATTGTTTGCGAAAATATTCGGATGAATTCAAATTGTTCTCAAAAAGTATTTTCAAAATTGTTTTTTAAAAAAAAGATTTACAAAAAAAAATAAAAAATTTATAAATGTATTTTCAAAATTTGAAATAATATTTTCTATAAAAAATTATTTTTAAAAATTGTTTTCCAAAAAAAAATCTAAATTTTTTTTTGGAAATAATTATTTATCCAAGAAAACTCTATTTATACAAAAAAAAGGTTTTCAAAAAATATATATATATGTAACAAAATTATTTGGAAATAATAATTTATTAAAAAACCTTTTTTTAATAAATTATTTTTTAAATAATAAATTTTTAAAATAAATTATTTGTTTAAAAAATTATTATTTTTAAATTTTTTTCAAAATTAATATTTTTCAAAAACTGTTTTCCACAAAAAAAAATTTAAGATTTTTTTCTTTTTTTTAAAAAAATAATATTCTTTTATAAAAAAAAACTTTTTTAACTCTATTTTTTTTCAAAAAAAAAAAGTTTTTGATTACAAAAATTTATCCCATAAATAATCCCACGCGAATCAAACATGGGATTGGGTAGCTTAGGGATGAAATTAATACCAGGATATATAATCCGGGACTACCAATCTCAGAATTATTAATCCCACATATTTCAATCCGCGAATCAAATGAGATCTAACATAATTGTGTGACCAAGGCTCCGTTCATTCATTTCCAATAACGTGACTCAAAATACTTATTGTCTAGAAAAAGTCATAATTTTATCGATTTCCGATTCCTCTCGTCGAAATGGACTATAATCACCAAAAGTTTGACCCAAAACTAACAAGTATTCTGAAGGAAACTTCTAATTCACTTAAGCCAATGGCACTGGAATAGGCGGATTCATCTTAGAGCATCCTCATCAGGATTGCTACTTTGGCCAAATGGTTATTTTGTTGAGTCCAAGTGGAAAAAACACCCCAAAATCAGCCTCAACAAATATTTGGCTAATTTGCAAAATTTATAGTTTTGCTACAGTAACTCGGTATTGGGGTAAAGTTACTGTTCACGGGCTACCCAATAATTTAATAGTTTCTCGTCTGTCCCTCTCTGCCGCTACACCCCAGCCGGCCCCACCACTCTTCTCTTCTCTCTCTCTCTCTCTCTCTCTCTCTCTCTCTCTCTCTCTCTCTCTTTAATATTTGTTTATTCATTAAAGTAACTTGCACAGTTGCACACTTGCACAGTTTCGCTCCACGTGTACCACACTTGCACAGTTGCATCACACCACCTCTTGCCTTTTTTTTTTTATGAGACTTGAGGGGAATAGTAAAGTTTGGATAGAGAGTCTGATTTTGTGAATTTTTGATAAGTGACTTGCTAATTTATAAAAGGTGTTTTTGAGGTTAAATTTGGTGTTTTTTTTGTTGAGTCTGATGAGGATGCCTTTATACAAGTATTCTGAAGGTTACTTTTAAATGTGTAGAGAACTAGTTCAAAAATAAGATTATTGTGAAATCTCATGAGTTTTACGGGACAAGTTTTGCCCAAAAAAAAAAAAAAGGACAGATCTAGGGTAGTGTAAAAATTCTAATTAAGTGAATGTCAAGTTTTCAACTAATTAAACAGGGAAAAAAAATATGGGAAAGAATTGTTGTATATTTTCAATCTCTCTTTTTCTTTCCAGCGTGGGTTTCACATATTACGACAGAGCACCAAATATTTCGCCTGCCAAGTCAAATGCAAGTGCGCTATTAAGTGTGCGAGCGTGAAAGCTTTTTTCACAAACATTCGAAACTTCTAAAATATGCGAGAGTGAGAAAGAGCGCGAGCAAAAGATCCTATATAGAATGATTATATGACTAATACCTCAACTGAAAGTATAAAATTATGATCGAAACTTTTTTGTTAAGTAAAACCAAAATTAAACCAATAAACTAGTTTATTTTCGGCTTTATGGTAAAAAATAGTAGTATTTTTTTACCATAATTTTATACTTTTTGGATTCATCTCGTCAAGATAAATCAATAAACCACAAAAATTTAACGCAAAACTAACAAATGCAAAAAAAAAATTTGATTAAAGACAACCAAAAAACCAGTTCTGCGTTTTTTTGCCAAAACACCCCTATGTAACTAATATAGTGGGCCCGGCCTTCGAACATTCTCTCGCGTGTGTCTAGGAAAAACTCTGATGTTGGTGTTGAAATTAGTACCCAATCAATTGGTTGCAACTAACTAATCCTCATCGAGTAGTTTTTGAGTTTAAAAAAATGATTTCTATCCAACTAATTGCTTTCATAATTACTTATTATTTGAGCTGATGACAATGAAGAATTACTATTTTGAACTTTTATGGTTCTCGAAGTTGGAAATATGACTTGCCAACCACTAGTTAATAATTTATATTACACCTCACTGGCAATGAATTAATCCACAGCTCTTGAGCTTCCCGGGGCTCGTAGTGAACTTGCTCACAAGTCACAACACTCTTTAGTGAGCAATCATGGTAGTCCGTTCAGCAATCAACGGTCTGGATTAAATAAAATTATCTTACATGTAAAATACTAATCTTTTATGTAAGATAATTCGGACCGTTGATTGCCGAATGGATGGCCGTGATTGCTCACCACAGCGATGTAGAGGCCCCCTGAATCCCACCACGTCACAAATATTAAAAAATATGTTGAACTAAGACAATTTCAGTGCAACGGTTATTTGTAACGCTTTTCTTACATGGAGTGGGATATACACATATATGGAACCCATATCATGTGAGATTTTGTTACAAATACCCGTTGCATTGAATTTTTATTTTTTATTTTTGGAAAAATTAAATTAATTAACCTAGCTACCGTCATACTAATATTTACATAATCAAATGTGAAGTAATGCATGAGACAAGGTGGGTATTTCACATAATTCTGTTTAGACAACTGACTTTCGCCAAAAAATATTTAAAATATAGTAACAATATTTGATGGTTTAATTTTTTTATTTTTTTTTATTTTTTTTTAGTAAGGAGCTCGGTGATTAACATTAACACAACTGACTTTCGCCAAAAAATAAAAAATAAAAAAAATAAATAGATAATAACCTTTTCTACTTTGCTTTTGACTAGAGTTAATTTCGATTGGAATTGAACCAAATACGTAGAGGTGCACATTGCCAGCCCAAAGCAGGCTACACATTTTTACTGGTTAGGGCCATTGATTGATTCTTGGGTATGCGTAAACGATTTTAATAAGATTGGGCCCAATTGCAGTTCGGACCCTACCTAGACTTGTGTTTGTTTGTGCTTCCATTTCTTTCGCAAGTCAAACCATAATCTAGAACACGGGCTGGCGCATTAAAACTGGGGTGTTTAGGGTGAAAAATTCCGCAACAATGCTATGGGTACATCTAACGCACCCCATATGCACACCAAGGTGATGTGGCAGACATAGAGAAGTCCATCATTTCAAGTGGGCCACACATTGAACTTCTCATTGTCTGTCACATCACCTTGGTATGCATCTGGGGTGCAAGTTAAGTGTACCCATATTATTTTTGAAAATTCCGGCATCTTTATTGGTGCTTTTCAGCATTGGACTGGAGCGGGAGAGAAGAAACCCCCAATTTCTGTACCGGGTTCTTGGGTATGTGTGAACGATTTTAATGGGTTTGGGCCCAATTGCAGTTCGGCCCCTACCTAGAGTTGGGTTGGTTCATAATTTAGTAGTGAATGGGCTGGACTCCCACCGACGTAACTCAAATTTAGTTTTTTCCTGATCAATACCTTAATTTTATTGTGTTCACAAAAAGAAAAAAAAAAAAAAGTTCCTTAATTTTATTTTACTTAAAAAATGTGAATGGAAGTCTCTGCAAAACTTTGTTGGACGTATTTCTGCCCTAACAAGTGAACTATAGTATTAACTTTTAAGAGATGTAGTATGGACGGTCAGCCCAGAAGTTAACCAAATTGACTTTTTATCCCCTTGTCCATCGGGACCAGTACTGTCTCGACTTTGGGCAAGCTAGTGCTGTGGCTTTTTCCTTTTGGGGTTCTTGAATCAAAGTATATAGTACTATATTTATAGCATCAGCTACTTCAGAATCTAACTTTTGTATCGTCCACACTGTGTATGGGCTTCCAATCCTTGTCAATTTTTCATATGTAGTTATGGATAAATAACTAGTGCTCAAGATTTAATTTGGGGTTTAGAGGTTTGCTACCTTTGAAGCTCTCAGGTTTGAATACTCTTTGGTGGTATCAACTCCTTTGGGACTAGTTTAAACGGAGCTTTGCAGTGCCTTTACATGAGGCCCCTGAAAGTGGACGCGCGGTGTGATTGGTCTTCTAAAATTAGTCGAGGTTCGGACAAGATAGCCTAGACACGTGTTTCCTTCTTCTTCTTTTCATAACACAGTATTCTCTTTTATTCCACTGTCGTTTTACGCAAGCGTTCCGCTTGAATTAGGCCGAATGGATCCGGTTACTAAGCAAGTGGTCCAATACAAATGCCTTCACAAGATCTATCCACATTTTCAGTGAACGCCCGGATAAGCATTATCAACTCAAAATATCACTTATTCTCTTTTCTCCCCCTCAATTTTTTATGTCGTACACAAATACTACAAGTCTATCGGTATTGCTCAAACGGTCAATCACCGAGGGAGTACCGAAGATAGATTAGCAAAGTATATAAGAAATAACAAGTCTTAGAATACAATCTATTGGACTTTGACGTGTAGTAGTGGAGGTCACAGAAATATGCAACACGCTACACTTAACTTCCAAATACAGTCCATGACGAAAATCAAACAAATTCTACATATAATATCAAGAATGCTCATGCTAAGACCAGAAAGTATTCATAATGCATAAAAAAAACTTTTTTTTTTTTTACAAAGATTTTGATGTATATGAGTGTTTTTAGATTTTCTTAATAACATATAAAAAATTAAAACCAATAGCAATAAACAAATGAGGTTCGACAAGGAAATAAAATACCAAAATACATGACTCAATCCATAACTCTAGGTATAAGATATGCAAAGAAAACTAACCCATACCATGGAAGCAAAACCAAGCCTTAAAAGACAAGATCAACTCTGGCTGATCCTGTGTCATCCAGAGGGTTAGTAGGCAAATCTTCGAAGGGTACTGAGTTTGACTTTCTTACCCAAATAACTCTAGTCTTGGCCTTCTCAACCTTTCTAACAATTTTAGGCACATGTTTAGGGTTCACATTAGTGTTCTTTTTATGTGAAGTCACATTACGTCTTTGCCTTTTGGGTTCAATCCCAACCATAACTAACATGATGATACCTAACCCCCTTTTTATTACCACGATGATATTGGGGTGGAGCATCAAGGTAGCCATGCAGTTTAAAGTAATTTGATCGAATATGACATTTCAGCCCACAAAAATGACAAGTGGGTATAAATTGGCCATTTTTATACAAATTCGTATTTTCACGTGCATGTGAAAGACTGTACGGGGAATAAATTCGCGTAAGCCTGGATCACGTGCTTCCTTGATATAACCCTAGATCTGCAAGATAGAAAAAGGGTTAGAGCGCATTTGCCTCTCGTTGGCAAAGACCCTCCGATGCCAAAGTTAGTATCTCGTACTCACAAATCACAATGCGTATGAAAAGGGTTTCACTGCATACCTTTCTTCATGGGTATGTCGTTGTATTTATAGGTGTAGATTGCTTTGTTGATTTAGGCATCTCGTGCCCTAGTTTCCTTTTGGCTTTAGGAATCCTTTTCCTAATAGGACTTTCCTATTAGGCAGTATATTTCCTTATACTGTTAGATCTCGTCTAGCAGTAGTTCCTCTTTCCATATAGGACTCTTTCCTATATGGGGTGCACTCCTAATCACATTAGGACTTCCTATATTGATCCCTTATTCTACGGGATTGCTCCTTATCTCATAATGAACCGCCATAGATTATTCTGGAATGTCACACCGCCCTACTCGTGGCGGTGTTGTGCTTCCACGTAGCTCGGAATGACCCGTACATAGCTCAGCTCATCCCGTCGTTCTGAATTATGTATTCCATTATGTTGTCCGAGCTATACACGTAGCCTACCTAGCTCGGCCATATCAGGGGCATCCCTTTATGTCTCACGCCGAGCTAGGGCATCCTGATTTATTAGTTCACATTTATTATTCTGACCTTTTTCATGGCTAAACCAGCTCGGCACAGGGCTCAAGGACTCCCTCTGTGGTGTCGATCTTATTCACCCTCTCGTGGTGTCCGCTCAAGGCACGTGTTATGCCCTTTATTAGGATAATCATATTTTACCCACTCCAATTGCTCCCCAGCTCTGTCACTACTATCATTCATCAGTAGTGCGTAGAGCTTCAACGGCTCCTGATGCATCTCCTGCACGCCTCCCTCTCACGTGGGGAATAGGGTTACTTTCGCATTAAATGCGAAGTGACCCGTTGGTCATCCGGTAAGCCCAAAGGACGTTTTTGCTGACGTATTTCGACGCGTCACAATCTAATTTTTGGGGTTTTGGGCGGGATAATCATCACTCTACCCTTAAACCCTTCATTTCCTCTTCTCTCTCTCTCTTTACTTTTCCAGAATAAGAGAAAGGGAAAAAGAAACTTGTGCCATCTCCGACGTTCCAAGGTTTTTAATACTGCAACCAATCGTCTTCACCGTCTCCGTTTCTCGTCGGAAAACACCCCATCTGAGGTTCATCTTATCACGTAAGTGTCCTATTCCTAAATTATGCTATTTTGTCCATCGTGGTTTTTCCCATTTCTGGTTCCTGTTCACCTTGTTCTTCCCCTGGGTTTCAACAGTGAAACCCTAACTTAGTCAAAATGGGAAGACATAGGGTTCTTCTTAGTAATGCCCAAAAAATAATAGATTTCCGTCGAAAATACAATATCCCCGCCGATGTTCAATTCCGGTTAAACAACCGCGATGACCTAAGAGAAAAAGGTCAGTCTCCTGATAGTGATAGGATTCATATCCCCCTCATCTTCATAGTAGAGGGTGGTCTCAGGTTCCCCCTCCATCCTTTCTTCAGAGAGGTTTGTTATCGATGTAGGTTAAATCCGATGCAGTTGTGCCCTAACTTTGTTAGGGTAGTCATGGTAGGGTAGTCATGGGCACAGTTGCCCTAAATAATCTGTTCGGCCTTCACCTAGGCTGGTGGGACTTACACTACTTATACAGTGTAGTCCCTATAGCCGATAATTCCTACTATTTTAAAGCTAGGGATCCCTTGCAAAAACTCATCACGGATCTCCCCAACTCCTCGAAGGGTGAAGGGGACGACTTTCTGATGATCATGGGCAACTGGGAGCCCAGAGATGTCGAGGGGAATACCATTGGCTTTGCCTGCCCCACGGCCACGGGCCAACCACGTTAGTTCCCTTATCCCTTGTTGTTTCGCTCCTTTTATAGAAATATTACGTTCTTTCCATCTTATTTGTTTCTGTGCTGTGCTTTTTTCTTTGCAGCGAGCAACCTAAACCACGGCGGCCATCTGAACCACTCTAACCTCCACCGTGAGGAAATAGCTTCAGCTCTGCTTTTCGACGGGTTTGAACCGACACCGATTGGACTAGGCCGAGCTGCACACATCATCTTGGATTATACTCCAACCTACTGGGAGGTGTCAGAAAAGAAGGAGAGCACCATAGTAGGCATCCTTGGCCCCCCGCGCCGATTCCAACCATCCCCCTTCCTCCTGCTGACCGGGGCCGAACTAGGGTAGACCTCAACAACAAATTACTTTCGCTCACGTCCCTGAGATCCCAACAGCCATCCCGATCCTCGTCCGAGCTGATCAGGAGCCCAACACATCCGGGAGGGTGGTAGTTGAAGAAGAAGAAGAAGAAGAGGAAGAAGGAAGTCTCGACCACCACGCTGTCGTCCGTTCCCTAGCCGAGCAATCTGCCTTGCTAGCTGACTCAGACTCCTCGGGTTACTCACCTTCCCCAGACCGAGAAAGAATGCCTTGTCAGCCGATCAATTTGCTCGACGAACTGAATCTCGGCGGGCAGGCGTCCCGTGCTCCCCCGGTTATTCACACGGCCACTCTCCCTCAAACATCAACACTCTCTCTCCCTGAACAACAAAGGGATAAGAGGCCAGCAGAGAGTCCTCAGAACGTTCAGCCTCCCTTGCAGAGGAGAAGGACTGGGGACTCGAGCTCAAGCCAACATCTCGCCGACTCTCCTCCTCTGGTACAACCCTGGGCCCCTGTTCTGGCTCGTCCTGATGGCACCCCCTCACAATGACTGATAAGATTTCCTCAGTGGATGTGGCGTTCGGCGTTTCCCGAACTGCGCTCCTTCCTCTGGATATGGACAGGGAGAAGAGCAATTCCTACGATAGCCTCATGAAGTCCATATTTCAGTCCAGCAACAAGGTGATAAGATTTTCCTATTATGTCTTTTATCGTATTTAGACCACTGTTTTTCCTCACCAACCGTTCTTGTCTTGCAGATTATGCAAAAGGTGTCTGTCGGCCTGGAGAGGGCCAAAGATGCCGAGAAAGAACTAAAAAAGGAACAAAAGAGGGCGGACAGAGCGGAAAAGGAGAGCGCCCAATATGCTCAATCTCTGAAAGATGCTCGGGAGGAGGTGGAGGGTTTGAAGGGAGAAAATGCCGAGCTGAAGAGGCAAGCTGAAGAGGTTGAACGTGAACTCCATCAACAACTTGCTGCTGCAGAGGCTAGAGCAGAAGCTGAATATGACCGGGCTGTTGTCGTGATCACCGACAATTACAGAGAGCAGATGCCAGCCGTATAAGACGCGATTTGGGGTGTTGTTTGGCAGAGGTGCCTTAGCAAGCTCGAGGTGGACCCTTCCTCTTCTCTCTGGTCTAACATGGAGTTACCAAGTGAGGCAGCTGTTGCTCAAGCCCATCTCGACGCTCAGGCGCAGCCCAACTCCGAAGCTCAACCTGAACCCTCTCCGGAGCAGATCCAAACAGGTGAAACCATCACTGATCTCACCGTCTTAAGAGACGGTGTTGCTGAGGACACTGTTGGAGGTGACACCCCTGACCCCAATCCTGCCACTGTTGTTGAAGAGCACAGTGAAGAGGCTTGATGCTTTTGTTATCTTTCTGTTACTTTCTTGAACTTTATAAGTCTTAATTTCCAGCCCTGCAAGGCTTTCCTAGCCGTGTGTGGCCTTTGATATATTGGTTTGTTTGCTTTTGGTTTTAAGTATTTCGTACTTAAGTTTTGAGTGTTACCCTTCGTATTATAATTCTAAGTTTTTGCATACTGAGATAATTTTCCAAGTTTCTTCGTACTTGGATACTTGCCTTATTCGTTGTTGTAATATCTCTAAGTGTTTTCGTACTTAGAAATTTATTTCAAGTGTCTACGTACTTGGATATTCTGCAATATTCGTTGCAAATCTAAGCTTTTTCATGCTTTAGGAATTCATTGCAATATTCGTTGCAAATCTAAGCTTTTTCATGCTGAGGAATTCATTGCAATACTCGTTGCAAATCTAAGTGTTTTCATATTTAGAAATTTATTCCAAGTGTCTACGTACTTGGATTTATTAACATGATTGGAATATGCATACTTTCTGCTCCCCAATAGGAATCCAAAATTTGTCTCGTATTAATCAAAACCATAATAAGAAAAGATGAGATCTCATTAATGCTTGAAATATCAATAAAGTCAAAAAATCTAAATAACTGATGTTGGTAATTTTATTCGTAATCCCAACTAGGTACTAAAAACAAATGTGAATTTATTCGTATTCACATGTTAATAAAGACGTGATTGTATTCGAAATATTATTACTGGTAGAATTTTCGTAGGTTCTGGACATTCCATGGCCGTCGTACTGGGTCTCCATCCAGGTCGGCCAAATGATAGGCCCCAATGCCAGCAATCCTAACAATCTTATATGGGCCCTCCCAGGTCGGCCCAAGCTTTCCGTCAGAAGATACTTTGGTGTTGGCCAAGACTTTCCTTAGGATTAAATCCCTAATCTTGAACACTCTTGGCTGCACCTTCTTGTTGTAACTTCTCCGTAGCTGCTCCTGATATGCTGCCAATGTAATAAGTGCACGCTCTCTTTTTTCCTTGGCAAGGTTGAGCTGCTCGGCCAAGGCTTGGTCGTTGCCACCTGACTCCACAAGAGTAGGGCAAATGGTCGGCAAGCCAATCTCCAGTGGAATCACTGCCTCTGTCCCATAAGCAAGGAAGTATGGCGTCTCTCTCGTAGATCGCCGTGGGGTGGTCATGTATGCCCAGAGCACGACTGGCAGATCGTCCGGCCATTTACCCTTCTTACTCTCCAATCTCTTTTTAAGACTCTTAAGGATGGTCTTGTTTAAAGCTTCTGCTTGTCCATTACTCTGTGGGTAAGTTGGGGTTGAATAGTAGTTTCTGATGCCGTACTGAGCACAAAATGCTTTGAACTTTCTGCCGAACTGGGACCCATTGTCTGAGATGATGGAGTAAGGTACTCCGAATCGTGTAATGATCTTGTTCCACACGAACTTCTCCACCATAGCTTCTGTAATATTGGCTAGAGCTTCACCCTCTATCCATTTAGTGAAGTAGTCTATGCCAATGAGTAGGAATTTTCGTTTCCCTGTTGCCATGGGGAGAGGACCCACGATGTCCAGTCCCCACTGGGCAAACGACCACGGGCTAGTTAGAGGTAACAGATCCTCCGCTGGTGCTCGGATTAGAGGAGAAAACCTCTGACACTTCTCACAAGTCCTAACAAAGGCCTTTGCATCCTCTTGCATGTAAGGCCACCAATAACCCTGTGATATTGCTCGGTGGGCTATGGACCTCCCACCCGTGTGTCCTCCACATGTTCCGGCATGGATCTCATGGAGGAACTTTTGGACTAGAGTTGGGTGTACATACAATAAATATGGGCCAAGAAAAGACTTTCTATAAAGCTTACCTTCTGGAGAGAGCCAGAAACGCACTGACTTGGTTTTGATCTTGTGAGCTTCCTTCTTGTCTTCTGGCAAAGTCTCATCTCGTAGGCATGCCACTATTGGGTCCATCCAGCTCGGCCCAAACTCTGTTTCCATCACAATCTCCACCGCTCGGCCAATGCTTGGTTTACTCAAGTAATCCACCGCCACCGTGCGGCAGTATTCTGTTATAATTGCTGACCCCAAGCAAGCTAGTGAGTCTGCATGCGCATTCTGGCCCGAGCTGATTTGTTGGATGTGGACTCTGTCAAATTTGTCAAGCAAATCCTTGGCTGCCTCTGAGTACGCTGCCATCTTTTCGCTTTTCGTAGAATATTCTCCGGAAAGCTGGTTAACAACTAATTGTGAATCACAAAATACTCTTAACTTATTTACCTTGAGTCCTAGGGCACTCCTTAGTCCAGCGAGCAAGGCTTCATATTCTGCCACATTGTTGGTAGCACTAAATCCAAATCTTAGTGTCTGCTCCAGCTCCAAACCTTCCGGGGAGAAGAGCACCACTCCTGCTCTAGAGCCCTTGTTGCATGCTGACCCGTCAACATAGAGTCTCCATTCCTCAGGATCCAGGTCGGCCACTCTCGTTGGCTGGTCGATAGGATTGATTCCTTGTACCTTCTGGAGAATTGGTGGTGGTGGAGCTACTGTTGGGGTGAACTCAGCTACAAAATCAGCCAAAATTTGCCCCTTGATTGCCGTCCTGGGCTGATAATCAAGGTCAAATTGGCTCAACTCTATTGACCACTTTGAGATTCTTCCAGAAAAGTCTGCTTTTCGCAGCAAAGCCCTCAACGGATATTCTGTAAATACTGTGATAGGATGCTGTAAAAAGTAATGTGGTAGCTTTCTTGAAGCTATGATAAGAGCATACACCAATTTCTCTAATGTTAAGTATCGCGTCTCTGCATCCAACAAGGTTTTGCTCACAAAGTAGACTGGAGCCTGTTCTATCCCCTTTATTTGTAGGAGGATCGAGCTTACGGCGTGTTCGGATACCGCTAAATACAATATCAACCGCTCCCCAGCTTCTGGAGTAGAGACGAGGGGAGGGGAGGGGAAGATAGGTAGGCTTTCAATTCCTAGAAAGGCTGCTCCTGCTCGGCTCCCCACTCATACCCTTCTCTCTTCTTCAGAAGTTGAAAGAAAGGCGTGCAACGATCTGAGGACTTACAAATGAAACGGTTAAGAGCTGCTGCCATACCTGTTAGTCTTTGGACTTCTTTCGTGGTCCTAGGGCTTTGGAGATTCTGAAGCGCGGTAATCTGATCTGGGTTGGCCTCAATCCCCCTCTTGGTCACCAGATGTCCTAAAAATTTCCCCGAGCTGACCCCAAAAGCACACTTTGAGGCATTCAACTTTAACTTGTATTCTCTCAGAATGTTGAAAGTTACATTCAGGTCGGCATAACCTTGTAACAATAAAGTCCTCTTGGTGAGATGAAGGACGTTTTCTCTTGGTTTGGCTCATACATAGCGCTTTGATGATATCCTCGATATGCATCAAGGAAGCTCATCCTTTCATAGCCTGACGTGGTGTCTACTAGTTGATCAATCTTGGGAAGTGGAAAGCTGTCCTTGGGGCATGCTTTGTTGAGACTAGTAAAATCGACACAGACTCTCCATTACCCATTTTTTCTTCTTGACCACAACTGTGTTGGCCAGCCAGTCCGGATAGCTCACCTCTCATATGGCGTCTGCCTCGAGCAGCCGATCTACCCCTTCAATCACAGCATCTGCGTGTTGTGGTGCCGATTTTCTCGCCTTTTGCACAATGGGTTTATGTTGAGGATCCACGTTCAAGTGGGGGCAGATCACTCCGGGGTTTATCCCAGGCATCTCCTGGGGAGTCCATGCGAAAACGTCAATATGGTCCTTTAAAAAGGCAACCAAATCCCTCTCCTCCTGTTCGGCAAGGGTTTCGCCGACCAAGAAATATCTTTCTGCATCATCTTCTTGAATCTGTATCTTCTTCAACCCTTCCACCATCTTCGTGGTGGGGTCACCTCCAACGTCTTCCAAGGTTGGCTGATCTGGAACTTCAACCGTTTGGACCAGCTCGGCCTTTGGGGATTTTTTCAAGACCATGTTAAAACACTGGTCAGCTACTTTCTGGTTACCTCTAATGCACTTTATGCCATCCGCTCCTGGGTATTTGATCATCTGGTGGTAAGTTGAGGAAACTGCCCTCATTTTGTGCATCCAGGTTCTTCCTATAATCACGTTATAGGAGGAAGGGATATCCACCACAAGGAAATCAGTCTTTATAACCGCGGAGTTTTGTCCACCCTTGCACTCTTTCTCGTAGTGTACACAAGAGTGGTTCCAGCATCGTCTTCCACGTCCTTTCTTCGTGGAGTACATAAAGCAGGCTCTGAAATCACCATTGTTGATCTTGTTGAAAGTACGAGAACCTTTTGTAAGCATTTCCCACAGACGGCGCCAATTGTACGGGGAATAAATCCGCGTAAGCCTGGATCACGTGTTTCCTTGATTCAACCCTAGATCTGCAAGACAGAAAAAGGGTTAGAGCGCCTTTGCCTCTCGTTGGCAAAGGCCCTCCGATGCCAAAGTTAGTATCCCGTACTCACAAATCACAATGCGTATGAAAAGGGTTTCACAGCGTACCTTTCTTCATGGGTATGTCGTTGTATTTATAGGTGTAGATTGCTTTGTTGATTTAGGCATCTCGTGCCCTAGTTTCCTTTTGGCTTTAGGAATTCTTTTCCTAATAGGACTTTCCTATTAGGCAGTATATTTCCTTATACTGCTAGTGTAATACCCCAGGTTTGGGAGTAGATGGTGTTTAGTCCCACATTGGTTGTTTACATGAGTGGTCTTGGGTATATAACAAACCATGTGGGCTACTACTAGTACATTGGGCTTAAGCATTTTGGGCCATGTGGTGTGGCTTGTGGATAAATTCAGGGTACTGGGTCAGTGGTCTACATGGGGCGTTACAAATGGTATCAGAGCCCCGTCTTGGGTATATAACAAACCATGTGGGCTACTACTAGTACCTTGGGCTTAAGCATTTTGGGCCATGTGGTGTGGCTTGTGGATAAATTCAGGGTACTGGGTCAGTGGTCTACATGGGGCGTTACAGCTAGATCTCGTCTAGCAGTAGTTCTTCTTTCTATCTATGACTCTTTCCTATATGTGGTGCACTCCTAATCACGTTAGGACTTCCTATATTGATCCCTTATTCTACGGGATTGCTCATTATCTCATAAGGAACCGCCATAGATTATTCTGGAATGTCACACCGCCCTACTCGTGGCGGTGTCGTGCTTCCACGTAGCTCGGAATGACCCGTACATAGCTCAGCTCATCCCGTCGTGCTGAATTATGTATTCCAGAATGCTGTCCAAGCTATACACGTAGCCTACCTAGCTCGGCCATATCAGGGGCATCCCTTTATGTCTCACGCCGAGCTAGGGCATCCTGATTTATTAGTTCACTTTTATTATTCTGACCTTATTCAGGGCTAAACCAGCTCGGCACAGGGCTCAAGGACTCCCTCTGTGGTGCCGAGCTTATTCACCCTCTCATGGTGTCCGCTCAAGGCACGTGTTATGCCCTTTAGGATAATCATATTTTACCCACTCCAAAGACTGCGTGCGTTATTTTGTGCAATGTGGTCTAATGTGGCTAATCACCCCACAATTATGATAAGTAGGTACATGCTTGTTATAATCATGAGAATATGCTAAGTCCCTGTGGAAAGTAATTGGAGCATGCAACTTCCCACAATGAGGTCTAATGTGACCTTTAACACCACAATGATATGGCAAAGTAGGCATAAATTTAGAAAAATTTACCTCACCATGCTTGGTGGTGGCATGTTCAACCATTGCACTTTGTGTTTTTGCCTTCGAAAAATTGGGCTTTGTGCGAGCCTATTTGACATTGTTCTCTTTGATATGTGACTTGGTTTTATTGGCAATGGGAGGAATGGGAGCACTGCTACTTGGCTTTGATAAAATCTATTTTCCCTTCCACCTTAGGTGTCGAAGCTTCTCCTGTATATCCAAGCCCTTCTCTGTTCAAAGTTACCTTTTGAACACTTAACATTTCATTCAAGGCTTGTGTACCTGTGTTCAATTTCTTAAAAGTAGCATTGGCCTTGTCAAGTTCAACTTTCAATTTTGCTACTTTTGATTCAAGAAGCTTATCAGTCTCATTAAGGCTATGCAAATTATTTTCAAGAATGATATGTTCATGTTTAAGCATGTCAAGTTCATGCAAGGTTTTAATTTTCTCCTTCTTACGCAGTTTTAATTTGGTGGCTATTCCTAAACTAGTTTTTGTATTAAAAGAATGTTTAAAATTTTTTTGCAAAAAAGCCATAGTTTCTGCATCATATTTATCCTCACTATCCGAGGTATCACTTATATTCACAGTGTTAGATGTTGCACTATGTGCACCAGGAAACATAGACGTAGCACAAGTTACAAATTTGGAGCTATAAAAAATCGGAGGTTTGAATATAAAGTTGCTTTCTTTTGGTGAATCCATACTAGCAAATAAAAAATAATAATAATAAGGCCGCTCGTGAAAACAAAAATCACAAAATCAATACGAGCGACCCGCTTTGATACCAATTGAAAAACCCTAATCACCTAGGTTTAATGATTTGCTACGTATGAACCCTCAATCGAAAAACTCACCAATCAATAATCAATTGGTATATAAACCAAGGGCATAAATAAAAAGCAATAAAACGAAGAACGCAAAGATATACATGAAAACCCCTAGATGGGTAAAAAACCACGGGAAGAAATCAAGTACTAATAAAAAAACATTGCATTGTTACAATCAAGCTTACTGTACAATTGAGAATCCTCACAATTGACTCAAGAATTGTAAAGACTCGTGTTTTTAAATAAATAAAAATCCGAAATAAAATTGGGAAAAAAAGTGAAGAATTGTTGGAAATGTTTTAATGTTGGGTTAATTGGTGATATGAGTGATTTGGGACCATAATGCATGACACAAACCACTTGAGGGACTTGGGGTGTAATTATTTGATGTACTCCCTCCGTCCCGAAAAGGATGTCCAAAATCACTGTTCACACCTCTCAAAAGATTATCTATATTTTTCAACATATAATGATTTACGTATGCAATATGGATCTCGATTGATAGATCTCACTTAATTCTATTAAACAATGTTTTCAAAATCACAAAAAGCATTATAAATTGTAAGATGTAGATAACTTTTTTAGGGTGGTGAATAGTGATTTTGGACATTCTTTTTTGGACGGAGGGAGTATATGTGTGTGTGGTGTATGAGAAGAGAGACACACTCCCTTTCCTCCCCCTCCATCAGACGGTACTCCTTCTCTCTACTCCCTTTTCCATCTTCTTCAATCTCATCCTAAATTCCACCAAAAAACCTCAAGTTACTTCACAACTCTCACTCATACTAGACTCTTACATGTGTTTGGAAGCTCGGGTGTTGTTCATTTAGGTCCGGAAGGTGGAGATTCATTTGGAGCATTGGAGAAAAAGCTAGGGTTCTTGCTCATCATTTGATCACAAGCTTTCATACCTTGATATAGGGAGATTTCTACCTTGACTAAGGGTTTTTGAAGTGTTTGATGTATAGATGGTACACCAATTCGTCAATTCTTCTCATTTTCTTGAAAACCAATTAAAATCCATGTTTTTCCTTGTATTGAGTTGATTGGAAGTTGATATATGTTTATGGTTGATGTCCTATGTAAATTAGTTGTTGCAATGCTCTCTTGTATCATTTGGTGTTGATATTTGGCCTTGTTTGTGTTTGATTTGGAAGCCATTGAAATCCCCTTGTTTGCCATCAAAAATCTGCTCGAAATAGCCTCTGGATCGATCCACATTTGAGTTGGATCGATCCAAAATCTTTTGTTGGTGTTTTAAATCATGGTAGATCAATCCACTTTTTGTCTGGATCAATCCACAACCTTCTGATTTGCCTTGAAACCATGGTGGATCGATCCACCCTAGAGTTGGATCGATCTGTATCAATCCGGATCGATTCTGTATCAATCCGGATTGATTCTGGCCCTAACTCACCAAAACTTGTTTTCTTCAATTTCGGTCGCTTGTTCGTGCTTGTACTTGGCATAATCACTCCTTAAACCTCAAAATTTGTTGAACAACCCGTTCCTCACCTATCCTTGCATGGTTGGTGACTTGGTTTGATTTTTAACGCGACTCTTACACAGTTATATACTTTATATGCGTGAATTAGTTGATATTGACGAAATGTGTGAACTTGAATAACGATACGAGGTATGAGTGATACGATGACACCATTGCGAAACTAACGAACGTGATTTTAAAATGAGAACTTGAAACATGTGATATGGGACCGAAAGGTAGCCCGGAATGATACTCGGGCCGTCCTATGGGTGTGTCGCGGGGAACTATGTCTTGGCCAAGGGGAAGACTATACGGGGGTCGAAAGATAGCCCGGAATGATACTCGAACCGTCCTATGGACGTGTCGCGAGGAATTTCTAAAGATTTATGTGATACGGGACCGAAAGGTAGCCCGGAATGATAATCGGGCCGTCATATGGACGTGTCGCAAGGAATTTCTAAAGATCTAATTTAAATAAATGGTTGACACGACACATCGAACGAGTTGGACACTTATGAGAGAGAACACGTGTCGGATACTTATTGGACACATCTGGGTGATAAAAATGGATTTATAAACTTATGTGTTTCGTATCGGACTCCCGTAAACTCTTGGGTTTATATATGGTTTTCATCCTTATGTCTCATCTCACATCTACATTTCATTGCGTTTAGTTTTGGTAGACGTTTCTCTACTGGGCTAGTGAGCTCACCCTAGCCATTTCAAGTACCCAACACGGCGCATGGCTTGGATGTGCTTCGAGTGATTGCATACATATTTTTGAAAGCTTAAAGGAGGAGTTATAGCATCATCTTTAGACTTATCTATTTTGATATGAGATGATTTTGTAACTTCACTTGATATTACATTTTTTACTTGGGATTGTAATAACTTTAACACTTGTATATCTCAATTTGGGGTATGGGTACCCATAGACTATTGTACTCCTTAATGTTGACTTTAGACTTGGTATGTGGACTTGACGTGGCTCGTGGACTTGTTGACCGTCCACGTGGAATTTCTTAACGTTTATTCCTTTAAATTTTGAGGGCGTGACAAGGACGATAGCCGAATCCTCGTTCACCGTACCCCATGCTTGACCGCCGCCGCCTCGAATCCTCAAGCCTTTCGATTACTCTTCCAGAAATCCACTGGAAGAAACTCAACCATAGAGATTGATTGTTGTATGAACCTCTTGAAGATTACTTGAACGGATAGTGATCAATTGATCTTGTAATCTCTCCAAGATACAAATAAACGAAATTCCACAAAAGTTTTATCTCTCTAAGAACTTTGAGGGTTGCTCTTGTTAACCCTAGAAGAGAATAAAACACATCCTTATATAATTTTAGAAGATTGACTGATAACCCGATTGATCAGTCGGTTGATCTGTCTTGTTGGCTGACACAAGTCGGAAGGTACCGATTGATCCATCCATCAATCTACACAAACTACCTTGGAAAAACGATTGCCCTTTTTTAATCCGATTGATCCCAATTTATGCTGGTTGATCTACTCACTCTCAAATTACATTCGTATGAATCCTTCCAATCTATTCCTATACAAACTCACTAGCTTATATAAAATAATAAAACTACAACTCGATATAAATATGTTTTGTCAAACAGAATTGTCAATACAAAGAGACTCCGAAACTTAGTCCTTATACACGTGTTCCAAAAAAAAAAAAAAAAGAGGAGTTCCTTGGCTTTGCTTCTTTAAATTTAAACAACCACTAAGGAATGGTTTCATGAGTGGTAAAGTTGTGTTCAATTAGACCATCTTAGATTTAGATATTAAACAACCACTAAGGAATGGTTTCATGAGTGGTAAAGTTGTGTTCAATTAGACCATCTTAGATTTAGAGTATTTGCCAGTACAGGCAAGAACATCGAAAACAACAGAATAAAAAGCAAGAACATTGAAAAGGGATAACTGATATTCGGAAGTAAAAAAAAGAGTAAAAATCGGATTACGTATGTTCTCTTGTAGGACCAGACCATAGTATTCAAGCTTATTGTGGACCTTTTTTGGGTTCATTTAAATAATGGGACATTTTCACTTTTTAGAACTCGGGGAGATCATAAATCACACAAAAATCATGTTCATTGGATATTAATTGATATATTTTCCAAACCATTTTTGTTGCAAAAACTGGCTAACAATTTAATGTTTTAAACTTCATTTCTCTTTTATTTTCCAACATAAATGTGTATCGATAATATATTAATTGATGAACATGAATTTGACATCCTTGAAGAATGAAGACATCAATGTGTTATAAAAAAATAAAAAATAAAAAGAGTTTTATTTTGGGTAAATCTTTTTTTCTTTTTTTTGGCTTTTATTCCCTAAACTTTTCACATTTTTTTCTACTTCGTCCCTAAACTAAAAAAGCCACTTATTTCGCCCTAAACTTACCAATTGCAACCCATGTGGTCCAATTGATAACAGTCCGTCTCTCTTTGGACGGAGAACGCATCACGTGCCGTCCACATGCTATTACCCCCAAATGAAAGGGGCGAAATTATCACTTCTTGTGTAAGTGGGGTCAAGTGTGGCATATGATTGTCACTTTGTTAGGGTGTTAACCTCGTTAGGATGCTTTTATTACATTGTGATATCGTATTTACTTGTTCCCTTTAATCTTTGTACTCAGTACTTCGATTAATAAAATCTTTTTCTGCTGTTCAAAAAACAAGTGGAGTACATCAACGAAACTGTGGGTCTCTCTCTCTTTCTCTCTCTCTCTCTCTCTCTCTCTCTCTCTCTCTCTCTCTCTCTCTCTCTCTCAATGATTTCCCTACCTCCCTCCTTGTGCAGATTAGGGTTCCAAATTTGGGAATTTTAAAATCCTCCCTCTTCCTCTACGGTTTCTGGCCATGGCAAGTGTGGTGGTCAGTGATGGCGGTGGTGATGGGTTCTCAATCTTCGACCAAGATTAAAGGTAAGGGCTTCAAGCCCCATTGATTTCAATTCAAATTTGAGGTTAGGGTCTCTAAAATTGGGATTTAGGGTTTCAAGATTCTAAAATTGGAGTTTTTGGAGGATTTGAATGCAGTTTGGGGCTAGGGCTTGTGTTAATGGTGATTCTGCAGTGGTGTGGTGATTGGGGGTCAATTGGTGGTGGTTGTAGAGGGCAGGTGGTGATTTCTAGTGTTTGTAGTGAACTGATGGTGGTGATTTGGCCAGTGATTGTGCTCAGCGGTGACTGGTGACTTTATGGTGGTGGCTAGTGGTTCTGTGGCAGATGACTGGTAGTGTGGTGGAGGTTGTGGGTGATTGGTCGGTTGTGGTGGAGTTTGGCAGTGGATGTGATTCTCTAGTGGTGCCCCTCTTTTTCCTTTCTCTTCTCTCTATTCCTGTTACATCACCCATGGCTGCGAGTGGGTCGGATTCAGCCGTCGTTCCTGATTTTGACCTGAGTGCGTATAATTGGAGTTGGCGCCAACTTGGTTCTAGGAGGTGGGATGCCATCTTTGCCCCATTCATTTGGGATATAATCGCACGTGGATGGCACATGTTGTGCTTTCCATCCAAAAAGATAATAGCCGTTATCAATTGGACCACATGGGTTGTAATTATAATTTTAGGTACAAAATAGGTGCCTTTTTTAATTTAGGGACGAAGTAGGAAAATTATGGATAGTTTAATTGATAACTATTTAAGAAAAAAAACTCTTTAAAAAATGAGTAGTTTCGATCATCAAAATGGACTTGGAAAAGCCCAAAAAGAGTTTGCCAGGATGGTTTCAATCACAAGAGGACTAGAATCAATAACAACATCCCATATAACTTATTTTGATCGGACAGTCCCGTTTAACTTAAATAACCCCAAAAATCATGTGTAGTAGGTTACGCTAGTGACCCAAATCACTATATCCCGTAGTGACCTTAATTGTGAGCTAGTCTTCTGAAATCTTCTTCGGAGATTTAAATTGTTCATTTTTTTAGGAATGTTCAACACAATATAGGTACAAAAAATTTTGATTATTGGAGAATGGTAGACATACAATTGAGACAAATTTGTCTTATGGTTTATTCTGTAAATGATATTGGATATCCATTTTCGTAAAACAAATGGTATCCAGCCATATGACTACCAATATCCAATTAATTTGATTTTCTACGTGAATGATCTACTCAATATTCCCGACAAATTGAACAGTTACGATCCCAAATACAGATTACAAATGGCCTACAATTCAAGTCACTACAGAGTGTAGTGACATAGGTTACTACGGACCCTAAATCCGCTAAACATAAGTGGCTCACATTAATCTTACAAACTGAGAACTTAATTTGTAAGGGGGATCAAGAAACCCTTCAAACAAGACGAAATTGTGAACATCAGATATATACTTTTGACAATTACTTGGAAAACAAAAAACGAATCTCTTTTAGACCAATCCATTCCACTCATTATCCTCTCATTAATTTGTGGAAACATGATTCACAAACACTCCACACACTACTCATCCATAGCTGTCCATTCGTGTGAATCATTCCAATCATGGTGAAAATTTTGGGAGAAGTTTTTCAGTGCAGGGCGGGAACTATGTGGTGCTTTACATGGTACCCGTAACGTTCCATCAAAGTCTTCTAAAAATATTTGGGATATCATCACATGATAAGAGCTCGGCACCAAAAAAATTCTCAAATTTTCGAGATTCTCTTGCTGAACACCAGACCACAACTTGTTTGCATGAAGACAACAAGCTCATCAATCACCTTTCTTTCTTTTGTTTTCCCTTTGCACCTTTGTTTCAACTAATTATTTTATCGTCCTGAGGTATCACCACGTAGCATTCTAACGCCCTGATTCACCCGACATATTACTGGGTCTCACTGGGGTTGTGTATGGAATAATTACTCTTGTTTTTCTCTAACGGCTTCCATTTCATTTCTTATCATGACACGCGTCAAGTAATGAATGGATGTCATCTCATGGGTCCCAACAAAAATTCTGTAACTTTCTCTTTTTCAAGATCCTGGTAGGCACATCCAGGCCGACCATAAGATGATTTTCGTCCACAGATCACAGATGGGGTGGCTTAGAAAGTTAGTTACAATAAAAAACCAGTGGCCTCCACCCCACAAATAATTCATGCTTGCAAAGTTGCAATACCTCCCAGTGAGTAAAGAATATTTCCATGCCCACCAAAAGTGGTCTTCCTTTTAACCCAAATTTATACTCCCGAATTTCTTGTACATTTACGTGTATGTGAGTCATTTTCTCAATTACTTATATCTTTTAATTCATAAAGTTTTTTTCAATTTTGAAAACTTGGTTTAACAGAACTCATCGAGAACTATCAAACGAGATCCATATTGAATATATAACATTATACATTTGAATATATAACATTATATCATGTGAGGGCTCCCTCACAAAAAAAGTGCGGGAAAACAATTGTGGGTCGTTGGATCCTATACCCTTCATGCGATCCAAAGACTAACGACTGTTTTCCTGTACTTTTTTTTTTGAGGAAGATGAAAACTTCAGTATATATATATATAATTAAAATGTCGTAAATAGTGAAAGTATAATGTTATACATTAAATAAAAAAAACTACAGTAATTTGAATTGCCTGTGTACACAAACTATTGCCTGTGTACATAAACTAAAAAAAAATTCTACAAATATACATGTAAAAATTTGTACAAATTTTAGGTTAGTTAAATGTTTTGAACACCCAAAATAAAATATGAATGAACATCCAGTGCAAAATTAAATTAACCCACCAACAAATCACTTACTTTGAATAACCTAAATTACATCCCGTTATAGCTCAATCATAGGTGGCCTGAACATATAAAATGTGGTCATTGAATCAATGACTTTTTTTATTTTGTTATTTGCATCTAGTAATTTTATCAAATATTTTGTTTGAACACTTAGTCCAAAAATAAAAACATATGTTTATAAAGATCTTTGCAAAAGCTACATAATTTCCTAAAAAAATAAGCATATTTATGCTCCTGTTTGATTTTTTGCTTTGGTAAAAATATAAAAAATTGAAAACAACTACAACGTTTTACATGTTTTTGTATTTTTTAGGTAATTATACACTCTAGTATATAAAATTTTGTGAAGAAACTGATTTGTTAAGCTAGTAGAGTTAAGGTAATTTATGAATACCCTTAAAAATTCATTGAGCCAACTATGCAAAAGGTGGAGCGAATTAAGGGTTGTCGCCCTAACTACAATTTGGAAAAAAACCTACAATTACATTGAGAAAAAATATATATCATTAAATTATATAACCACACCTCCGCCCCCATTATATAAAAAATTCTAGCTTCGTTCCTGATAGTCTAGACGGAGCATTGGATTGCCCGTCCTGGTCCAATCACCAATGACCTGGGTTGGCGTAAACCAAGAGTACTGCAATAGTGCCATGTGACTCATCAGCCTCTTGGCTGAGGACCGGATCAGAAATTCAGAATAGTACTACAAGAGAAAACCACAGTAACTACTACCTCAACGAGCACGGCCCGGTTAATTTTTTTCGGTTTTCCAAAAGGAAAAGGAAAATACTTCCACCGTTCAAAAAAATTTTGTTTGTTTTTCGGCATGCGTGTCATTATTAAATTACTTATATCTTTTAATTTATAATATTTTTTATGATTTTAAAACTTTATGTAATAGATTAAATAAAGTTCTATCAAAATAAGATCCATCTTGCATATTGAAAAATTTATGCATTTAAAAATATTTTGAAGTGTCTGAAATAGTAAAAGTAGACAAGAATTTAGGACGAATAGAGTAATCTTTTTACACGCTTCGGCGTAATGAACTCCTAGAATCTTGTGCGGATAAAGAACTTGTGTAAGAGCATCCTCATCAGGATCCCTATTTTAGCTTTTAAGCTAATATAGGGAGCCAACCCCTCAAAATCCCCCCAAAATCAGTCTCTCTATTTCCCCTACCCAAATTATTTTTGCTACTTTCATGGTCTCTTTCAAATTTGAGTAGACTTACGCACCAATATTTGTTTATTGTTCTCTGCCGTAAGGGTACTGTGCAGACAGAAGAGAGAGAGAGAGGGAGACGGAAGAGAGAGAGGGGGAGGAGAATGGTTTAACCAATGGGTAAAGGAAAAAAGTCAGCCATTTGGCTGACACAAACAGGTACTACCCAGGCGGGAAAGGGGAAAAGAGTGGGAAAAATTTTTTTTTTATAGATTTGAGGGGAATAGTTTAATATAGTAAAGTTTGGATAGATAGTCTAATTTTTTGAGTTTTTGATAAAGTGGCTTGCTAAATTGTAAAAGGTGTTTTTGTAGTTAAATTTGGTGTTTTTTTTTTTTTTTTTTTGAGGCTGATGAGGATGCTCTAAGGAAGGGACACCTACGGAATTAAACAACTAATGAAGATCAGGGACGAAGCTATATAAGGGATGGGGATGGCCCCAGTCCATCACTATTTCTTATTGTGGAGTATATTTTACATATTTTTCATAGTTAACTAAATTATGGTGAATGATACCTTGCGACAAATGACTAATGACAAAAAAAAAATAAAAATAAGATACCTTGCGACAGTGATACTGCATTCGCGCGATGAATGATTTGATAATAACAATACTTGAGATTAATTTTTCAATTTATCAAAATTGTCCCATAAAAACTCGAATAACTGGATTTATTCTTAAAAAAAATCCTAGGATTTCTTTCATAGTTCGGTCCCCTCCAACTTTGATTCCTGACTTCGCCACTGATGAAGATGGTGGCTTTAGATAACTTCATCTTCTCTCAGTAATCCTAATTTCTTCCGAGATTGGCTAATTATGCGTCGAAGAGTTCTCGAAGAGTTCAAATAGTAACTATAAGAGCATCCTTATGAGGCTACTTATTTTAACTTTTAACCAAATGTAGAGAGCCAAACCCCTCAAAACCACCCAAAATCAGCTTCACCAAACAATTGATCAAATTTATTTTTGCTACAGTGACTACTCAAATTTGGTGCGGCACTGTTCACGAACCAAAAGGAACGTCTTTGTTCATACATTATTCACGCACTGTTCACTTTTTTATTATTACTTTTGGGGAGTTAGAGTAGAAAGAAAGAATAGTTTACTATAGTGAAGTTAGAATAGAGAGCCTGATTTTGTAAGTTTTTTAAAAAGTAACTTGCTAAATTATAAAAGGTGTTTTTGAGGTTAAATTTGGTGTGTGTTTTTGTGAGTCTGATAAGAATGCTCTAATAAGGTGTCTCCATTTCTAAATTAAAAGTATTTTTTATCTATGATTTAATTAAAAAGTTGGTATAGTAATAGATTTCTTAAGTAATGATTAAAGATAAGATCCACTAGATAACAAAAATTTATGCATTTAAAAATATTTTTTAACTACGTGTCCCCACCGAAACCGAGTAAAACCATGTAGACAAGAATTCACTTTTGGATCAGGAAAACCGATGGTAAGAAACCATTAACGGAAAAATCGTTCATCGATGATGTCAACGGCGAAGAACGCGATCCTACTACGTCGTCATCGGTCTCGGCGAGAACGAGATAACGAGTGTTTCAAAATTCACCGAACACATCGAACTCTTCCTCAATTTTAAGAATCGCGAGTATCCGTCATCAAAATGGCTAATACCGAGTGGCAAGTCGCCTGACCTTCGCCGCGGTGACTCAATCACACCTAACACTGTACCTCCATCCAGTCTCTCTCTCTTTCCCCCTCCTCCATTGTATTGAATGTGAAATCGGTTCGAACATTCGAAGTTCCCAGAACGAACTGTCATGAATTGTGATATTTTAAAGAAGATTACACTAAGGCACCCGGCTATGGAAGAAGATATAGTGTGACCCATATTTATGAAACTTGATAGATTGATCCTTGGAGTGAAGTTCCAAAATGACAGAATCCTCGAACTTTAAAAGATGACTATTAGGTCCTTAATTTCATAATAGCCCTTAGAGGTACAGCAAATAATCCATTATAACCACACCTTGTCTTTATAAATTCTTATCTTTATAGAATGATTTTTTTGCAATATTGTAACAAAATTTCAAGGTTTCGTTGTTTCCAATGAATGAAGTTTTTAGGAAATCAAAATCCAAATTCAACACCGATAGAGATGATGTTGTAGAAAGAAAGATAAATTATTTTCTATTACCTTTGTAGCTTTAAATGTCGGTGTAAATACCCATCTTGTGAGTCTAGATAATCATCTAATCCCAAGTAGGCTTTAAAAAAAAAGATATAGTACAAATGACCACATCTTGTGAGCTCGGAAAAGACCTTTTGTGACTCTAGATAACCAAATCTTGTGATTCCGGATGACCACATCTTTGAGGTCTAGATAACCACATCGATTCCAAGTAGGATTTTAAAAAAAAGGATATAATACGAATAACCACCTCTTTGTGAGTCTAGATAACCACCTCTTGTGATTCCAAATATCTGCCTTTTTTATAAATTTAGAATGTTCAATGATAATTGACCTTTCGTTTATCGTGTCGGCTCGCAATGATAAATCAATTCCGTTGTTAATTAGTTTTTTTTTTGTCATTTGAAGTTTTTCATGTTTTTCAAAGTAGTTTGCAGCCTCATGAATGTTGATTTTGTATTTTCATGTTGATAAAAAAGAACTCTAATTTCAAGCAAGGAAATGTAACATTAATTCACTTTATTGTCGATCGGGAAATGTAACATTAATTCACTTGGCTACTAATTCAACAATTTTGTTGGTCCCAAGTATGCTTTTTAAACAAAGATATAGTCCAGATAACTACATTTGGGGAGTCTAGATAACCACCTCTTGTGAGTCCAAATAACCACATTTAATCCCAAGTAAGCTTTTAAAAAAAGATAAAAAAATAAAGATAACCACATCTTCTCAGTTCAGATAACCACCTCTTGTGATTCCAAATATGGTTATAGAGTAAATGCGATATGGTTTTTAATTTCCAATTCTTTAGTAATAGCAAAAATAATACTACAAACCAAAGTAGTTGTGATGTTCTCTAGCACCACACACAATGCGACAAACAATACATAAGAGTCTTACAGATTAACACAAATTCTTGTGGGAGACTAAGGTACTATTTCCTTTATGGAACCAACCAATAATATTTTGAGCTATTTGCAAACCCGGATGTAGTAAACCGATCCACTTGTTGCATCCTTAAAAATTTGTGAAATAACCACCTCTTATGATTCCAAATATGGTTATCTGCAAAAATAATACTACGAACTATAGGAGTTGTGATGTTCTCTGGCACCACACACAATACAACAAACTATACATGAGAGTTGCTATAGTACATTAACACAAATTCTTGTGGGAGATGTGATGGACCTTCGGCGGTTCCAGTTCAACCTGTTTTGCAATTCAATCGCTAGCCACCGAACAACCTTCAAGAATGAACAAAGCGTGGAAACTTTGTTATCTTATTAGAAAAGTATGGTATTCGTATTAAGCTCTAGATATGCAATTAACGTGTGTAAAAACGGTAGAACGCTAACCAGCTAACCTTCAAAAAGATAGAGGGTGGAGTGGGAACTCCATAAGCCTATAACAGAAATCATAAATTAAGAATCAAGCCAAATTTTCCAACAATTTCCTGGGAACTCGGACAATCGAACTGCAGATACTAAACCTTCCCCGGAAATAGGAGTTTCTAGCAATTGATAAAAATAAAGAAGTGGCAAACAAAAATTCATGACAAAAAAGATGATAGGTTAAATTAGGTGCATAGAACTTCCATTTAGCACTTGAGCATCCTCTAGAGTTGAATCTGACATCACTAATTAGCATGGAGTATCTACATGCTAGCATCACTTAGTAATCCATGGAATTGCCCGACCATGAAATGCAACTAATGGTATGTCTAATTACAAAACTCAGCCATGCATTTTTAAACCATTAGAAATTAGAGAAACTTGATCGATTAGGCATACTTTAGGTTGCTAATGCTATTATTGCATGACTTAAGTACTCAACTAATGCCTATGACATGAAAAGCAAAAAATAAGGCAAAACGTTAGATGTATGTATTATGAAATTTATCTCTGGCTCATAGACCTATGGAGTGCACTAATGATAAAATATTAAAATGTTGTATTCCACACTTCCAATAGACTCTTTTTGCCTAGTCATTTTGTCGAACACGTAACCTACGATCATAATATGAGCAGTGTTCTAAAAGAATCTGGAAAGCTGAGTACTCACACCCTTGGCGCTAGAAGGCCCTCGCCGACTAGCTTGACTAGCCTGATTACACCAACTAGCTCGACGAGGTGCCGAATACTCGGCCCTGAAAGTTAGAAGGCGTCCGGCCGCCTTGGGAACGCCTAGCTAGTTTTAGAACCTTGAATAGTGGGCCCAAATGCATTACCAACTAGTGCAAGAACATAGTGCGTAATAAGAAATCAAGCATCAAAAAAGCATTACACAGAGAGTATGAATCATTATGAAATCTGGGAAGGCACATTTCATCGAACACCATATCTACAGTCCCCATCAAGTAACAGTTTTTTTTTTGTCCCTTTAAAATTTTGCAGTAGGATATCGATGAACATTTAATTTCTTTCTCAAAATGCTGAGATTTAACACACATAGAAGGGGAAAAAACGAAGAAAGAGTGGAAATGCCTAGTATAAAGTTGATCTCTTTCTTCTTCCAAAGCAAGCATCGAGTTGACCCACTTCTTATGCAACCAAAGAAAACAACCGATGAATTCATATCGTCGGCGTGCGAACCTTCGAGGAAGCGCTACGAGACCTTAGCTTCGAGAGAGCTTGAAAAGTCTCCGGCGGCATCACTTGCTTCAGTCCGATCAAGAGAAAATTGAAGTAGAGTCAGATAAGAAGGCAGCCATCGGCGAGACTGCAGCAAATGGGGGAGAGAGGCGGCGATAGTTGCTTCGGTTCCGAGCTAGAGAAGACCGACGTATCGTCTGAGAAGAAGGCGGCCACCAGTGAACTAGTTGTAGAAGATGGGTGAATGGCGATGGATCTCTCTCTCTCTCTGTTCAAGTCTGCGCCCAAAAAACGTTAATAAAGAAAGGGCAATTTTGTCCAGTGAAAAATAAAGAATGGACCTGAGGCCTTACAAATTTCATAATAGTGGACCCGAGAGCTTGTAAAATTGGGGAGTGGACTGGGCTATGTACAAATAGCTATAATGGACTTCTCACCAATTCTTTATTAATTAAACGCAATATTTTTATTACAAAGTACTCAGGATGTACGGACAAGCTTCGGCGGACTAATACTATTCTTCTTTTTTTTTTTCGTTTGATTTTAAGTTTGATCCTGCTTGATTTAAGCAAATTACTCGGCCTTTTTGGAGACTTTTTTAGTTGATATATTGTGATAGAATGATCTGTCTCGAAAACTGCAATAAGTAAAAAAAAAAAGCCATAAAGGGGAACGCGGCTTAATCTAGTTAACGATTTTCTAAGGTATTTTTGGGCTTTTTTAACTCTTTAAATTTTTCACTAGTGTTCAAGTATTTCAATGCAATTCGTTTTTCTCAAATACATTAACTGAAACAGAAACAACCTGACTTTTGTCTATAGCGTGAAAAAAAAAAAAAAAAAAAAACATTAAGAGAAACGGCACTTATATTTTTGTCGCTTTATTTTATATTTTCTTCTTCAAACTCTCTCAACAGCCACAAACCCGGGATAATTCATTCACCTTATGTTAAATGGAGAAATTGTGTCAAAAAAAAGGTATCGTCACGTGTACTCTGTAAAACTGTACGTCATGGACACTGCTATTCCTAGGAAATTACAATATCCCAAAGAAGGACCCGGGGTCAGGTGTGCGCATCCGAGCTGTTGATCTCAGCAAAATGTCTCCAATTTTATTTTGGCAATGGACAACTCAAATTTGCAAAGTACGGAGATGAAATCAGGACCATTAGAATTGGATACACATCCGATAACTCGGATGCCGCACACCAAGGAACATACCCCAGCAAAGGAGGACAAAATACAGTAAACACGAATTAAATTTCCATGCAGAAATTTGTAGTAAATGACTTGCTTGTCCTATTATTTTCACAATGTTAACGGTACCACGGATGACAAAATTATTAGATGCTGACTCAGCGTGAAAGTCCTTTGTCTTAGGTCGCATTAAACGATTCCACGTCGGATTGTTGTACCACCGTCCCCTCCGCTTAAATGTTCTTCGTGCCCCTACTCTCCTACGTATAGAGAGAGAGAGAGAGAGAGAGAGTGAGTTTCAGTGAAGAGAGAGAGAGAGAGTTTCAGAAGAGAGAGAGGCCTTCATTGTTAAACTAACAGGTTCTGCTCGCATACTCAGAACTTTGGAAGAGATGGGCGAAGTAAGTGATTTCTTCCCTTTTTTTTCCGGTTTGGCAGTCAGGGTTGTCGGGGCCAGTTTACGCATATCTCGACTAAACCCATTTTTTAGTCCGGTCAAAGATTCTTGCCCTTACATAGATGTTTGGTTTTATGTTAACTTATGATTTCCTATGGAATTGTGTGTTGTTTGGTGTTGAAGGAAAACAAAGAGGAGGAGAAAAAGGAAGAGGAGAAGAAGAGTGAAGGAGGTGGGAATTCGGAAGAGAAAAAAGAAGAGGAGAAGAAAGATGAGCCCCAAGAGATTGTGGTCAAGGTTGATATGCATTGCGAGGCTTGTGCACGAAAAGTTGCTAGATCCTTGAAAGGATTTCAAGGTTTTGTTTTTATTTTTCCAGTTGTTAACTCATTTGACACCATCTTGAACTTCTCACATTTAACTTTGTTATTTTAGACAAGAAAACGCAACCACAGGGACGATGGACGCAAAATCGAGTGTACGTTAGATGAAATAATTTATTGGGCGGCAAAACCTATGTAGTTATAAAATTTATAGAAAATTATTACTATATTTATAAGAAAATTTTAAAACTTTAGAAGGGTAGTCACCCGGGTTAACACTCCCTTGCATCTGTGTTTGTGCAACCAGTGAGAGCCAAGGAAATGCTCAAATAAATAGGGATGGAGCCGGGCGTGCCAATAGTAGTGGTCGCTCCTGCAAGGAAAAAAAAAACCTCTAGTGTTATTTAGAAAATAAAATTAAAAAAATTTCCTATAAATTTTATAGGCTCGTCCCTGTGTATAGTAAAATTTCTAGCTCCGTGCTTGCAAAGAAAAAAAAATGTAGTTGGAAGAAATGACTTCCAGCTTGGGGGATGGTTTATATTTCTTTGGTGAAAACCGTACAAAATTGATCTGGCCAGTTAGTTGAACTTGGTTTGGGCTGATAAAGCAATTTCTACGGTCTTTTAGTAAAGTTTAGTCTTGGCTAAAAAAGGAAGAAACGGTACAAAGTTGATTTTGGTACTAAACTTTACTTTTAATACGTTGTGATTATTCCGTTCATTGCAAGAAATTTTTGGGTGCAAATCGGGTATCCCGTGGTGCCCGAACGCATATTTCAGCCAGATTTCTCCCTCCCTCTCTCCTCTTTTTCTGTCTAAATTCAGGATCATCCAAAACACTTTTGGACAGCCGAGATGCGCATTGAGTACATCCACATGATATCCATCCGGCACCCAAAATTTTCTCGTTCATCCCACTTTGTTTGTCCTTACATAAGAATTAAACTACCCAAGAAAAAAAAAAAACACTAACATCCTACATATATGGATACGTACATGAGAAAACATTTTTTACACCGGCGGTGTAAACTAAAGTTTTCTCCAAATCGATTGTATTG
The DNA here is from genome assembly GCA_016920895.1 of Vaccinium myrtillus. Classification (NCBI taxonomy): domain Eukaryota; kingdom Viridiplantae; phylum Streptophyta; class Magnoliopsida; order Ericales; family Ericaceae; genus Vaccinium; species Vaccinium myrtillus. The sequence goes on along the minus strand of CM029275.1, from coordinate 16,877,504 downwards.
TGTCATGTGTCCATGTTACATATACGTTTACCTATAAACGTTTTGCTGTTAAAGAGTGGGTTAGGTGGTGCAGGTGTGGAGGATGTAACGGCGGATTATAAGGCGAGCAAGGTGGTGGTGAAAGGGAAGACAGCAGACCCAATAAAGGTGTGCGAACGTATTCGAAAGAAAAGTGGCCGAAAAGTTGAGCTCATTTCACCTTTACCTAAGCCCCCTGAGGAGACCAAGGAGGAAAATAAGGAACCGCCCAAAGAAGAAAAGAAAGAAGAGGTAATTAAATTCATTTCCTCCATTGATTTCTATCTAGTCTAGCTACTTTTCTACCAAGATTTTAAATATTACCAACATCTACGCTATGTAATGGTTTTTTTGTCCTCTTTGATGCGTTTCGGCTGATACCCATTGCGTGTATAATTGCTCCCCGATCCGTATCTCATCATGTTTCCGCTACTCCACTAGCGTTACACCGGGCCGTTTCTGCTGTTTAAAACCTTGCTTTACTACTCCTACTAACTGATGCACCGTATTCTTTCACTTATTTAGTGTGTCGCGTGGTTGAACATATTGTTGTTAGAGAAAAAGCTTCTTTACTGAGGACTCTGTGATCGGGAGTTTGCACCGATCCAATCCGGGCCGAACAATTCAAAACACAGATTGCTCGGATGTAATCTGCACTTTGACTGGTAAGAGTGTATTCTTACCGCCGGTCAAAGTGTATCTGAAAATCCGAACTATTAAATGCTTGAATCGTGCGGTACAGATTGAGTTGGTGCAAAGAGCCTCTTCATGGAGGCTCCGTGTATAAGTCTCTCTCTCTTGGTATATATCTTGGTTTCTTACCACATGCAAGTGAGTGAAAAGGGAAAAAAACAAGTCTCTGAAACAGGGTAGGGACGCCAATAAAGAGGAGATTTAACACTGGTTTGGAAAATTGAGGGGCCAAGCCACCCACCCAGCACCAGATGGCAGATGGCAGATATATATATCATCAGCTTTGTGGGGCTAATAAATAATAGAGTAATACATTCATATATGATATTGCAGCAGTTTCAACTTGTGTCTGCTGTTTTGCTGCTGACATGAAAGCAACACATCATGTTATCATTCAGGTGGACACCCAGTGTAACAGTTGTTCTGTCACTGTGGCACATTTTACTAGGGAAAATTTGAGAACCATTGAACTTTCACTGCCCCACTGTAAAACCTGGTGGGTCAAGGTTCCTCGTGGGTCTGCATGTGATCTCTCTGCTAGATTTACCCCACTAAAATGATGATAGAATGATACAGTACTCAAAGGGGTACACAAATTGAAAGAAGGGAAACAAAAAACTTTTAGCATTACCGCATGGCTTTTAACCATCTTGAGCTCGACATTGCTACTAAGTCGTTAGCTGGTCCGAACACCCAGTAGAAAAGTGCAGTGATCGCTTATGTATATTACGTGGTCACTCATTCCATATATATGCAGCGTAGAATTGTGTTTGTCGGGAGCTCCTGATTCGAACTAATCCCCTGGACTAGGCCGACCCGGTGTGCTCCTGTTGACTTGGCGTACGCACGCACGTCTTGCTGCTGCTGAATTTTGAGCCAACCTCCTCTGGACTGGGCTGACCTGATGTCCTGGTTGGGCTTTTCTCTTATTGATTTTCAAGTGGTTCCAGGTTCCCAGGCCTTGGTTGGATATCCATCCATGAATTGCAATTTAATTCTCTTTCAAAGCTGTATTCTAAGCCTCTAGTAGTCTAAAATTAAAGATATACGACGACATCCGATACATTTTTTGGGGGGATTACTTTAAAGTCCTAATTAGAGTATGATGCACTAATGATATTTCTCTGATGCCATCTCCAATGATGGTTGCAATCGCATGGGCGTGGTTTGAGTCCACATCGCGTAAATATACTGGAAAGATAGTTTTATAAGCGGGATTATAGAATTCAATTGTTATCCTTGGTCCTATTTAGCATGGAACCGGCTGATGAAGTAACGTTAACTTTAACTGGATTGCATGATATGTGTAATGGAGTTGGTCTGTGATTTCTTGGCAGCCGCCTGCTGTTGTAACTATTGTGTTGAAAGTTGGAATGCATTGCGACGCCTGTGCTCAAGTTTTGCAGAAGAAAATCCGAAAGATCCCAGGTATATTTAAACACAACATTGACCTCACTTTCTCCCAGATTTCTTTTTCTTCGATCGCCTTGTTCAATTCGTTGTTCACCTTTCAACTAGTGCTATTACAAATAAGATAGAATCCAAAATGAGCCGTTTTGAATGCTCATTGGGATTCTGTTTTACCTCAGAGGTTCCTTAGTGTTTGTCTCATTCGAGCAGTTGGTAGTTTCATTTGACAGTTTTATGGTTACAAAAAGCAGAGAAAGGTGGTTACAAAATTTCAGCATATTGTGTTGCAGGAGTTGAGTCAGCAACAGCAGACTTAGCAAATGATCAGGTAATCGTGAAAGGTGTCATTGATCCTGAAAAGCTGGTCAGTGAAGTGTACAAGAGAACGAAAAAGCAAGCTTCGATTGTGAAGGAAGAGGAGAAGAAGGAAGACGAGAAGAAAGAAGAAGAGAAAAAAGAAGAAGAAAAGAAAGATGGCGAAGAGGCAAAGGCCGAAGACGATGATAATAAGTTTGACATCAAGAAAAGCGAATATTTGCCGCCAAAGTACGATTTGGAGTACTATTATGCACCTCAAATTTTCAGCGACGAAAATCCACATGCTTGTTCTGTTATGTGAAATTTCAGTCACTGTATTTCCCAGAGTAGCTACCTTCTGCGATTTTCCATGTTTTTACGCATGGTAATAAGATGGTTGCTAGCCAGGCCGTCGTTTGATGGTTTAAGCTATGCTGTTTTCTTAAATATCCAAGTCCTGTTTCAGTAAATGTAAATACCCACAACGCTGGGTAATAAGCGATGATTAAGCCTATGGAATCGTGATGAGTTGAGATTTCCTCAACTCTCAGCCGTAAATATTTGGTGCATATATGGACTAGTACTGTACAAAGATTGGAATAGTCTCACGGTGAGTTTCATCAAATGCATAAGCAGAAAATATATTCCATGTTTTCGTTCAGAATTAGCTTACACAGTGACAAACTTCTGCTTCGTTTCATTTACCGGCAATCAGGACTATTTTTTACTTTTTTTTCGGGCAAAAGTAATATTTTATTAGGGGAAAGGCGGAAAGGGTTCAACCGAATGTTGGAACATAGAGCCATAAGGGACAAATCCCTAAACGCCCGAGGGCCTAAAAAGCCCAGATAAAACCCAAAACACCTTAAAGCCTAAAGAACCCAGAATATACAATAGAGCCCAGTCCAAGAAAACCCAAAACCTAACCATAATGCACACCCCATGTGACACAGTTACAGTAAATATATGCCAATAGAGCCTACCCAAGAAAACTCAAAACCTCCACAATGCACTACAGACAGAAACCACCACCCGCACACAACTTGAGACAGACCACCACCACACCGCTGGACCGCCACCTCCAGAAACCACCAAGAACCACATGCCAACACCCCTAAAAGAACGACCCATAGAAGCAAAACCCAAGTTGTTGCGAGCACTCAGCCAAACCGTTAGGCGATTACCGGAACCCCAACAGTGTTGACCGACGGATCAACCACGCCGTTAGACAAAAGCAACGGTTAGCCCAGGAACTAACCAGTCGGAAGACCAGCCGGAGAATATCAAGTGCCATGACCCCAGAAAAATATTAGTAGTTCAAATTGCAATATTTAGCATCCTTTTGAGCAAATTGTATTGTCAAATCTCAATTTTGAGCCGCCTTTAGCAATCAATATTCGGCACCAATAAGTTACCATGTTCTATCAAATAGCTAGACAAGCAACTGTCAATGGAAGTTTCAATGCAGAGAGACCACTCCTTTTTAATCTTCGAGACAGCAAAATGTAGTCCAAAAGATACCCATTCTGGGGTGGGATTGAGAGAAAGCTGGTTCTTCTTAAAACTATGTTGACTAACCTTATTGAGGGAGGCATGAATCACATTATATACAAGAAGCCAATCATCATCAACAAAATCATCTGTTATGTTTGTCCTAAGTACTAAAAGTAACATACATTTTGATCATGTAATGGACGATGGTATAGATCCACGACAGCGATAGACTCGGCCAAAATGTGAAGAAAGGCAGTGGTCCTCGGATGCTTAGATAGTTACTTTCGAAATGCCTGTGATTCGACTCGAGGTGCATGAAATGTGACCTGCGACCGTTGAGACATGCATAGCATGAGTAGTTAAAAAGTAAAAGTAACACACATTTTGATCATGTAATGGATGTTGGTATAGATCCACGACAGCAATAGACTCGGCCAAAATGAGAAGAAAGGCAGTGGTCCTCGGATGCTTAGATAGTTACTTTCGAAATGCCTGTGATTCGACTCGAGGTGCATGAAATGTGACCTGCGACCGTTAAGACATACATAGCATGAGTAGTCAAAAAGTAAGTAAGAATTAGAATGTGTGGCACATAGCTAGGGGAAATTTCCCACAAATCGATCGATCACTTGTCGGATTAGGGAACATTAAAAAAGGAGGACAAGATCATACAAGCCTAGTACTAGTAAAGATGCCCTAGCCTTGGTCCCTTAGCTTATCTCTAACCGAGAAGACCGACCAAACGGATGGTACATAATCGGAGATTCTTGCCTTTGTGAACTGAACTTTCAAAAATGAAATGATGGTGTTCGACATTTCCATGTGTCTCACACTGAATTAAGGTGCTTGAAACACCACCCAAAAAAGAAGGCCCATCATGAAGCCCAATCCGAATAGTTCTCATTCCCAAAAGAGACTGTGAAGTACATGTTTTGTGGGCTGCCTTTTTGTTGTTTGGAATTTCCGGCCTACATTTAGATTATGGTGGTGGGGGTAAAGATCCTGAAGAAACTAGCCCTGTGACCAATGTTCAAAATATGGGGCATTACTGTTTTGGGCTTTCAAATACCGTTGCATCTTGACAAGCATACCCGTGAGTTTGAAAATTGCATTTGAAAATTGCATGTGTAGTATCCGGTTCCCAATGTGTATTACCCAATTAGGGGGTGGATACGGGAATCTCTTTTCCACCATCAATGATTTTTAAAAGTTCACAACCATGAACCTTATCTACATACCAAATGTCTAATTTTAGTATGATAGGTATAATAATTTTTAGAATTTTGTATTTTTGCCCCTTGTATATGGTATTTTTTGCATGTCCAACTACTTGCCCTCCTCCTTACCACTAACACACCAAATAATTTTCCTTGTAACTCTCTAATTCTCTTCACCACTACTTGTTTTCCTTACCATACCCAATTGCGTCGAGTTGTTGTATATTGTCATAGATATGTAACTCCAAGAGCTAAATAATCATTTTAATGAGGTAAACACTGAGTTGCTTCTTTTGTGTTGCATGTCTAAGTTCATCCAACTCATTTGCAAGTTTTGACAACAAAAAGTTGAACCGCTTGGCCGAATTTTATCCTAAAGACTTCTTTGGTACTGAGCTTTTGATTCTTTCGGATCAACTTGATCATTGATGTGCGGTCTAGTGTCGAGTTTTCAAACTTGAAAGGAATTGGTGATATTTCTCGAAAGATGGTTGAGACCCAAAAAGATATAGGGTATCCATTGGTTTTCAGGCTTTTGACTTTGGCTCTAGTTTTACATGTTGTGACAGCTACAGTAGAAAAAGCATTTTCTACTATGAAGATTGTGAAGAATCGACTTCATTACCAAATGGATGATCAATGGTTGTATGATAACTTGATTGTGTATATTAAGAGGAGATTTTTAATAGTATCACAAATGAGGCTATCATGCTACGATTTCAAAATATGAAAAATCGTTGGGGTCACTTGTAAACGTTGTTACAAGTTTTAAATCGATACCTACTTAGCTACTTTTTGTTGGCATTCAAGTATAACTTTTTGTGGTCGGTTATGAACACGGTTATAAGTTATATATCTAAGCTAATTTTTGTTTGGCATTTCAGTGTATCTTTTGGGAGATCAATTGTAAATGAAATTATATGTTATTAATAGATATCTACTTTAACTCATTTCTTTTTCACATTTTGGTGTTTTTTTTTTTTATTATTCTGCTTTAAGAATTTGACCTCACTGACATTTAGTTCTGGCTCCGTCCCTGGGCTCAATTGTTATGGTTATTTATCCCAGTAATCTTTATGGATATGTATCTCAATATCGCGACCCGAAGCAACCAAATCGCGGGACCACAAGGCACTAGATAGATGATTATAAGGAAGGAATTTGAGGTAGATAATAGTAGACAGCAATGGTTGCAGAAAGTAGTCTTGACCTTATACATCTCAAGTTCATCAATTTGGTTCTATCTCCGTGGAGTTTCTTTATGAGAAGGGACCCTTTTAGATTCCAACCATTCCTGGCTACAAAAAGTCTCTCGTACTTTTAATCATAACGTCCCCACTACCACATGGTGAAGAATGTCACGACTTAAGTCATATAATTCGTGTGTACGTGAGCGCGAGCGTGAGCTTGGAAGCGTCTTTGAATCATATCTCAAACTATCATAATCCACAATAATGAGGTTTGAGAGTGTGAGCGCACAATGTACGGATTGAGGATTGAGAATGGTAACACAAGGCATTTCGAAGGATTATGTGACTAGGATAACGACTCGCGAGCGACTTTGATACTATCAATTTCTGCTTGTGACGTCCCTTCACCAAATTTCAATTACAACTGAAAAGACATGTGGAGAATGAAAAGGAGCATAAACTAGCAGCAGCCAATGCTAATTCTACAGCCCACTTTTGGGTTCACATAAAACCATTCATTAAATTTCAAATAACTTTTCTAGTGGCCCTGTGTAGTGGCCTTGGGTCCCAGAGGGTCAATGGGTACAGCCTATGGTTTCCATGCCCATCGGACGAGTTGGCCTAAAATAACTGAGGATCCGGGCCTAAGGCGTGGGCTTCGGCCTGGTGCCAAAGGCCTTCAGAAAGGCCGATCCTCGGCATTACCGTGCACTCCCGCAAGCACTTCAGCCGACCCTTCGAATCTCGGCGAGGCAGCTTCCGCGAAAGGGTGACCGCATTACTAGTCACTCGGATGAATACAAGGCCTCAGCCGGAGTTACTCCCTCGGCTGCAGGGGGCCCCCGAGGAAAGAAGATGGTGATTTTGATCTCCCAATACTAAAGAATTTTTTGGTGCCAGTCGGGCATCATGTGTCCGTGCCCGATCACACAATCCGACCGTTACTTTTGGACGGTCCAGGCACCCAAAAATTGCTCCCCTATACTTTTCCTACCTACCTTCCATCTTAATCTGCCTTTCCCCCACCTCATGACCCACCACCCAAACTTTTTCTTGGTCCCCTTCTTTCGATTTTCCGGTACAAATTATAGGCCCTTTAATTTGTACACTGAACTTGTTAACTTATACGTTCTGAGGTGAACATTTTTCTGTTATTACACTTGAATCTGTCATAATCTTTGTTGCAACATCCAGACGATTTAGGTAGCTATGTTTTGGATCTTCATGTTGGAGAATTGTGAATGATATCTGGAAATATGGAAGGTCTCACGAGACAACCGTTAGATGCGTCTATTGATAACCCACGAAGACCCCCATTATGTGATGATGGCAGAGTTAATCTTGACATTTATTGCGTCGGTTTCAAAGTTGATTTCTACATTGCAACCCAGTACTACTCTGATATAATACGGGTACCAAGAAATTTGAGCTCCCTCAATACTACTCTGAAATTCTGGTTTTGTGTGAGAGAGGGACAGTCAAGGACTCAAGGTTCAGTTCACCAAGGCTTTTATCGGAGGTGTTTCGACTTTCGTAGTTCAGCCGTGAGCTGTTTAACCTGGGAGACAGACGCCAATTCACCAACAAAACCCTTCGGTAGGCGGCGAATTTGTTTTAAGAAGACAATGGTTTTCACAGGACTCGGTTCGGTTTTTATGATACGTCATACCGTTTGTATCATTCTTATATTCTGTTCATGTAATCTATATTTCTGTTTATAATATCAATGAAATGGTTATTTAGAATTCTGTGCCGCAGTAACTTTTCCTACACTTCACTCTATAGAGCCATTCGTGTTGGAGAAAGAAAAAAAAAAGGCAAGGGCTTTATTTTTTTTGTGCAATGAAGTAGAGATCCCTATGGTGTTTTTTCTACAAATTCAAGATTCGAATACATGTTGGGATCCACTCCGTGTGGGCCAGATGGGCTTAGGCCCAAGGTTTGCTAGAGTATCCTTAGAATTACCTTAGGATTATAAATACTCTTGTTGTCTCTATTATTTTGTGAGTGTGGTAGCACAATGTGAGCGGGACAGGCTGAGAATGTGAGAGTGGGAGCCTGTTGTGGCCTCCCCCACCAAAGTGGGAGCCAGTTATTGCTCCCCGGAGAGGTTTTTCATGTGTATGTATTTGTAAATATATACGATGGAGTTTTCCTCAGAATTCTTGTGTGTGTTTGAGTGCGTGCGTGACCCGAATTACACAACAATACACCCTTAAGAGAGAGATGTGATAGTATTTGTCTGGTTTGAGAAAATATTACACGGGACTTTTTTTTTCCAAACCTCCATTACGTTAGTGGAAAATGTGATCAATTCCCTGGGCTTATATGCGGATATTGCCTCTCACTTCGAATAACCGAAGAAGACTAAGCCTAAAGTAGCAGAAACATCGCTATAAAATCCTAACGGGTAGCTCAAGAGTAAACAGAGATGAGCCGTAAACACAGACCTCCTGAGTTCGAAATTTGGCAACCTCCCGGGACTAGGTTGCAAGTGAAAAAATTTCTTGTAAATCTCCTTGTCCTGGTATGGATGACTTGCCTTTGTGGATCTCTTTGTCCCGGTATGATGACTTGTCTTTAACTGGACCGAGGAGCGAAATAGTTAAGGTGCGCGTAAACTAATCTAGACACCTTGACCGTCGGAAACAAAAAATGAAACATCGCTCGACAACATCCCAAGTTTGTCGTTATGTTAGCTTTTTCAATGGGTTGATGATTTTAGAGGATGAACCCCACCTTTTTTGTTCGATTTTTGGTAGATTAGAGGTCTATCGACAACTAAGATCTCAGTTTTCCTGTCCTTCAATGTGAACGCAACAAGGTTGTTTACATTCTGAATTCTTAAAAATAATGCATTCCTTGTTTTCTTTGTTTCATTCGCTCTTAAAATACAAAAAAAAAAAAAAAAGAATAAAAAAAAATCAATCTGAAAATATTATACTTTTAAAAAAATTTATGCCTATCACTATTTAATTTATTTAAAAAATCAAGTTTGATTTTAAAGAAAAGAGGTGAGGCGAACTTTGGGATTCTATTAGAGGGGTCCCAAGGAGAAATTTTTAGCTGCAAATAGGGTACCGCACACGTAGTATCCGAGCGCGAATCTCGGATATTCAAAAGTGTTTTAGACGGTCCAGATTTCTCCCTCCCTCTCCTCTTTCTCTCTCCAAAATCCGAACTGTCCAAAACACTTTTGAACGACCAACATCCGCACTGGGTACCGTCACTTAGTACCTAGTCGGCACCCAAGTTTTTCTCGGTCCCCTAAGCTCCACTAGGACCAACTTTTTCTTCCATCCTAGAAATCAGGGCAGGCCTAGGGTATTTCGGGTGCCCTAAGCCTAATCGTCAAGTGGTGCTCCGTATATTTTTATAATTAAACAACAATAGTGAAATTATTTGTCTATATAATTATTTTAGTTCATGTTGAACAATAAACATGCTTTGGTTTTAGTGGCATAAAAGTGTCATTGATTGTCTTCTTACACTGGGATCATTTTTGAAAAGTAAACCCTTAAAAGAAATGATGAATATACTCTGCTTACCATTGGACAAAGAAGAGCATATTTATATAACTGCGAAAAAACTACCAATATTTTTTCAAAAATTCATGATTGGTACCCGTTTTTTGCCCAAAATCCGAGGCCCGGGCCTCATGAGCCTTGCTACAAATGGCATGGAACCGCCTTGATGACGCATTGGTGTTCCTCCGGGGCTGCCTCCTTGCCGAGAGGAAGCATGTTGCTCGAGACCCGATCGAAAAAAAAAAAAAAAAATTGCATGGAACCGTAAACTTAAAGTTGTGTATTGTACTGTGCTAATTTTATTTTCATTAGGAATGTGCCAATTCCTTCCGCATGGAGTAAATGGGGAAAAAGTTTTGTATACGGGCGGGTGCCACATGACCGAGCTTACATGGTGTCCGAACGCTGCATTTTGACCGTTTAAAAGTGCTGAAAACTCGTTTGTAAATGGGGGTAATGGTGTGTAATTCTATCCCCTGGACCAGTGAGTGACGACGTCAACGGTCGACGCTATGTCGGACCCACCCCACCACAAAACAAACTATTGGAAACGATCGGTATTTAGCCCTCCGGCCGTCCAATTGTGGGGCCACTTCTATGCCTTGGTTTACGAAAAGTCAAAATGTGGACCCCGTGACCTAGCGATTCTCTCATTTTTTTGTGGCAAACCTGGCCTAGCAATTCAGTGCTTTACATTTGTTGTGCTTTCGGAAACTACTTCCTTTCAATTACATACCAATCATTCGCAGCCGCACACCCCCGCACAAACTTTTGCTTAGCCAAAAAAATAGTACTCTCGCCGAGAGTGGTCAACCGAACACCCCGAAAAAAATATTTCTTTTAAAAATACATGCAAAAATTTATTTATTTTATTAAATTTTTGTCATTTTGAACATCCTAACCAAAATATTTGAACACATTACCCAAAAGTTTGAACGCTCAATCCTAATGACGGTACTCATCATGGACTATTTGATATTCGAGAATAGTATAAAGGGTTAATGACCTGGACACCCCCTGTAAATATACGTTTTCCCCCAAACACCCCTTGCAAGAAAAAAATCTACGACAACACCCCCTCTAAGTACTAAAACCTCTTGACCTCTAACTCTGTTAACGGAAGGAGGTAAAAGACGTATTTACCCCCCAACTATATAAAGATAAATGGTGCTGCCTAGAACAAAGAAGTTGCATATACACCAAATAATTTTTCATTCTTCTTCCCTAATGCTTTTTCTTGTTCTTCCCCAAATATCTTAACCCAACCACAGTATAAGTGTATATATTCATTTTTATACATGGAGCACGCCGGAACCAATGAAATGGAGCCTGCCGCATCTGTGTAATCGAAAATCGAGCTCGCCGGAAACTTCAGATTAGTGATTGAAACTCAAATCAAAATCAAACATTGCTTTAAATAAAAATCCTAAGCTCCAGATCGGACGTCCTCTCTCTCTCTCTCTCTCTCTCTCTCTCTCAATATTTTTGTATGCGGTTTCTTCTGGGTTTGGATGATCTACCAGTGAAAAGACATAGGGTAAAAGCTTTGTTCTTGTTTTGGGTATTGATATTTGGTCCTTGTTTGAATTTTTTGTTTGCTAAATCGTGAATTGTGCTCTACATGAAGAAGATGGGGGAAAAATTACAAAGGGAGAGAGAGATATGCGTTTCACGTTTTTTTGGGGGGCTAGGGTTTTTTTTTATGTAAATTTCACGTAAATGGGGGAAAAAGGGGGAGAATGGGGGGAAAAGGAGAGGGAACATGGGTGGGGGTATATTTGGTAGATCATGTCATATTTATCGCCAAAATTTAACGGTAGGTGGGTCAAGGCCTAACAGAAGGTAGGGATGGGACAATTTTGCTACTTATAGGGGGTGTCGTCGTAGATTTTTTTCTTGCAGGGGGTGTTTGAGGGAAAACGTATACTCATAGGGGGTGTCCAGGCCATTAACCATAGTATAAATTAGATATTTGAGAATTTTGGTGTTTCTTTATCTCTACACATTTAGCTCTAAGAGGTAAGAACACTTTTAACTATCTCTCTTTAATCTATTTATACTTATTCCAAGTGATTACTCATTCCATTATAAAATATAGATCAATAATATAATATATGTGCACTATTTTTTTTTGTGAAACACTTTAATATTTATGCACATAGGATATATAGACACAATAGATTTGTAGTTTCTGGATTTATCTCGTCGAGACAAATCCAAAAAGTATAAAATTATGGTCAAAAGTAATAGTTCTTTTAATAAAGCCGAAAATAAACCAAAATTAACCAGTTTTTTGGATTATTTTTCGTCTTTATTCACAAAACTTAAAGTTTGGTTAACAATTTTATACTTTTTAGATTCCTCTCTTCGAGACAAGCCAAGAAACCACAAAAAATTGACTGAAATTTAACAAATGCAAAAAAAAAAATTTGAATTAAGGACAAAACGAAAAAAACCAAGAAACCAATTTTTTTAAATTAGCCAAATCAGGATGTGTACAATCTTCAATTTTTGCTCAAGATGCTAGTACTAGGGGTGAGCATGGACCGGATTGGTTCGGATTTGTAGTAAACCAAGAACCAAACCACTACCTACGGATTATGAATTTGGCGAACCAAACCAACACACAAAAGGCATCGAACCAAACCAATCCAAACCATTAAAATACGGATCGGATTCGGTTTCGAACCACGGTTTGCTTAAAATTGAGATATTATTTCCGTAAATATTTAGAGTACTTAAAATTTAGGTTTACTACGTTGAGTTTATATATAGAATACGAATAGGTCCTCATATATAGAAATTTAGGTTTACTTGTTCTCTCTCTCTCTCTCTCTCTCTCTCTCTCTCTCTCTCTCCTCCAAAAATCCTAGCCACCACTAATATTACTCTTCCTCCTTCCCCTCCCCCCTAGGGTTTCAATACCCATGGTGGTGGGAGGGGAGGGTCATGATACTATTTATTTTCTTCGTTCGTTCTTTCTTTTTCTTTTGTCTCTCCAGATCAGACGACTTGTCGTCTGATTTGAGAGAGTTATGTCTCTCGCTTTGTGAGAGTTGTTAGTTTCGTCTTTGGACAAATTTTCGTCTACAGATCGGGTACTTTCAGGCGTGGTTGCTTTACAATGGTATCTGTGCCAACAGTGTTCTTACCCGACATGATATCGCTGGCAGGGCAACTCGTGGTGGCTTTGAAGATCTGTAGTTTTGGGAGTTCATTGGTGCGAGCATGTTTGGTTGGAGTCCATCCGATCGTCTGGGTATTCTTTGTCTTTTATCTTTAACTAGCACTAAGTCTCTTCAGGGATGCTGATTCTAGGTATGAATCTTGTAAGTGCCGCTGTTTGCGTCAGGCCATGTCTGGGTTAGGGTGAACACATCGATTGCCTTGTGCGTTTCTTATTCTCTATTAAGATGATTAGTTTGGCTTTGTCTAAGATCTTTGTAATGAATTCCGTTTTTGTAAATGCCGTTGCGCGTTCATTAATATAATCTTCTCATTTTCGTGTAAAAAAAAAATCATGATAATGAAGGAAATCATGGAATAGGAATAGGCTATGACCGAATCATGTATGGAAATTTGAAAAAATAGAAATGTGTTGTGGAATCAAAATTAGAATGGAGAATTTCATCACCGAATTTATTTGCTATGACTAAACCACTATTGATGTATTAGAATTAAGGGAATAAGTTGTGAATCTCAGGCAAAATAAAATCTTGTTAGAGAAGGAATATGAATAAATTAAATTAGGAAGTTAGTTGTACTATTTAAAATAAAATAAAATAAAATCCGACACATAAGGGAAAAATCCATGTATTGAGTCTATTGACAACGATGGAGTGCATTGGCATCCGTACCTTTAATGCCCCCTATAATTACATTTTTTGACTTACAAAAAAGGAAGAATCTTATTAACATTTGTGAATTTTCACAAACGACACAATAAAAGCACGTGCGTTTCGTCCTATGTGGCCACTATCAGTCTCCGTCATAACGGCGCCGTTACGCGGGCGAAGACCGAAGCGCAAACGTGTACGTTGTACAAGCGATAACTAACGGCGTCGACTTTCCAGTTTGGAAGGGGGAGTTCACTTTGTCCTACGTGGAAGTCTCGTGGTGGGCCGGACGTGAAAAGACCTCATGTCCTGCCAGCTGGACAACCTTATTTGGATACGTAAGTGTGTCAGACGCCTAATAGCACGTGACATCACGCTCTGGAATAAAGGTTAGTAGTCACCGGTTCACCACTACCATTAATTACTTACTTTGAACGAATAAATTCTTGCACTGACCAAATTACCCTTAATAAAACAGTAGTGCTAATCATACTAACGTTGTTAAGTGACTAAACGGTCACTAATCAGTTGATTAATGATTTTAACACTTGTAGGTAGAATGTCTGGGTCCAAACTGCACAGCTGGCCGCTTGCCGGACATAATTCAACAATTGGTTCCGTTTATATTGTAGAGCTCATCAGAAAGCGTAAGTTTGGTTTAAAAACCAAATAATATGTGATCGAAACACAAAACTAGTAAAAACTTGTGTGAGACACTCAATGGAACAAAAGCCACCTAAATCTGAGTTTTGATTTTTTTTTTCTGTTTCGAACCCATATTACGTGGTATCCAATTTACCTGATTTTAAACCACACTTGTGCATTTTGACGCAGACACGAGGTTGGTGTTGCAGCATGGATGTTGGTCAATAATGGTTGTCTGTGATCGGTCATGGACGATTCAGATTACATCTTGTCCAAACAAATTTGAACTGTCCGCTGGCAAACAGATCTGAGCTGTCCATGGCCGACCACGGACGGCTGTGATCGGCCAAGCATCCATGCTGTCCCCGAAGACAACACTATCCCCCGTTCCATTTTGACGCACATTACGATATGAACGGAACCGATTGTTGAATTATGTCCGCCAAGCGGCTGAAAAATGGCTATACTGCAGGGTGTAACCAGACTTTTGGACTGACTCAACTATAAAGGTTACAGTTTTTTGTCTTATTTTTTCTTTTTCTTTTTAATAATTTAGCATTAATATTTTGAATTAAGCATTTGTCTTGACCAAAAAAAAAAAAACTTTGTAAAAAAATTATTAGCAAAGACTAAATAAAATTCGCTAAGAACAAAAATAAAGTAATAAATTTTGTCGAATTACTTTTCTTCTTTCATGAATTTCTTTGCCAAGTTAGGTCCAATATTCTTTTACCCCATATTTTTGACATTCGTCACTAGAGTAGTCAAATATGTTACTATCAAAACATTGAACAAGTCAATAAATTATTTCTCATGGTAAAGACTGATTGATAGGCACCCTACGAGTATGTTATGATCAAAATGATTTTTGCTTGCAAATTTTCCTTTTGAAATTTCTACTTCCATGATGTGATCCGATTGAGTATTGACCATTGTTTTTTATGAAGCAGTAGGAGTCCTCGTGTTGTCTCGATCATACGACGGGGTTGTTCTAATTGGCTTAAGTTAGTTTTTAAATTGATGTATTGTAAGAGAATGATTTGTCTCGTAAAACGTATTAAATTAGTTTTGAGTTTAAGCCAAGAATTAGAACAAGATAATTAATTATTGATCACCTTTGTGTTATTGTAAAATTAAAGGTGTTTATCAACAGCTAAATATGTTTGTTTAATTGTTTCGGTTGGAGTGAGAACATTGCAGATAAGAAAGAAGTATAAACCTCTGCAAAGCAAAACCTAAGCTGTCCAAACTAATAATCTCTCATCATCATTATCTATTGATCTTCATTCGTCAACGAATTAACAGTATATTGTTTAAAAATCTCCTTCAAGAAACTAGGGGTGCTCCACAGTCCGGATTGGCATGAATCCAATCCTAATCCGCGAGTCACGGTTTTTTTGAAAATAAAATCCGTGTCCGATCCAAAAGTCTCACGGTTCGGTTCCAATCCGATCCGCGAGTGACGGATAGGTTCCGGATTTATCCACGGATTTTCAACTTATTCTAAAAAAATCATCAAAACTCATTCAAAAATCCAAACTCAATATTGAAACAAACACTTCAGTAGTATAATTAGCAGATTAAAATATAAAGCATCAAGAAGAACATCGAAAAATGCTAACGACGACCCCTTACAGGAATGATTAATATACTGAAAACGTCTCAACATCATCAGTGAAGAACATATCAAATCTATCTATGTATATTGACCTTCGTATTTTATTTTTTTTTGGGTTAAAATTGTAACTTTCTCGGTAGTATGTACATAATATTCATAATATCAGACACTTGTTGACAAAATTATAGTATTAGAAAGCAAAAAAACATGTAATCTTAGTCGGAATTCTTTTATGTTCAGTACACTTTCGTGGGGTGAGTTGACCCAATGTCTCTGCACCCCTAATCCAAAGTTGTGGCCTTTGAAGGATTTGACGTCGCAACATCTTGAAATGCAAGCTTTTTTATTTTGGGGAAATGACCAAAACATGGTGGTTGGGGCAAATAATGCCCAAAACATGGCCATGGTTTAGCAAATGACCAAAGCATGACAAGCACAAAAACAATTCCACATACATGGTATTTTAGACTTGCCCTACCGACAATACCCCCATCTCTCTCTTCATCCCCTTTATCATACACTCATACAGAGACAGAGATAGAGCTATTCTTCTTCGTCCCCTTCACCATCCCGATTCCCACCGCCACCGCCGCCGCTGCCAACCACCTTCACCTACAACAACCTTAACACCGACCACATCGTCTCCACCATCGGGCTCTCTCTCTCTCTCTCTCTCTCTCTCTCTCTCTCTCTCTCTCTCTCTCTCTCTCTCTCTCTCTCTCTCTCTCTCTCTCCAGCAGCCTGCATACTTTCAATACCTTCTCCCTTCTCAGAATCCAGCTGCACAAGTGGATACAGATATTCACCCAGGATCTACAATTGGACAACGGAAGAAGAAAACTCGAGTTATTCAATATCCAGGAGACATTGTTGTTG
Source organism: Vaccinium myrtillus (assembly GCA_016920895.1). Classification (NCBI taxonomy): domain Eukaryota; kingdom Viridiplantae; phylum Streptophyta; class Magnoliopsida; order Ericales; family Ericaceae; genus Vaccinium; species Vaccinium myrtillus. The sequence continues at coordinate 16,860,683 of CM029275.1, read as the reverse complement.
CAAAAATTGTAGGAGTGAAAAATGTTATTTGATGCAAGCGTTATTGATCCGCAAATTAACCATTATGGTGCTTGTTTGGAAAAATAGACAATAACTCAAGGTGGCGCATATTTTGAAACAAGTGCATTTTTTTGGAGTAAAGGTGCAAGTCATGTTATTATAAGGTGCAACAATTTTTGATACAAGGAGCATGTTATTTGATGCAAGCGTTATTGATCCGTAAATTAACCATTATGGTGCTTGTTTGGAAAAATAGACAATAACTCAAGGTTTAACGTTGTTTCAGTTAAGGAGCAATGATCATTTTTCCAAAACATAAATCCAGGATGCAATTAAAGAAGTGGGCATTTCAACAAACACCTTGTGGGCATTTCAACAAACACTAATTTTCTTCACAATTGGCCTATCACATCATCTTTCCATAATCATATAAATCTCTCCCATCAGTCGGCTTGAAAGGAAATTGATAAGTGTGACCGAAGAGCCTTTACCAAAGAAGCTGAACTAGTAACCAGAAAACTCCTATTAGAAGTGATTTTACTGTAGATGGGGGAAAACCACTTGCACCACAGGTTGCTGTTTCTGATACGATGCAAGGTAAGAAACCTGTACAAGCAGTATAAATTATTGTTGTTCACGTACCATTAGCGGAGACCCAATGGAGTCATGTTTACGAGTAAAAAAGGGAAAATCAAACAGTGGACCATGATATTTTCTGGTAGAACCAACATCTTTTGGCTGCGGCGCATTGGTTTGAAGTTCTATGTTGGATTTGAAAGGCAATTCATGTCTATGTGGATGGGAATGGCAGATGGTGGTGTTCACCAGGAGAGAAAACAAGAAGAGGGGTTGTGTGTTAAGTTTTAATTCACTTAGGGGTATTTCATGGAAGTTATTTGGGGTACCATGTATGTGGAAATATTTTTCTCCTTGTCATGTTTTCAGTCATTTTGGAAAACCTTACCATGTAATTGGTATTATTTTTTTAAAAAATCATTTATTGGTCATTTTCCCTTTTATTTTTCTCATGCACACTCAACCAATTTCCTTGGATTTTAATATTGAGTAATTATTCACCATTCCTGGAGCACGATGTAATATTTTCACATGAGATACTCAGGACGTAGCGATGAATTTTTTTAGCAGAATAACAATTAAGTTATTTGGAGAGGATGAATATTTAACTCAAATACTGTGTATTGCGATGAAACTCGTCTAAAACTAATTTACCTGAGGTATTACAAAAATGACAGTACTTGATGCTCCGAAAGGATGGAATAAATTAGTCCGAATAAATAATCAATAATGTTAAAACTACTCCTATGGTCTGGATTTTATCTCGCCCCTTGCATATGATATTGTAGGATAGATAGAGGATTCGGGGACCCAATAGTGTAATAGTGCACTACAGAGTTATACTGCAGTAGACAAGTCGTCTCTCCCGCAAAAAATGGTCTGAATTTTATCTCGACTCTTGCATATCCGAGTTCCATGCTAAAACTAGAGTGCATATAACAATGTCCTAACGAGTGAATAAGGTAGACCCAACAACTAATTTTATCCCTGATGAGGGTATTGTAGTAATTTTGAGACACAGCTCAAGTCAAGCCTGCCAACCACCCTACCATTCCATACAAAAACATTTGCCGACCAGACCCGTGAGCCTCGACTGACGGAGCCTTTTCTTGTCATCCAATTCCACAGAAGGGCATTTCAGTCATACCACACCCCTCCCTCCCTCTCTTATATATCCCCCTCCCATTCTACGCTCCAAAATACACTCCTCCCTCTCTACTACACAGACACCTCAACCACCGCCACCACCACCGCCAAAAATGGCGTCGAAACCCGACCCCCAAGCCGACGCCATGAAATCCAACGGGCAGACGGCGGAGGACCACGAAAGGTGTCCAGTGGAGGAAGTGGCCCTGGTGGTCCCCGAAACAGACGATCCCTCCCTCCCCGTCATGACGTTCCGGTCGTGGTTCCTCGGCCTGACCTCCTGCACCGTCCTCATCTTCCTCAACACCTTCTTCATCTACCGGACCCAACCCTTAACCATATCCGCCATCCTGATGCAAATCGCCGTCCTGCCCGTCGGCAAGTTCATGGCCGCGACCCTGCCCGACAAGAAGGTCGGGTTTATGGGCCGGACCTTCAGCTTGAACCCGGGTCCGTTTAACATGAAGGAGCACGTCATCATCACCGTGATTGCCAACTGCGGGGTTTCCTTCGGCGGGGGTGATGCCTACTCGATTGGGGCTATTACGGTCATGAAGGCGTATTATAAGCAGAGCTTGAATTTCCTGTGTGCGCTTCTTCTTGTCTTGACTTCCCAGGTAACAATAAGTTGTGTAATAATTGATAATTCCCCCATTTTTGGAAATCAGAGTCCTGTAGCGCACGGTGTAGCGTCTCCATCCTAGCCGTTCATCTCGATAATCAATGATTGAAAAAGAGTTTATGTGAATCTGAACCATCGATTGCGTACAGGCTACACGGTGGCGGCGCTACAGGGAGCCGTATCTGTTTTGGGTCTTTTTATTAGTTTGTTTATATTGCTCTGTCTTTCCTAAACTGTTATTGATAGAGTTTTATATTAAGGTTCGACTGAGGGAGGTATTATCGTGCTTGGTATTATTAAATTTTTTGTCTTGCTATAACATGCATATATTGGCACAGATATCATAGATAAATTTTAGTACACTTTTACGAATTTTCCCGGATATTGATACACTTTTTACATGAAAACACTGCGGTAAGGGTTGTGGTTAACACTTTCCTTAAAAATTAAGATGATTTTTTCCCCTTTTATTTAAATTATGTTCTTGCGGTTTCTTCTCCTCTATTTTTTTTTTAATGATTTGTTTCTGGTTGGAGATTAAAATGATTTGGTTCTCTCTTTATAATATAGCAAATTAGCAATGATCATTTATCATCTTTTTTCTAGAAAAAGGAAAGTATAGAAAGAATAACTAAAAAATCTACTGTTCCAAAAAAATCAAAAATAAAAGTTCAATGAAACGCTCCATTTTATATTCCATTCTATTTAACTTCAATGTGGAGATTTATTTTCCAGTCCAGTTTTCTTCCATGGTCCCACCAATCCATAGGCTTACTTTGATAATTTGATTCATTGGGTTTTTTAAAGTCAATAAGTGTATATCATTCATGAAAAAAGATTCATGCTCTCCGTGCGTTTTTTTAAACTCATATGATGTAGTTGCGATTCTCAAATTAATCTACTTTTTCACTATGGATATAGATGAAACCTAAAATTTTAACGGCTCGAATCATCAAAGAGAGCTTTATGGTGGGCCCATGAAAGCAAAGGGGACTGGTTAATCTTATTGGATTGGACATTCTACTCTCTGGCCCTTGCTGTACCCTTCTCTTTTTTAGATATTTTCATTTGGCTGTGACTTGCTTGCAGATAGTGGGATATGGATGGGCTGGAATGTTGAGGAGGTACCTAGTTGATCCTGTTGAAATGTGGTGGCCTTCAAACCTTGCTCAGGTTTCTCTTTTTAGGTATGTCTTCTTTCAAATAATTCTCTCTAATGTTTAATCCGAATGAAAGAGTATCCAAAGTTTCAAATTTGTTCCTCAAGCCTACGTGTTTTATGAAGTCGTGTTTTCAAGACACGCCTTTAATATTAAAGTCATGTCATAATATTGAAAAGGCTAAGTTTGGGAAATTCGTGCCGAAAGGACAAGGGGCGTGGATTAGGTTAAAAGCTCCACAAATAATAATGCTTCAGTGTACGGGTTTTCCTTTATTGTTTAGGTATCAGTTCAATTCAATTTGACTACATAATGCGCAACTTTTCTTTTTCTGATGTCTAACTCCCTCTGGCTCAGTTTTAAAAATTCAAAAAGTTAAACTTTCTTTCCCCTATACCCTTCTTTGCATTCATAGGATTTAGATGAGACAAAGCAAATTTATAAGTTCTTTTATCTGCAAAGATGCTCCCTTAAAGTGTGCCCATAGGTGTAACATGGGAAGAGGGTAATTTATTCTATTTGTTAGAGAATGGAGTTCTCCGGTCCTCTACTTTCATGTAGTTTTGGAAACTTGGAATTGCAAAACAAATATTCTCTCCACCATATGTTCAGTTGCGTTTGAAAACAGAAGACATATTAATATTGCGCGTTGTTACCAATCCTTATTGAGAAAAAGAGTTAATCCCTCAACTCAAAAAGAAGTCGTAGAAAAGTTTATGGGATGAGAATTTGATTCATTGTCTGTCCTGCTTAGTGTCTGCAATATTCTCTTTCAAGACCACAAAACCAAACGGCATGGCATTGGAAAAGGAACGTAAAAGAATGGAATGAAATACTTTCTTACATAACTAATGATTTCATTGGAGAATTTGAGTTTGCTTTATATTCCAAAGGAGCACTTGCAAAGTAAAAGTAATCTCTATTTTCTACCTACATATTTCAGTCAGTAAAAATGAACATAAAAACTACTTGTTTTCTTGTTTTCTGATTCATTGACTGAACTTGCATGACATTAATGTCTTTGTTGTGACAGAGCCCTCCATGAAAAGGATATAAAAACAAAAGGCATGACCAGGATGCGATTTTTCCTCATTTTCCTCGCTGCAAGCTTTATCTATTACGCATTTCCAGGCTATCTATTCCCAATGTTGACATTCTTCTCATGGGTTTGCTGGGTGTGGCCTCATAGTATAACAGCTCAGCAAATCGGTTCTGGTTACCATGGACTCGGGATTGGTGCCTTCACCCTTGATTGGGCTGGGATTTCCGCTTACCACGGCAGCCCATTGGTGACGCCTTGGTCTTCCATTCTTAATATTGGGGTTGGCTTTATCATGTTCGTATACATAATTGTGCCTCTGTGTTACTGGAAGTTCAATACATTTGATGCACAGAAATATCCCATATTTTCTAGTCAGCTGTTCACTTCTAGTGGGCACAAATATGATACCACCAAGATCTTGACTCCACAGTACGATCTCAACATTGCCACTTACGAAAGTTATGGGAAGCTCTATCTTAGTCCTCTGTTCGCCCTTTCCATTGGATCAGGATTTGCAAGATTTTCAGCAACCCTTGTTCATGTGGCTTTGTTTCATGGCAGGTATGCTGCTTCTCACGCAGAGCTGTGAACACAGGAAATTGAGATTTTCTTATATATCCTGACTTATATACAAATTCACCTTTTGCTTAATGTTTATTCTTTTTTATATAGATGTCATTCCTTGAATGCTACTTATTTAAACAAAAAAGAAGTCCCCAGTAACTTTCGGTTTGGCAATTGGTTACTCTGTATTAGTGACAACAAAGTAGAAAAAGGAAGTCACTGGAAATGCTGAGAGTTCGTCTTGTTTTACAATTGTGATTTAACAATGCCATCATAAACAAGTTTTTATTCTTGAAACTACCTGATTTTTTTCCTTTTAATTTTCGGAGGAAGAGCAAGTTAATAGAGACTCTTCAAACATAACAGTCTCATGATTTATCCTTAAATTGACAAAACTAATATTTGCATTTAATTGTCTAGTGATATCTGGAAACAAAGCAAGTCTGCAGTGAAGAACGTCAAATTGGACATCCATGCAAAACTGATGAAAAGTTACAAAGAAGTACCTCAATGGTGGTATCTCATCTTATTAATAGGAAGTATTGCCCTATCCCTGATAATGACATTCGTGTGGAAAGAAGATGTGCAGCTGCCGTGGTGGGGAATGCTCTTTGCCTTTGCCTTGGCTTTTATTGTTACCCTTCCCATTGGAATTATTCAAGCTACAACAAACCAGGTAATAACACCACTTCCTATTACTTTACCCAAAAGAAAGACCACTTCCTATTGCTAGTCTATCAGAGAGCAAATTGCGAAATGTATCCTGATATCGTCTAGTTCTCTCGACTATTATGCAGCAACCGGGTTATGATATCATCGCGCAGTTCATCTTTGGGTACATCCTGCCAGGGAAACCCATTGCAAGCTTGGTTTTCAAGATTTACGGGCGAATCAGCACCATTCATGCTCTATCTTTCCTATCTGATCTTAAGCTTGGTCACTACATGAAAATCCCGCCACGGTCCATGTACATGGCTCAGGTCTGCACTTCTAATAATTCCGTGCACTCTGATATTTAATTTTCGATTTAAGGCCACGTTTGATGAATATTATGAGGGTAGGATTAGGTTTAATGTATTGTTAATCTCGTCCGAGTATTTTTTATCCCTTCTCTGCATATGACTATCTAACTAAACTAAATCTTTGAATCCGGTCGGTCAGACCACTAACCTACTATCGGTTATCAAACAGGCCTACGCGAGTTGTAAATCACTAAATCCTGTAAAAAAAGTTATGACCCTCTATTTTAATTTGTGGTGTTTATTCTTCCTTTCTTTTTCTCCAGCTGGTTGGAACACTTGTTGCTGGTATAGTAAACCTTTCAGTTTCATGGTGGATGTTGGAGAGCATTGAAAACATCTGTGATATTGAATCTCTCCATCCTGATAGCCCATGGACGTGCCCTAAATTCCGTGTCACATTTGACGCCTCAGTAATATGGGGCCTAATTGGGCCAGCCCGCTTGTTTGGGCCTGGAGGACTGTACAGGAACTTAGTATGGTTATTCCTCGTTGGAGCTGTTTTACCAGTACCCGTTTGGTTACTCAGCAAAATCTTCCCTGAGAAGAAATGGATTCCCTTGATCAACATACCTGTCATATCATATGGATTTGCGGGAATGCCACCAGCGACGCCAACCAATATTGCTAGTTGGCTTATCACCGGAACAATCTTCAACTACTTCGTGTTCAAGTACCGAAAGACGTGGTGGCAGAAATATAACTATGTTCTTTCTGCGGCATTGGATGCTGGCACAGCTTTCATGGGGGTTCTGTTGTTTTTCGCTCTGCAGAATGAAGGCCGGAATTTGAAGTGGTGGGGCACTGAGATTGACCATTGCCCCCTAGCCACTTGCCCGACTGCACCGGGTGTCATGGTTGCAGGGTGCCCAGTTTTCAAGTAGCAACTTTGCAAACTAGCCATGTAATAACTTACATATAAGAAAATGCATTTCCTTAACAGAATAGTTGTAGTTTAGGCATTAAAAAAAAAGGAAATCGGAGAGCTGGTTACACAGAATCTGCCATAATTCGAATATCAAGTTGATGTCCGCTTGAGTTATTGAAAATGCATATCCTTACCGGACGTGGAGAGTGTTTTCCCCATCATAAATTCCTCCTGTAATTTTGTTCTGCTATTGCAACACCTATGACTATTGAAATGTTTATGCTACATCTGCAAGAAATTTAAACTGTTTTGATTCCCATTATTTGTTGGTTTGTGTGGGAGGCGTTTCACCGGAATAACTTCTTTGATCCTTCTGGTTTGGTACGGAGGGTGGTGAGCTGACTGAACTTGACTGTAACCAGGGCCGGCCCAAGGTATTTGGGTGCCCTAGGCCAATTAAAAAAAATGTGCCCTAAAAATTTTCGTGTTCCTCAACTAAACTTTCTACGTTTTTGTTACTACAATTTCCCCATCCAAAAGGGAATTAATACAAGCTAAATTTAACAACGATTTAGAGCATCTCCAGTTCTGTGCCTTTTTAAAAACAAAATTTGGGTTAAAACTCCCTTGTTATACCAATGTTAAACCCTAGTGTTACCTAAATCTGTTGACTGTTGTTCTTTAAGTTTCTTCCAAAAATTTGGGTAAAAATGGCTCATTTAACAACTTATAATAAGTAAGAAATTTGATCTACTAGAATTAATATTACGACTTGTCTACAAGAAAAATAGTGAAATTTGATCAACAACTTCTCGGAAAATCCAGGATCGGACATAGAATACCATTCCAACTACCCACTATCTTGAAATACGGAAATAAAATTTTACGCGGGATAATAAAAGGGAAGTTTATTTTGGAAAACTCATCACCAAACTTTCGATCATCGTCATGCCACAAAAGATAGTGCTCCTTGTTACGGAACAATCTTTGATGAAAAGCCTTAGGAAAGGTTCTGAGATTTTGTTTTACGGAACAAACTTTAGGCTTTTAGCCTATGGGCCTTTTTTTTAATTTTGGGTCATAATGGTTTTTGGGCTTTTTTTTAAATATTGGGCCACAATGGTTGGGCTCTTTTGTAACTTATAATGGATTTTTTTTCTTTATTTGGGTCAAAAAAGTGTTCTAGTCAAGCCCATTGGTATACAATGTTTGAGTGCCCCAAAAAGTAGCTATTTTTGGAGTGCCCTAGGCCCAGGCCTTGTGGGCCTTGGGCCTGGGCCGGCCATGACTGTAACCCCAGCAGCTTGCCTGAGAAGATCACCTGCACAGTGAACAACCACGTTAGTGTCAAGCCCGGACGGTGGTTATCAGGGGAAGACACTCCGACGGTTAAGTAAGTAATCGGAGGAGGAGAAGTTTATTGGAAATTTAGAGAGAGAAAGTGGATTTACGAGGGTATTAAATGTGGAGAGAGAGATCTGCAGTGAGGTAGGTGAGAGCTGTATTTATAGGCAAAGTGGAGCGTGTCTATCACGCCTCTCGTGAGCTCTACGCTCGCCATCCGTACCTAGGATGACGCCTGGTGCAGTAAGAATGTCTTCTACAGACGCAGTGCTTTGGCTGACGTCATGCTTGTTAAGTCTGATGGGTCAACTAATTTGGGAATACTCCCTGATCAACCACATGGTTATGCAGACATAGCATGGTAGTTGACTGTCACTATTAATGGTCTGCCCAGTCTGTCAGGTACGCCTCAACCGAGCCCCCCACAATTGTCGAGCGCCACGAATTCGACATCAACCGAATCAGTTCGTAAGGCGCTCAGGGGTGAGTTGGCTAAAAAGAAAAAACTGGTTTTTTGGTTTTTTTCGTTTCGTCTTTATTCAAAAAAAAATTGCATTTGTTAGTTTTGCGTCAAGATTTTGTGGTTTCTGGATTTATCTCGTCGAGACGAATCCAAAGAGTATAAAATTATGTCAAAAGTAATAGTTTTTTTAATAAAGCCGAAAATAAACCAGTTTTTTGTATTTTTCATTTTTATTCAGAAAACTTTAAGTTTGGTTAATAATTTTATACTTTTGTAGATTCCTCTCGTCGAGACAAGCCAAGAAACCACAAGAAATCGACCGAAAACTAACAAATGCAAAAAAAAAATTGAATAAAAACAACGAAAAAAACCAAAAAATCAGTTTTTTCTTTTTAGCCAAATCACAGTAAAGGAGCCGTACCGAGCGGTTAGCTTCCCAAGGACCATCCGAGCGTTCTACCGAAGACCATGGATTCGAGACGCATTTAGGTAGTGGGGCTCGACTTCTTTTTGATATTCATCCAGATCAAAGTCGAGCCGTCATATGCCGAGAGCTTATTTCGTTCGGCCGGATTGATCGGGTCTGATGTGCATTCATTTTCGTTACTCTTGCGACATTGACCCTTTGCCCCTTCGTCTCCTGGGGTAAGCCTTATTTGTCTTTATGAACCCGGCCGCTACAGTTTGCTTTTGCCTTAACTCATCTACCATTTGGGCTTTTATAATAAATATCACAAGAATGTGCCAGGATATTCAAGCAAATTGCTCGAGAAGCCAGAACCTATTTATTTTCGACCCATGATTTACGTATCTGGAAAGCAAAGGGGGTCGTTGCATCTTGCCTAAGATTTTGAACAGTTCATCAGGATTATATCTGATCCCCTCAAGCGAGCTGAAATTTCATTCTCATTTTTACCTGTAGCGATGTATCTGTGCACTTTCGGCCATTAGATTATGTGATAATCTTGAAAGATTGAGAAGATTTTCAAATAATCCAATGACCAGAAATACGGATCCAGGGAGGACCCTACAACACACTAGTTGCGTTGCACCGTGGAGCGAATCATCTCAGTCGTCCAAAAATGTTTTCAACAGTTCGGATTTAAAACAATCTCTTCGCGTGAATAATTCCTCTCTTTTGAAGAAGTTTGTTTTAAATCCGAGCGAATAAAACACTTTTGGACGATTTATGTAAGCGCTGCACGGCGCAGCGCATTAGGTGCGCTGCACCATCCCCGCGGTCCCAAAAATACACAGGACCACCAGTAAAGGCAACAACAGGTACAGAGAATTTGAGGACCCCTAAAAACTGCTTCGCTTTTCAATCCTGCTTTTTTGCCGCATTTTCTTTTTCATAGTGTGTTCCACTGTTTGTTCGTCTGCACTTCGACGTTGATAAAAGAAAGCAAAAAACACTTGCACATGGGCTTTAAACCTTATCAAATCAACCAGATTTGACGGACAAGATTACAGAGACCAGCCAGTTCAATCTCCAAACCGAACACACTGCCAAACGACATATTGGAGCCACCCAGCCGGTGCTCTGCTGGAAAAGATTTGTGCTTTAGAAGCAAAGAACAGCTTCAGTCCACTGCAGTGTTACTACTTCTGATGAACCCAAGTCAGGAGTGCACAAAAAATTTATAGTATGAGAAACAATGGGGCACAGCCTACGGTCACGAATCTCTTTCTACAACCTTGTGTTTATGTATATGTACCTCACCTACTAACCAAATGATCTAAAATGAGATCAAGAGTCTTCTGCAATGGATTTACTCCAAGAATAAGATAAGAAAACAGCAGGAAGTACTGGCAGAATACTAGTTCCCTAAAGAACCGATCAAACAAGCAGTCACAGTAACATTGGACATCACACAGCCACCAGGTCCGAGATATCGGATAAAGTTATAAAAAAAAACTGTGCTTTGTCGGCTTCCCCATTGCCGATTGAACATGCATCGCATGTCAGTTAACTCAATATGCACTGTTACACGAGTTTCTTCTATTGAAACAAGTATAGTGGAAGATGAGCCGAACAGCATAGAGGAAAAACATCTAAATTCCTGTCGGCCCAATGCTGGTTATCAATCCTTTGTAATTTGTCACATAAAATTCCAAAGTCTAATAAGCGGCTTTTTTCCTTGGGTTCGCATAAGCAGCCAGCATAACATTGACCTTCACTAGTTTTATCACTTACATAACAATGGTAAAAACTTCCGTCCACTCGGATGTATTCCAAATTTTTACCTTTGAATGGACTTGTACAACACCACCGTCACATATTTAGCCAGAAACCGATTTGTTGAACCAAGTGCCACCACGGAAGGGCTACTCCTCCCTTTTTGCATGTAGAGATGGTTAAGCACCACATGTTGAGGTCTTGAAAAAGGAGGTGGGATCTCCATGTAGGGTGATGGAACGTTGAGCAAAGTCGATTGTAGATGTGGAGGAACCAAAGGTGGTTCCTTTGCATAATCCTCTGAACCAGGTTGGAAGTTGTTATAGCTCGTATCTGGTGACTGAGGAGGTTCAAAACCAGAAATGCTTTCAATGTCTTCTGGGACATAATCCTGCAAAATATATCCATAAGTACCTGAAAGTCATCACAATCCAGTGGACTCAACTCACCAGAATAGATTACTTTATCTATCAAACACCTTAAGGGCAATTCTTCAAACAACTCACAATGAATAACCTAACTCCAAATCAACCAGATCCATATGGAATCACAAGAAGATAATAATTCAAGCACACAATAGAAGAGAGGCGATTTTTTCACGAGGAAAACCCGAAAGGAGAAAAAACCACCAGTCCTAGTCCAAATAATCAAGCACAAGACACTAAGTTACAAAAAACATTTGAATCCAACAAATGGAATTAAGTTGCTCTTGCCAAACCCAAGTACATATAGCTTCCTTGTGCATGATCTACATTGCACAAATCCGCAAGCACGAACCACGCCTTCAGAATCGAATGTAAGACTTTGACTCCCATTGGCCATTGCCTTGAATCCACAACAACTCTCAACTTTGAAATTCACCATATCACTTCTCTCTTGCCGTCAGAATCCAACGAAGGGCTTCAATTTTAATTGTAGAAGATGTAATCAACCCTTCGAGATCTCCGATAAGTATAACCCTCAAAACACCCATAGATCTTAGCTACTACACCTCCAAATACAACGGAGGGTTCTCTCTTTAGGTTCCCTCTAGGATGATCTGAGGATGTTTTTCACACCGAAAGAGAGATTACATTGCTGTTAGTTCTGAACATAAATCTACTAAAACTGACAGACACAGTTCCCTTGAGCATACATTTTCACTCGAGGGACCGACTTTAATTCTCTAGACTGCACAAAATATAACTCAGAAGCTGCCAGGCCGATGTGGAGCGAGCCCCATCTCACTAGAGTGAAGCTGCCAAAGTGTCATGGTTGAATGCTGCAGCCACAGGAAAACCGATTCTTTCCCACATTCACATAAAGCTAAGGCTTAGAATGGACTTTAGGGTTCGAGATGTTGATACACTGCACATCTAGACTTTGAATCCAATTGCAGATTCAACCTCTACTGTTGACATCCATATGTGCCCCATCCATTTACACACATTTTACAAAACAATACACATTCCACATAGCCACTTGTACCTTCTGCCTTCATTGTTTGTAATGTGACTAATTTCTGCCTTGCTTGCTTGCCAATAGCACTCAACCATGTGGGATTCAAGTTAGGCTAAAAAAAAAAACTACACCATAAAAATTATGACTAAATCACGTGTTTGATGTTTTCAACAGATTTACGAAACTATACAAGAGGGAATCTAGGGCCCTGTAAGACATGATACTATGAATTATAACGAACCTTCCATCAAGTGACAATATCATTCAAGAATGTGACAGGGTCAGTAGTGCAAAAGCCTAAATTATTCAGAGAAACAAAAAAAATTAACATAAGAGGTAAAGTAGAGAACCACACTGGGGGAATTTCCAAATAGGGCTAGCTTCTTTAGATGGTATGCCAGAGTCTTCCATCCAATTTTAACTGGTAATGGCAAAAACCCACCATACATACACTTCGTTCATTTCACATTTCCAAAAAAATTTCCAAAAAGATTTTTTCCTCATCTCTCATCTCTTCAATCATTAATCACATTTCTCTCTCTACTCATACCCCTCTCCAATCATTATTCTCATTTCTCTCTCTATCTCTCTCCAATTATTACACCTCTCTCTAATTATTACTTTTTCCAAAAACTCATCCAAACACTATCTCAAAAATATTTCTCAAAATATTCTTCTCAAAATTATCAACCAAACACAGCCATAATCTTTCTTCTATCTATGTTCTCCATTTTAGAGGGGTAGCTTCTTTCATGGATGCTAAAGGAAATACTAATTATCCGGGAAAAACGTAGAAGAACCTAACGTTTGCAGTTACATTGCATTCTTACGGAGTTGCAATCAACATAGCATGGCCAGAACCAGAGGCATCAATTCGGAGCTCCCAAATTAGGATCCCAGGATCAACACATCAATCTGTCCATTCATATTTCTCAGTCCTGCGATAGATAAAGCTCCAAATGAGAATTTTAGCTTCAAAAGACCAATCTGGCCCCTGTGTTTCTACGTACTGCAACGCATATAGCCTGGATTGACTGAAGTGACCCAGTTATGTCAGGCATTTGAATTACCAAATGGGTTAATTTTCTCATTTCAGTCTGATGCCATATCAGTCTCTTAACTTCTTAACCTGTCCAAATAACTAAGGCACTTAATGTATTCAAAGTAATGTTAACACTCAGACTTCAAGCCTGACTGGTGATTGGTTGCTTTCCTCCAGATAATCTTCCCAATGTACTTTTTGTTCTTGGGACAACATTCAAATACTTGACCCATGCTACAATTGAGACCTGGAAACCGCCATCCACCTTCAATAGATTTTGCTCGACTTAAAGATTAGAACCCTGGGCAAGTAAAGGACAAGAAGCTTGCTGGGAGCCAGTGCCTCATTCTTGCTAATTGCTAAATCTAGATATCTACATGATGGGGTAGCTAATAACATATCTCATGTTATTTACAGGCATTCAACAGATCTAAAAATATGCACCTGAGCATGTGACCCCTGAAACTTACGGCCAGTCCAGATTTGGATAATTCAAACCTATAATGCTATAGTCCATTTTTCATTTGTCCATCTGCATTCAATTTAGGATTTCTACTTTTTCAAGTCATATCCCCCAATATACTCTGCATTTAAATGAACCAAATTTAGCACTTTTAACTACCTAATTCCAGCAGCCTTCATTAAGATATCCCGCCCTTTTCATGCTAGAATAGCTAGGAGAGTATGATCAGTGCAACCACTAACCAGAGATGGAGAAGAATAATCAAGAAAAGGTAGAACATATGCTGAGGAGGAAAACAACCATGTAGAAAGGAGGAGCAATTTCATTCAATAAAACGAGCAACATAGCCCTAACAAAGGCGATGGAAAAACAAAATAGAGCCCATTGACAAGAAAAACTTGCGTGTGCAACCCCAACTAAAACACATAATGGTGAATTCAACGAAAAGTTGGCGTATAGATTCCTGACTGTATCTCAAGAATATTTAGAATGAATCCAACCCTAATTGTCTCCAATAGCAGCAGTTACATGCTAATCAGAAGTTAAGAATCCATTCCAAGAACCATGTAGCATCTATAAGGTTTCTCTAACATATATTGTCATGAACAAAATTATACAGAAAGGTGGAGATTACCTGCAAATCCAAAATGTTGTAAGCATTGCCTGTTTCATCCTGGGCCCATGGCATATCAGGGGCATATCTCCATTGTCCATCAACAATAAACCTGTACTGGTAAACCCCTGATGGAAGCACTTTCATAATGGTGAAATCCTTCCCTGATTTCTGCAAAGGCTTTCTGATCAAAGGGGTACATATGGTACATCAGCTTACAGTTACCAAGCCCAAACTGCAATTAGAAAACCGAAGGAAAATCAAATTTCACCTTATCTTCCAATTATCCCATGAACCCTCAACAGCAACTTCCTTGCCATCGTAGCTCCATGTAATCATTGTGGGAATCCCTTGCTCACTAACAATGTCTTCATAATTTGAGGCAGTCTGCATCCATGAATAACTTGGGACGTGCATCTCATCAGGTCTTTGCAATGGCAGCACTGGGACCTAAAAAATCATTATACTAAAAGATTAAAAAAAAAAAAAAATAGCAACTTCTTTGTGCATTTTCCTAAAACAGACAGCATGCACTTCATTCCTTAGTTGCACGAAGCGGGAGCATATGCGGGGATGGGCGCGGGTGCGGGGGAGCGGAGACACCTAGAAGTTCCCAAGGTTGAGAGCACTTAAGGAGCGTATATAGATCATATTTAAATATTTATATAAAATATCTTTAAATACTTAACCATTGAAGGAAAAGTGATACTTATTGAGCATTTTCTCTATCTTAAAGGGTAAATTTTTTGGAAGTTAGATATTTTCATTTTGTAAAACTTCTTGACTCATATGATTTTCATGTTCTTATTTCCTCACCCTTAAAGTATGAGAATAATTGCCTTAATGGCCTAATAAGCTCCCATCCTAGTTAGGAGCAAGCTCTCATCTCGAGGGGAGCGAGCTCCCGTCAAGCTCCCATCTTGGGAGCGCCGATTCGAGCTCCCGTCTTGGGAGCGCACCCATTTTATAAGGATCCTGCAACTAAGCTTCATTCACAGCAGGAAACATCAAGGAGGCACTGACTATAGAACAAATCCACGACATGACAGATGTGAAGACTGTCCTCAGCTTGAACTCAAACTCGGGTTACATGAAGCTCGTTAAAGACAGTACATTCAACCCTCTAGTTTTCTGTAAACAACTTCCTACCGCCAATTGAAAATACACAGCAATTCATTCCCATATTCACACGTAGTCCTTAATTATGCCTCCATAAATTGATCATATCCATGTCAAAAAAAAAAAAAATTGATCATATCTAACCTTCACAAACGTAAATTCTATGATCAAATACACAAGCCTCAAAGCCAGATCAGCCCATAAATATGTTAAAAGCAACTGCCTTTGCTTTTCTCCATTTTCAGTGAAAAACAAATAATACAAGAACATCGTTTCTCTTGGGACATCCATCAAACAAGTAGTGGGTGAGTAGCATAGTCAATTACAGGAAATCAAAAAATATCAATCGGTTGATAAAAGTTGCAACATTTTAACAGATCCAATCACGAACGCATATCGCAACTACCAATTCACAAACTAAAAACCAACGAATCCGATAATAAAAAATCCCATTTCATAAAAACCCAGAAACAAGATTCTAATTCTAATCCCAAATCAGGAGCCAAAAGAAGAGATCCTGAAAATCCAAGATACGCGTACAGGAAAAAAGATGAGGAATTTGGAAAGAAGTGAACCTGAGGAGTGAACATCAAAGGGGATTGAGCAGCCCTAGGGCTAGAAGGTGGGGACTGACCCATCAACTCACCACCGTCGCCATGAGGTGGCGCACCACCCATTTCATCCGGTGCACCACCGTCCTCATCAACCTCACCGCCACCAGTACTTCCATCTTCTCTGCCATTGACATTTCCCATCACTCCAAATTTATTCACCCTCTTCCGCAATACTAGAACAGGAAGAAGAAGAACCAACCCAGAATCTATATTCCAATTTATGTATGTACAGTTTATTTATTATGGACCAATGGCCATGGGATGAATATTACCTTAGTTTTGTTATACTTCATTATTTTGTGCAATTTCCTACATTTATTAAATTCCTATACTGTTGCATTTGTTATTACGCCATACTTTTGCATTTGCTATTATATTTTAAAAAATATCAGGTGTCCGGATCAACTTATTTGCACCTTGACTAATTCGGTAGAATCGATACTGTCATACTGTTGATCAGAGACGGCTCATAAATTTTGGAGGCCTAAATCAAACTTATTAAATGAGGCCCACCTTATATTTTGCATACAAAAATTGGACAATAAAGACTCTTTATAAAAACTATTGCAAAAAATTTATCATTACAAATGCAAATCTATAGTTATCCAAAAATATACAACCGCTACAATATTTCAAAATCTATCATTTGAACATTTGTCGTCTCGCACTTTTAGCGCCAAATGTACAAATTAAGTCTTCATAAATTCGAATTGGTCCCTAAATTCGAATTGGGCCATTTTTTGTATGGAAGGATTACACACAAATTATATTGGGCCTAGTATATATGTAGGGTTCCTAACTAATTGGGGGCCTAAAATTTTGGTTTTTTTGTGGGCCTAAAGCCTAGGGTTCTTCTGATTTATGGGTAAGCCGGCTCTGCTACCGATCATTAGCAATAGGAAGGCTCCTGATTAAAATAAAAGCAAATGTCTATATGAATTAATCCCAAAAGAATTGATAACACGTTAGATGTATTGAAGATTCTATTAACATCATTCAATAATAGACGGTGAATGATAAATCTGTCAATAAGAGAAATAAGAATTACACACACTTTGTTTGGTTGATAGTTTTGAGAAGAATATTTTGAGAAATATTTTTGAGATAGTGTTTGGATGAGTTTTTGGAAAAAAATAATAATTAGAGAGAGGTGTAATAATTGGAGAGAGATAGAGAGAGAAATGAGAATAATGATTGGAGAGAGGGGTATGAGTAGAGAGAGAAATATGATTAATGATTGGAGAGATGAGAGATGGGGAAAGAATTTTTTTGGAAATTTTTTTGGAAATATGAAGTGAACACAGTAACAGTATTTTACAGAATATCAGGTGCATTTTATAGATGTTGATGTTCTTTTTTATTTTAATCATCGTCCGTGTCCGTGAGCATTTTTGTAAGAGACAATATATTAGTGTACAAATAGTAGTAAAAAAGAACAAATGCATGTTTTAAGGGTACTCGTAAAAAATCAATTCATTTGAATACTGGTAGGATTTGATTGATATTTATCCCTAATTTTTACAGGATAAAAACTGAATGAATTGATTAAGCCTTTACCGATATCCGAATGAGTTGATTTTTAACGGGTGCGCCCAAAAACATATTTTAAACAAATTGAATGGCTCCAATCATTAGTCTCGGGCTCCGATTATTGTTGTGTCGAATATTGTATTATTGGTTGTGTGATGAGAACCGGCCCCTATAACATTTGACACAAAAATGTAAACCACTCATTTTCGGAGTCTCACGCAAATGATCCGAGCCGTTTATCTATTTAAAACATGTTCTTAAGAGTTTCCATAAAAAATAAACTCATTCAAATATTGATAAGGGCTTGATCGGTATTTGTCTCCAAAACTGAATGAACCAATCAAAAGCCATTACACATATCCGAATAAGTTAATTTTTTACTGGTACTCTTAAAAATATGTTTTAAACAAATTGAACGGTTTCGTTATTAGCGTGGAACTCCAATTGTTGTGTCATTTGACACAACTTTTGACACGACAAATATAAAGTACCTATTTTGGAGTCTCACGTAAATGATTGGAGACATTCAATTTGTTTAAAATATGTTTTTAACAGTTCCAGTAAAATGTAAACTCGTTCGGATGTTAGATAATCACGTTATACATGTGCATATACTAATCATGCAAACAAACATCTTGTAAGCAACGATTAAGTACATGTAACAAAAAAAAGGAAATGATCAAGTTGTAAATAAGGTCTGAAAGTTGAAATTTTAAATTATTTTGTAAAGTTTTATACACATGGAGTAATATTCTTATACACTACTTCAAGTTTGATCAATGCTCGTTAGCAATGATTAGCACTTTTTTATGACTTTAGGTACGCTCCAAACTGGCCGTTACTGATTTTTTGGGGACCCAAAACAACTTCGTTTATTGAAAGTTTGAAACCCTATGTATTTTTTACAGTAACTAAAATAACTGCAACATGATATCATACTACTTAAAAAAGGAAAATAATTTGGGCACTCCAAATTTTGAACACTAACAAATCTTTAAATGTGATTGTCCAGCACTCCTTGAAGCGTGAGGTCTATGATTCGACTCCTATGAATAGGAGATTGGCTCTCATAATAATGACATTGTTCGGATGGGTTTCCAAAACCCAGTCTCCAATTTAAAGCCAGTGGGGCCCTCTGACCGAAGCACATTTTCTCTCTCCTTCCCATTTCGGGAAACACTCTCCTAGTGCACAAATTGTGCACAAATGAGTCGGTGGGGTCCACTTTGGAGTCTCATACAAATGATCCAAGCCGTTCATCAACTTTAAAATATTTTTTGGAGTCACTTTGAAAAAATTTAGCTCAATCAAATTTTTATAACTACTCGATCCGATTAGTTAACTTTTGTTTAAAATTTCTTCATATTTCAGGATTCTAAATTTTGAATGAAAATTGAAAGATTGGATCAAATATTTAAAGTTTTTAGATTGAGCTGATTTTCTCGTAGGCTAATCGAAAAATTATTTTAAAGTTGATGAACGGCTTTGATTATTTGTATGAGACTCTGAAATGGACCCCACCGACCCATTTGTGTACAATTTATGCACCATGAGAGTGTTTCTCAAAATGGGAAGGAGAGAGAAAAAGTGTTTGGGTCAAAGGGCCCCACTAGTTTTAAATTGGAGACTGGGTTTTGGTTTTGGAAACCCATCCGAACAAGGTCAATATGTTGTATAGCACTCATTTAAAGCGTGGAGTCTATGACTCGACTCTTATGAATAGGAGATTGACTCTTGTAGTAATACTTATAACATTACTAAAACATCCTATTTTCTGTAAAGTATAATATCATGTTGCAGTTACCACCTGTGGGAAAAAAAAATCATATTTTCTAGGGGAAAAAAAAGTCCTTTTATCTTAAATGACTTTGATAGTTAAAATCTACTCCAAGATTCAAACCATCTTCTTCTCCCTTCTTTAAATAATAATAAAGACCGTTTTTTTATGACAATACACATTTGCCAGTATTCTAACAATTATTTTTTATCATAAAGATCATATATGTAATAGTATATCTTTTATAATGAGTCTAAGTTTCAACTAAAAATACCGTTTTCCACTGTAATTAAAACTTAAAAGTGTGCGTTGTTTTCACCAAATGTCAAATTAGTTAATTTATGTGAGGGAAATGACTTGTGGAG
This sequence comes from Vaccinium myrtillus, assembly GCA_016920895.1. Lineage (NCBI taxonomy): Eukaryota > Viridiplantae > Streptophyta > Magnoliopsida > Ericales > Ericaceae > Vaccinium > Vaccinium myrtillus. The sequence continues at coordinate 16,840,737 of CM029275.1, read as the reverse complement.
AATATTAAAAATAAAGCTTAAAATTCCAAAAATACCATAATAAAAACTTAGCGTGCTCGAGGCCCTAGTTTCCAGTAAGATTTTCAGAGCCCGAATTATCTGCCCTCTCCTAACTACTGCATATAAACAAATTATTTAGTCGGGGTCCAGTGGGCTTCCGGATACCGGTGGTTTAGACCAAAAAAAAAAAAAAATTATTTGTATTGTCAATGAAACAGTAAGTACCTTTAAAGAATTCATCAATTATGATATTATCTCTGAATTCAAACCATTTTCTTTAAATTCTTTATTTAAAAAGGTCAGCGTTGCCGGTATATCAACAATTGATTTCACATAATAAGGACCGGATTTTTCGCACATAAAATATTTATTATTTTTCCTAATTTGGGTATAATTTTCAGAGTCCGAAGTAGCCACCTTGCGTGAGGGACGATACTTCTGTCTTTAAAATATCCTCCGTTCCAATTTGTTTGCTCACAACCGTTATGTGTGCATTTTTTAAACTCTTATAGTTTTCCATCTATAATGTATTTTAAAATGCAATATGGAACTTATTTGATTGATCTCAATTAGTTTTATAAGACAATTTTCAAAAACTTTAAAAACACTACAAATAAAAAGTTATAAACGTTTAAAAATGGCACATATATTTGTAGTGAGCAAACAAATTGGGACAGAGAGAGTACATTAATTCGTATTGTCAATGAAACCATAAGTACTCATAAAGAATTCATCAATTATTATACTCCCTCCGTCCCAAATTGTTTATCCTATTTCGGAATCCAACTTTTTATGAACAGTACGTAATTATACTCAAAAAAAGAAAGAAGTAGGCTTATTAATTTTGGCCTAAAAAGTTAAGCATGCTTTTTGCTTTTCGACTTATTAAAACTAAAAAAAAAAACTAAAAACATGGTTAACTTTTTAGGCCAAAATAAGCTTTTAGCCCAAAACAAATGACTTTTTAAAATTCAAAAAAGTAAAAAACATGCTTACATTTTTAGGCCATAATAAGCCGTAGTAACAACTTTTCTTTTTTAACTTTCAAAATGTTGCTTATTCTTTCTTGTTTTGGCTATTCCAAAATAAAAAGGCAAAAGAAAAAGAATGATGATTTGTTATGATGTAGATTGTACATAAAAGTGCTCAAGTGTGCTTCCGATGAATATGGAGTGATGGGGTGGCCCAATCGTGCGGGTTTATTGTGAAGGTTACGTCACCATTTTGACAAAGGGGTTCTTTTTCAAGGATTCAATGATGGGCTTATGGCCCATTTTTGGATGTCTATTTATGAAACTCGTGTCATTTTTCGATTGTTATATTTTTCAATTTATAATGGTTTTCGTAATTATGAACACTTTGTATTATAGAATTCGTCGAGAACTATCCAACAAGATACATATTGAATATTTTGGAGATTGATATTGAAAGATATAAACGATTGGAAATAGCACGGGTTTCAAAAATAGACATCCATTTTGGGACAGAGGGAGTATCATTTAATGATAAGGGCTATAACTTTGGATCTCTAGGCCTGTCCTCCTTAATGCTTTTCAGTTTTGATTTGGGGGCATGATTCTGCAGCAAAACGTCTTTGTAGCTCCTCGGTTCTCAGAGGCTGTAAAACGTCTTTCAAAACGCCTTTGTGCATATTGCCAAATGGTAAGTCTATCCTCAATCATCCCTCATACCCCCATGATTGGGGACTAGATGGATTTTGTTATTGTTGTTGTTGTTGTTGGCTATAACATTGATTCTCAAACTGAACAAAAAATAAATAAAGTTATAGAACTTATTCACCCTTTAATATATTCTTTATAAAACCCTAGTTCAAGAGCTATGAAAAGCTATATTTCATATGGTTAGGGTGAATTTTGGCACTCTAAATTTTGAACACTGACAAAATATGGTTAGGGTGTTAGTATCTCTGTCGTGTGCGAGAATTAGTATATTTGGTTGCAAATGATACCCCTGCAAACAAAAACTTACTTTGCTGAAATTAAAGTGAAAGAGGGCAGGAAATATCTGACATCGATCAGTGAGTGTTTGACTACTTATTCATTCTTATATCTGCTTATGGTGTACACTTCTCCTAGTCTTGCTATTGGTTTCGAATAAACCATTACAGAAAAAATACAATTTAAAAAATTATTTCGGATCTACTTCTTACGTAGACGTGAAGTTTCATGAAGAAGAGTTAGGGTTTTACTTTTCTAGTTCAAAGAACTGGAGCCTCCTATACACCAAAAATCTTCAACCATATGACCCAAGAGAACAATAGCCAAAGGGTTTGTGGAAACCCTAGATTTTACCTTCCTCTTTCCTCCATCAACTCTCTCTAGATTTTGTAGTAGTTTTGGAAGGGGGTTGATTCAATAGTTATTTTAGGTAAGAATTAACTAAGGGAGACTCTTCTCAATATATTGGGTACTCCGGAACACTTTCCATTCTCCATAATTGTGTATTCAAAAATGCTACTTGTACAACCATTTCAGCTCCAACCATTTACAACCCCCTCACATACACGTGGGGCCTACACTAATAATTGTGTGTGAGCCCCACATGTATGTGAGGGGTTGTAAATGGTTGGAGCTAAAATGGTTGTACATGTAGCATGATTCTTGTGTATTTTTCCTCCAAATTGTCTACCGATATTTAGAGCTATGTAGTTGGCCTCGGCCATCGAGTTGCATGATGTCTACCCGTGCTGCAAAGCTCTTGCCTTAGGTGCTTCAGACTTTGGTTTATATCAAACACATGGTTGTATCGGGTCAATCAATTCCTGTTTGGAGGATTCGTTAATAGTGGAGCTACAATGACATCTGATTATAGATATCAAGAATGCAATTTGCCGATAGTTTGACCTCCGAAGAAACATTTTCTCGCATATTGTATCATTCTTTAGTTTCAGTTGTTTATCTATTTTTATTGTGTTTTTTGTCTTTTTCAGTTGTTTTGTACTATTTACACACTGTAGACTACATCGTTTAGTAATGAAAAAATTTCTCTCTTTCAAAAAAAAAAAAAAAATTTTGGATCTTCAAAACGGGCTTTCTAAATTTTAATGGCTTCAAATGGGTTCATACGGGCCCTTTTGTTTGAATCCTCAAAACGGGCCAGCCCATTCCCCACCTGCAAAACGGCAAACTGAAGTAGACCCAAGTGGCCGACCTCCTTCTCTGAGAGACTGAGACAGTCCAGCAAACAGGTAGATTGCAGAGCAAAGGTGTCTGCGAAGGTGCTGATAGAAAGCGGAGATACAGATATACTTGAGGTGAGTTTCCTAGTTAATTCCTTCTTTGTCCCATTCCCCCTCAAAACTACGCATTAATCTCCATTCGCTGCGAACTAGTTACATTCCAGGTTATTATCATGTGTTGTTGCTATTGACATCCCAAACTTTTTTCTTTTTTTTTTTCCGATAAGTAATTCGACTTTATATTGTTATGATGTTAGACTTCTGATATGGATTGCATCAGATGATTGGTAATCTATGTTGGACTTATAGTTTGACAATCTGCAGATGAGATGTAAAATCATGTAGGGTATATGCAAAATGTGAGAAACATAGACTCATAATTATATTTCACAAGGTTAGGTGTTGTTTTTAGTGTCTGTTTTGTGTGTGAGAATTAGTATATTCAGTTGCGAATGCGGTCCCTAGAAACAAACAAATTACTCTACTGAAAATTGGAAGAGGGCACGAGATATGTCCATTACTCATTTGTCATTGACATGTGATTTCTGGCAACCTATCCATTTGCATCTCTGGTTATGTTGTACTCATCCCCCAATCTTGCAACTATAGAAATCTTTGGCTAAATATTTTTATGAGACGTCTTTTTGCCTGGTCGTTCACTCACAAGTCACAAGGGCCCTCTTACCGAGGTCCATTCAGATTTCGTTCATTGTCTGGGAGAATGTTGGTATTCATACTTCTGTCTTGTTCATTCTAGTTGTGATATCCAAAATTTGGTCTGTCGAGAGGTCTTGTGGACTGTGTGTATTAAATATGCTTGTTAAAATTAGCACACTATTTACCTGTAATTCTGTTGCAAAGAGATAAATGCAGAAGGAACAGATGGAATGTGCAGAGATATAGACACTTGATGAAAGACTTTGGATCACTTTTGGCATCAAAGATGGTATTAATCAATTGTTTGTCTAGTAATGGAACAAATGTACCCTGCTTGTTGTTCTTGAAGAAGAAACTTACTAATTGCTTGCAAGTTTTAAGTTTTTTTGTGAAACTAGTCCTCCTTTTATGGAAAGATGACCATCCTAGTATTTGCATTTCGTAACTCGTTTATATCTACAATAGAGCCCAGATATAGCGTACATTGATTTGTGCAAGGAAATTTGTTTTCCTTGTGTTTTGATGTAGTTGATGCTAACACACTCCTTAGTCCTTTCGGTAAGCAAGTTTTCTTGCATCTATTTAAATAGCCGTACATTTAAGAGTTATCAATGTATAAGTTTATAAGACTGAAAGCTATGTTTTATACGTGAACGATGGGGAAAGATTGTATTGTTTTTCACCTCTTTTGTGTCAACCTTTGTTTTGTCCAACACTGACTACTCTATTGCTGCAAATTATTTTTTCTTGACACTCCAGAACGATGGATCTTCTTCAATGCAGTCTAATTATTTTGTGTTTCCTTTGTTATCAGCCCAGATTAAAATGCAAAGTATAAAGAACTCGATTTTGAGTTATTTGAGGGTTAGGGTGTCCAAGAAACAATGGTTCCGTGCTGAAGATGTTAATGCACTGAACAGATTCAGCCGACAGCTTTGCACATTTAAAAGTACCAGCCATGATCAGATAATGGATCAAGTCATCGGCTTGGTCAAGAAATTTGATAAGATTGATCCCACCAAGGTAATAGCTTTCCTATTCTTGTTGTAATATATTTTGTTAACTTCATGCCTATGTTGGTAAGATACTGATTAGCGCACGGCCAAATTATTAACTTCATTCTATTTTATTAACTGCAGTTTGCAATGCCTTATTTGGGCATGCTAAACAACGCTACGTGTTGATCTTGATTTAATTTGAGCTTCGAACAGGTTACCGAAACAGCTGATTTCCAGAAGGACTTGTGCCTAGACAGCCTGGACAGAGTGGAGCTAGTTATGGCTTTTGAGCAAGAATTCTCTATTGAAATCCCTGACGAGAAAGCGGATAGGCTTACTTGTTGTGCTGATGTTGCTAAGTACATCATATCTGAAGCTGAACAGAAAACTATGGAGAATTCCTGATTGGATTCCTAAATTCTGGTTACTAGTTGTTTGCAGTTCTAATTTAGAATGCACCAAGATTCTTAGTAGAAGTTTACCTATTTGCGGTCTCTGGAGAACAACTTGCATTTTGAATGTAATAGCCCGGCGGGAATCAATTGTATTACATCTGATACAGAAATACATTTTATTGGGAGCACTTTTTTGTAGTCACTCATAGGCAGCTGTCTATGTAGAAATCTCTCTCTCTCTCTCTCTCTCTCTCTCTCTCTCTCTCTCTCTCTCTCTCTCTCTCTCTCTCTCTCTCTCTCTCTCTCTCTCTCTCTCTCTCTCTCTCTCTCTCTCTCTCTCTCTCTCTCTCTCTCTCTCTGTACATAAATTTACATACTGGTAGATAAGGCAGGATGAGGCCTATCAACTCAAATGTTGTGACTGAAGCGCCATCCAAATGAGCTGCGGCCATTTTGCAATCCTTCGCGTCAGTAGGCTTTTTTACATAACACCTTTTTCTTCACTGTCTGCTTTGTTTCTGTTCCCTTGTGAAGGTTTTGGTGTCAACCTTATACTTTGAGCTGTGTAAGTACGGATGTTGTTCTCAACGGATGACAATTTCAATCCTGCTTGCATCCCAGTAAAAGCCGGGCGACAGCGTGAGTCCTCTGGGAGCCGAAGAACTTTAACCGAACATCTTTTGTCCAGGTTTGGAATTGCATGGAGGTGGGAAGGAAGATCAATGAGGAAATCTCCAATTTCGTCTGTAGTAACTTCTACCCAATTTGATTTACTTGTTTTTTCGTTTGTATGGCATGAGACAGCGACCAAAGCACCTGTAAAGATTTGAAAACCTATCTGATTACCATGTGAACAAGTAGCGAGGAAGAAATTTGGGAGAGAATTGGGGGAAAGGACATTTTTGGAATGTAAGCTTCAAAATCCAGAATTTGGTGAAAGGAATACTAATCATGTAACCAAACCAAAACCTGAAGAAAGGGGGCGTACTAATCCCATCCGAGTAAACCAAAACCGGCGATCAACAACGCCCAAATCGCTCGGACCCAAACAGATCTGCACCGTCCATTACCGATCCCATTGCAAGTTGGTTTTGGTGCGTGCTGTCCCTTAAGGGATAGCATGCATGCTGACCCCGTCCAGGCTCGGCAATCAACGGCCCAAATCTGCTTGGACCCAAACAGATCTGCATCGTCCATTACCGAAATGATTTGGGCAGTTGATTGCCGAGCACGGACGGCCTGGACGGGGTCTGCATGCATGCTGTCCCTTACGGGACAACACGCACCAAAACCAACTTACAGCGGTGATCGCTAATCCCTTGGAGCTGGCTACATGAATCCTTTTGCACTGTTTTTTTTTAGGAGTCGTCGTATGTTCAATTAACTTAGATTAATGAGGGTCTTTTGTGACCATGGCGTTTTCATTTAGACCTTAAAATAATGTGATGGAAGAACTATGAACCATAAACTACGATGGGAACAATTCTGATCTTAACCATATGCTCATCTCCAATCGCGGAGAATCGCTGACAATAGTCGAGAAAGCATGAACGAGTTGCTTCGGAATCGGTACAATCACAAAATATGTTCCAAATTTCTTTTTGCGGCTTATGAAGTCGGACAAGATCAAGCACGCAAGTCATTAATGAAATACTACTAGAAAAGAACCGAACCTGACACGGGACGTGGATCCGTTCGAGCTTTTTCCGGGTGACAAGTCTCGTGGCAAAAAACTGTTCCAGATATGAGGACGGTGGATAGCTTCTCCTCTCCGTATCCAGCCATTTGCGCCAAGTCCTCTCTGCTAGATATTTCCACCAACGGGTTAATTTCACGTCCGGCCATTGCAGCCGGAGACCCGAAGAAGAAGAAGAAAAGGATGAGTGCAAAGGTCATGATCATGGTCACAAGATTGTTGCAGCCGTGAAAATGGCTTTGCATCATTCTTGGTGTTTAATTTGCTCAAGAGTTTGGCTGACTTTGTGTTAAAGCAACAAGATGGAATGGAGAGACAATGAAACGCTACCACCTTCGGGTTTTATAAAATCTAGTGCATGGTTCATGTGACCCTAGAGGCTTTTGCCCATTTCATAAATCTGAGATTACTATAATGCCCTTCGAGTTAACTACTAATATCTTCAGTTGCTCCACTCTAGAATTTTTTTTTCTTGCTTTCTAAACGACAAGTGATTTTACCTAGGAAAATGGAACTCGAAAAATGACCACATAAGTCGGTACGTATCCGTTATATTTCATCACAAAATGTAGCAGACGATGATATACTCTTCATAATTCTTTACGCAGTTCTATGCAAATATGAAACTGATTATGGTACCATTGAACTAAATAGTAATGTAAAATGCCGAAAATTGACATATTTCTTGTTTTCCAAAATTTAATAACGATAGATTTTTACCTAGGAAAAATGGAACTCGAAAATGATCACATAAGTCAGGATGTAACCGTTACATTTCATCTTAAACTGTAGCAGAACATGATATACTCTGCGTAACTCTTTACGCAATTATGTGCAAATATGAAACTAATCACGGTGCCATTAAACTAAATAGTGATATAAAATTGCCGAAAAATGACATTTGTTGTTTCCGAAAATTTAATTACCGAAACAACAAAACTAATACCTATTCTAGGCTTTTTTTTGGTGTGGCCATAGGTTAGTGATTAGTAGTTAGATAATTACAACGTAGATCAACCGTAACTCCATCAACTCGAACCTGAGGCCGGTCAATACAAAAGTAGTTGACATGTCACCCAAATGTGACAAGGGCAATTCCGAAGTCATAGATAATTATGTGAGGGGTATATTAGTCTTAATACTTGAGCCAGGTATTACCTTATAAGAAAGAATTGTTGGGAAGTCAGAAGGGAAGTTAAACTGTAGTGTGGTAGGTTGGTTGCCTACTCGCAATCGTCTCAACTCTTTGCGTATTCTTTTCACCTCTCTCTTTAGTATTTTGGAAAGTTATCATTTATACTTTAATTCCATAAATTACAATTAATGTCTCTGTTTCTGTAGTTGAAGCAATGACACGTTTTATTGCCTTGGCGGAGAAACGTTTAGACTTTTCACTATTTTCAAGCCTTCCCCAACTATACCCCATCTACATTTTTTCCACCACGGTCAGGGGTGTTCGGGTCAGCTTACACTCACTTCGACTAATTTCCTCCCCGATTCGGTTAAAAGCAGGTCATCCACGTCTAAATTTGGGAATTCACAAAAATTTACTTTCTTGCAGTCTGATCTCAAGAATCGAACCCTAAGACAATTATGTATGAGCAAACCCACTAATCAACCAGACTAACCCCTAGGGCTCATCTACATATTTCAATTCATATACACCCTCACTTGGCAAACTTATGCAGCGTTTTGGGGCAATTGTCCAAAAATACTGCTCTGATTTAGGGGTGCAAACGAATCAAGCTGAGTTGAGCTTTATAGAGCTCGAGCTAGCCTCGTTTAATAAACGAGTACAAAAAACAAGCTCGAGCTCTGCCAGAGCCCTTAACGAGCCTTCTTAAACGAGCCGAGCCGAGTCGAGCTGAGCTTTACCGAGCTCGTTAACTAAACGAGCCTAAAACTCGAGATCAAGCTCGGCTCAATTACTAAACGAGCCGAACCAAGCCGAGCCACGAATTGCTAGCTAACAACTCGGTTCATTTGCAGCTCTACTCTGATTTCCCTTATTATTTTTTTTGGATAATTTTGATTTCCCTTATTACTTACACGGAAAGCAACAAAACATCCAAGTGGGTAGGTTGGATCAACTATGCATGTAACTTGTTGATAATCTTATACTCCAGCAATATGCATAGGCAAATGCATCACCTCAGTTCTGAAAAACGGCTAAGTTGTATTGTTTTTTATGTTGGATCCTAAATTTGTAAAATTTATTACTAAGGCCACAAGTTTTGTCAAGAATCCACCAACCCACCTAAAAACAGGAATTTTAATCAATTGTCTTGAAGAGCGGGAACGTACAAGCATCTTTTGCTTGAAAGGGAGCGGGTTCTAAGCATTTTTTTTCTTCTTCCATCTCCCTTTTTCTCGATGTACCCTTTCGAGTTTCTTGGAATAAAATCCTCTTTACCAGTCTTCGGGAAGGATATGTAAAAAATGTACAAATGACTTGGGGTAATTAACGCTAAAACTCTTTTTAAGAACATATCGTACCTTTAAAGCAGGAGAAACAACCAGAGGTGTTTCAAGATATCTTCCTAGAGAAAGCTAGAATTGCCATTTCAAAGCATCTGAATGCCCCAAAACAAGAATAACACACACACACACACTAGACTACTTGGTTTTCATAAGCATATATTGCTGATATACTGCAGAAGCTTGGTTTTCTGTGCGTACCGTTGGGCTGTGTATTCTTCGACTGGTGTCCACGGCATCATTATAACGAGAACTATTGCGAGGATATTGCAACTTATTTTCCGTTTTTTTCTGAACTGTTTGATGGAAATTGAAGGAGGTGAATAAGTTGTTTTCTTTAGCATCCACGTATTTCACCATTAGCGATACTTACAGGCTAAAACCATTGGGGTATGGCTCACATAGGAAACGTTGTTTTCCTTCAAAAAATATCTCAAACATTAACTGAAACACTAAATACAGGAGAGGTGATGACTGATGATGATCGTTCAACAAGATTCAGCTAAAATAACTATATATAGAGAGTTCCTGATTGGATTCCTGAATTCTGGTCAATGCGGTTCTGATTTTAGAATGCACCAAAGACCCTTAGTAGTATATGTTTAGCTATTTGCAATCTTCGCAGAACGACTTGCGTTTTGAATGTAATAGTCGTGGAATCAATTATGAAACCTCTGATAAAAGAATTATATTTTTCTGTCTTTCTCCACAAATTTACATGACTGATCGAGTTAAGGCAGAATTACTCCTATCAACTCAAATGTTGTGACTGAAGCGCCATCCAGATGAGTTGCGGTAATCTCTCAATCTTCTATGCGGTAGACTTTTACATAGCAAATTTTCCGTCACTGTCTTCTTTCTTTGTGCCCCCTTGTGAAGGTTTTGGTTTCAAGTTTAAACTTCCAGCCGTATAAGTACGGATGCTGTTCCTAGATGACGATAATTTCAATTCTGGTTGCCTCCCAGTAAAACCTGGGTGACAGAGTGAGTTCTCCGGGAGGCGAAGAACTTTAACCACACATCTTTTGTTCAAGTCTGGAATTGCATGGAACTGGGAAGGAAGATCAATGAGGAAATCTCCGAATTCATTCGTAGCAACTTCAGCCCAATTTGATTTGCTTGTTATACCACTTGTATGGCATGAGACCGCAACCAAAGCACCTGTAAAGATTGCAGAACCTATCATGAATAGTAAGCAAAGAAATAAACGCGCAAAAAGCTACAAAGACTGCAGGGTGGCTGGCTGGCTGCTATTGGAATGTAAGCTTGGAACCAATTAAGCCTTGTTCCCTTTTCACTTGGTGTGCAGTAGGCTGTATGAATCCCTTTTTGCTATTCTGTTCTTTTAAGACTCGTACTTTTTGTTACTTTTAATCGGTTAGTGTACTTTTATAAAAGTATCTCGCGAAATCTATGTTCCAAGTTCATTATTGCGGCTTGAAGTTGGGAAAAATCATGCAGGGAAGTCATGAATGAACTAGCAATGTAACGAACCTGACACCGGACGTGGATGAGCTTTTTTCGGGTGACAATCCTCATGACAAAAAACTTTACCATAAATGAGGACGGTGGAGAGCTTCTCATAACCATATCCAGCCAGTTGCACCAAGTCCTCTGCGCTAGATAGATCCACCAAAGGGTTAATTTCACGCCTGGCTGCAGCAGCCGGAGATCCGAACAAGAAGAAGAAGGAGAAGAAGAAACAGATTGTCGCGGTCATGGTTGCAAGATTGTTGCAGCCGTGAAAATGGCTCAGCATCTGTTTATTGCTCTACACTTTGTTGGTGCAAAAAGATTTTTTCTTTTAAAACATGATGCACTTAGATAGAATGGGGAGACCATGAAAGGGTACCCACCTTTGGATTTAATAAACTCTAGCGCATGGTTCATCTGTCCCCTAGCTTCATAAGTCTTAGATTACTATAACGCCCTTGAACTTTGACTAATATAACTTTCAATTTCTAGCACCCGGCGATCTGACGCGAGAAAAATGGAGCTCAAGAAAGTTTTGATTTTCCAAGCATGCGCCTCATTTTTCTAGAATCAAATGAGAGTATACATTCTCCATTGAGTAATTTTTTAAAAGAAAGAGGGTATTAAGGGAAATTTTACAAGTCAATCTCAAATGTTACAATCATTTTGAGACATCTCAAAGTGACAGAAGGTGATAGACTTTGCTCAACTCATTGTGTAATTATCTATAAATATGAGACTAAGTGTGTTATTATTTAATTAAATGGTCATACAAAACGGCGAAACAAATGACGTATTTTACTTTTCAAAATTTAATAATAAAGCAGCAAACCTAGTACTCCCTTCTTCCTATTAAATGATCTCATTTGGGGGATTTCAACTTTTTAAGGAAGCGTAATGAATATATGAAACGCATTTTACTTTCCAATTATGCCCTCTACTTTCTGATTTGATTAATACAGGCAGTAGTACTTTAATTTAAACATATATAGGGGTAATAACAAAACTTCACCTAGTTTCAATTATTGATTTTGGAGAGTGACCATGCATTTTGAAACATTCCAAAATACAATACAGGATTATCATAAGACGACGGACGGACGGAGTACGTAGTTAGGACACAAAAGTAGTTGACTTTTGTACAATAAAAAAGAAACAAAATGTACTTGGGAAGTTAAACTGTAGGAATTGGTTGGTTGCCCACTCACAATCGTCTTTGATTATTCTTGTCATCTCTCAATGTTTTGGATTTTATTTAATGTATTCCATTAACATCAATGTCTCTGTTGCTGAGCAAAAAAGACATCAATTTCATGAAACCTTTGAATCACCTTGGCGGGTAAACAAGGACTTTTCACTATGTTTTCAAGCCTTCCCCACCCATTCCCCATCTACATATCTTTCATATTCATATACCGGAAAGAGATCTAATCATGTTCTATCTATGTGCAAACGAAATTCAAAGACTTATCGTGTTTTAGCGGTTTGAAATCTGTGCTAAGTTTGGGGAATGAGAGTTTAGTCCGATTCTTCGGAGACGAATTGAATGTGGGATGTACATAGCAGCACAGGTGACCTAATGTGCGCTGAAGGGGATTCTCATATGATACAAGGAGTATGCAATGTCAAGGTTTGTTTGGATATTATCATCGGAGATTCCATATTTTTAGCACGTAGTTTTAATTCCTGTTCTTTCTTTCTTTTTTCCCTCGTGATTGTAATAGAGTGGCTCACGTGAAAGCCAAATACGACTTGTCTTTATACCTTCCTATGACTTGGCAAGGCTATTTCCCAAACTGGTTTTATAGGAGGCCTTCTCGGATGTTTTGGTTTGCAGTAATGAACAAAAACACTGTGTTCGGATAAAAAACAAAAACAAAAACACTGATAACGATTGGGAAAAAAAAAATAAAATGATTGGTATCACAAATAACATCAGTATTACGGAGTACTATTAACATTTACTCGATTCCTCTTACCAGCAAATTCTTGGGACTATGGGGATTATGCCAGGTCGTTAGCTCCATAGCCCCGGAATTAGTCAAGGTGCGCGCAAGCGTGCCCGGACATCCAGTTATCAGGAAAAGAAAAAAGAAAAAAAAACAATTAACATGTGAATCATGCACGAGCAAGCAAAGGACTATGATCGAGTTCAAGAGGACTTGGTTCCACAGAAGCAAAAGCAAGTATCTCTGGATCACGCTGGAATGCAGCCATATCTTCCTCACTCAAAGTTACCCATGAGGATCCGGGGGCCCTGTAGTGAGTGAGCTCACTACATGCGTGTAGTGAGCTCCCTCGGCCGTCCGATCCGAGATCAACGGTTTGGATCGTCTTACACTTTAAAAAATACTTTTACATTTACTTTAACTCCAATTTATTATGACCATTGATCTCGGATCGGACGGTCGAGAAAGTTCACTACACGCATGTAGTGAGTGAGCTCACTACAGGGCCCCCAATTCCTGCTTCAATTCCATTGCCTGGCCTCGTATCGATTAAAAATATCAGATTCCTTAACAGCGAATCCTCTACCCCTCCTAGACTCACCCAAGTTGGCTTCCCCCACCCGAAATCAGCTTCAGACAACCCACTATTGCACGTACTTGTACACGAATAATAACTCGCCCGTTCATCTGAGTATGCGTCGCGCAAATCCTTGAGACATTCGATAACCTTGACAAACCCTTCTTCGCCCTGCATTTGGGTAACGAAATCGCAATTGATTTTCGATATGGCATTCCTCAAATTCCCCACAAGGCAATGTAACTCTGCCCCTGCATCCGGTTTGTATTGTGCAACTGCACTCCAAAAGAGATTCCCCATGAAAAATTTAGACGGTGGTGGAAATAGTTTCCGCCGGAAGTCTACTGCTAGTGACAAAACAGATGGTTTTTGGGTACCGTTTGTTGATTTTGAAGCCGAAATGGCGCATTTCCAGATGAGCCCCGTTAGGGCCTCGACCCGTGTCGGGACAAATGATGAGCTAGCTGCTTTGGTCTTGAGGCTTGTTAATGCAGGGCTGCTAAATAAGAATCTCCTTGTGACGTACTTGCTCTGATTGAACCGCGATGACCACAAAAACAGCGTCAAACCTTCAGGGAGGGAAGGGTTTTGCGGGAAGAGGCAATTAGATGGAATAAAACTGGGGCATGCTATTCCTGAGCCTAGTGCAGTGTCTGCCCAAGCTTTCAAAAATGTGGAGCAAGTGTGACCGTCGATGATCTTGTGGGAAGTGCAAATGCTGAGGACAATACCGCCGCATTTGAAGAAGTTCACTTGAATCATTACCACATTAATTCCTGCTGTTGAGTCCATTTCATCAGCGGATTCACGAGGAAGCAAATGTCGTGTCAACCGGGTGTCTGGCTTACTAAGAAATTCGAATATTGGATTACCCACTCGGGTTTCAACATAGTAGACCCCTTCATCGTTACAATCAACAGAAAGACGGTCTTTTATTTTTCCGGCAAATGGGTAAAAAGTAGTTAAGGTTTGCGCTAGCGAGTGTTTGAAGGAGAGTGATGTTTTGGCGATGAGGTCAGGGACGGGGATAGTAGTCTGTGTGTTTAGATAGAAGAATACCAAGGGAACATGGGCTGGAGGGAAGAGCTGATCCAAGAGAGAAATCTTGTATGTCTTCAAGTGAGGTGGAGTTGGAGATGATGGTTTTATTCTCTCCCTGGATATCACTTCAACCTCCATTATCTGCAAGGTAAAACAAGTAAAATTTGCTTGTGATGGTTTATGCAACAATCTAACTTACCAGATGAACTAAGACTCCTTCATCGCATGTGATTGATGGTGTTTCTCATAACTTACCAGATTGATAAATTTAACTGCAACAAATCTGGTTGCAATTAAAGCAGCCATAATTTCTATTAAGCATAATCCATATTTTTAAGTCATTTCTTTATCAACTAACTATAATTTCTTAAATTTCAGTCTCTAGTATAAAGCAAGTCTTAGCAAGAACCAACATGTAATTAGTCAATCCTCAAGGGCTTAACGGATCAATAGCCTCACCAGGCTTACTCATCAGGCATGGCCAAACCGTAGCACGTGGCCGATCCGTAACATATGGCTAAACCGGAGCACATGGCCGAACAAGTGGGTTCGGACCAACTCTTCATTTCATCGAAACCGGAGCCAAACAATACCACTTGGGCCGAACTGATGGGTTTAGTCACTCCCTGATTCAATTGAACTACTTAGGCGGAGCCCTCACGTGAAACTCTCAGGCTAATCCATCAGGCGAGTCCGACGGTTCAAGGAAAGTTCAACCCCAGGATCATAGCCCCCATACAACACAATGAGAACTATAAATGCTTCAACCAGCTATCAACTGAGTTTGTAATAACTCAGCTACAGGGTAGAGAGTATTTAGCCCCATATTGAAAGCCTACATAGGTGATCTTGGACATATAACAAACCATGTAAAAAACTATTAGTATCTTAGGTTTAAACATTTTGTACTCGGCCGGTAGTCTACATGGGGCATTACAGAGTTCTTCAAATCAAGCTTCATAATAAGAATACTTAACGAGGAGCCGTCTAATTAATTGTAAGTGTTCGAATTTAAAACAATACTCAGAATACTAACGGCTAACATTAAGCTAAGTTTTGCACGTTTACTGTTATGATAT
The DNA here is from genome assembly GCA_016920895.1 of Vaccinium myrtillus. Lineage (NCBI taxonomy): Eukaryota > Viridiplantae > Streptophyta > Magnoliopsida > Ericales > Ericaceae > Vaccinium > Vaccinium myrtillus. The sequence continues at coordinate 16,825,195 of CM029275.1, read as the reverse complement.
AGATAAGAATTTCAGATTATAAAAGTGAATATATATAAATTCAGTCCGGTATGGACCGTCCGGTTTATTCCAGATTCAAAGGTAGCAATCCGGACCGAAACTAAACAAGCAACCGTCTAATTAACTAATTATCTAATTAACTAGTTAATTAGTTAATTAGACGGTTGCTTGTCCATCCAAATGCTTAAAGTCGAATTAAAATAATTAGGCATGCATCACCCTGCCTTTATTAAAAAAGCGAAAAAACTCATTCATCAACTGATTCAGTTGAACTGTACTCTAATAAAAGCTCTAATAAATGAGTCGGTGTTGTGCAGCGTGCTATGCCGGGGCCGACACGGGCGTGCCGGTGTCAGTCCAACAATCAGAGGCATTCACCACGTAGAGTTCGTCGAGTACTATAAATATATCAAAAATCAGCTCGATTGAATATTGTTACGTGCCTCATCAAAACATTATTATCTTGAAATGGATGATTCCGAATGGATCCGAAACACTAGATTAAAACCATTGCAACAAGTTACATGTGTTCCCATGAGCTACTTATCAATATTAGATCGAGCTGATTTTTGGAACACTTATAGTACTCGACGAGCTCTACGCGGTGAACATCTCCAATCGGCGGCGCCGTGCCGCATAGCACCCCTGGTTCCAAATTTAAGCTTGCTTCTTCCTTGAATATCTGTTTCCTCACTTCCATTATTTATATATCATTCTTTTTTAACTTTTATCATACTATTTTTTTATTTTTATTTTTGGGTAAAAGAGATTTTATAACCAAAAAAGAAACTAGATGGGGTGTTCCACTAACCCAGTTTTTTGAAAAAATTGGTTTTTCACGGTTTTTTATGTGATGTGTTGTGAGAGAATGACCTGTCTCGGTGTTTGGAAAAATCAGTTTTTTGTTAGTGGAACACCCATCAAAGGGGCATACCCTGAGCCTATAAAAAACAGATCCTAAAAAACTGCATGAATAAGAAACGTGGGCTATACAAGACACTCAAAAGCAAAATTTTCCCAAAAATATTCCAGACTCTACAAAGATCACGATTAATACTATTATCACCCACTTTCCGTCACGTGCAGACTCTATCCCGAACATCACGATCGAGCTGCTCCCAAATACCTTCAAGGTTAGGGATTTTGTTGCCAAAAATGTATTCATTCCTTGTCATTCATTCCTTATCATACTCATTTTATCAATTCATCCGATCTTAGAAGTCAATTTGACCATTTTGGACGCAAAATAATAAACAACTACTATCATTTAAGGAACAAGAGCCACTATATCAGTTCAGTAAAAGATTTGAAATTTCAGAAATATTGAGAACCAGATCAAAGGAGAAAGACATACATACTGTTTGTCGAAATTGGATGGATCAATACGGCTTGAGTGAAAGAAGATACTTCTGATCCCTGGGGCTGGAAATGAAGCTAGCAAATTAATTGTTTGGGCGATGAGATCATGAACAAATTATTCTACGGATACTATACATTGAGCAATGAGCATGCCTCTGGAAACCTCAACAGAGGTGATGAACATGGACTGGTCCTTCTTTTCCTTGTGATGAATTATTAGCCTTTCTGAACATGGACTGGTCCTTCTTTTCCTTGTGATGAATTATTAGCCTTTCTCCTTGACTTTACGCCATGTTTGTTAAAGAGATATGTATATGAGGGGAGAAGAAGGATATCATAAGAGGAGGATATAAATGTGGATATAGTTAGAGGGGTATTATTTTAGAAGGGGAGATAAAAAATTACTTTGTTTGTTTTTTTGTTGTAGAAGGGGGATATGAGGGGTTGGCTAATGTAAAATACCGTTTTTGTCCCAAAAAAAAAAGTCAAAAAGTAAAAAAGTGGTGGGTCATGCATCTCTCCCTCTCTCATGCGTCCCACACACTTCCCATTTCTTTCTTTCTCTCTTCTGAAGCATGGAAGTGGTGGGCCAGCCTTGCCCCTCTCTCACACCAGCAGCAGCAGTAAAAGGTGCCAACTGGCACAGGGGTAATTTGGAAGGAGAGGCCGGATATAACAAAACCTGGGGGGAGGGGGCCTATATTTTATCCCTCCTCAAAGGGATATACAAATCCCAGGATATTATATCCGGGTAATAAAAAAAAAAACAAACAGCGGATATGAAACACCCGGATTTCTATATCCGACCTCTCTCTATACCCCCATTCTATCGCCCTCAAACAAACAGGGCGTTGCTGTATTGGGTCTTGATGAAGTAGTTTCTGGCACGTCTCTAACAGATAACCTGCAAAAGGAGGAAGACTAGGGACAAGTAGTTAGGATTAGGGAGAATTGTCGTAACAAAAATGATACATACACAAACTTTGTGCCACAACTCACCACAAACTTCGTGCACAACTCACCACAAACTTCGTGTATGTATCATTGTTGTTGCCGTAAAATGGCGGTAGGGGAAAATATTTGCCGTTCAATGGACCACGTTTTAGGAATTACTCCCAACATGACGTGTACAATTTTAATTTCACATACATGATACCCATAATAATGTTGACCGAAATACCCCTTTTTGAATTTGGACCAACGTAGGTGCAATGAATTTGTTGAGGAGTGCAACCGTTGTCCATGTAGAGTGCAACAAAAGTGGACGAAGGGTACAATGGTCAGAAAATCTTCCTAGAAAGTGTGACTTGAACACACACCCTTCTTGAATTTTGACCAGCATGGGTGCAATGAATTTGTTGACGAGTGCAACCGTTCTCCATGTAGAGTGAAACAAAAGCGGACGAAGGGTGCAATGGTCAGAAAATCTTCCCAAAAAGTGTGACTTAACCATACACTGCAATCACATTTGGTAACCATACACTGCAATCACATTTGGACCAATGTGGGTGCAACGAATTTGTTGAAGAGTGCAACCGTTTTCCATGTAGAGTGCAACAAAAGTGGATGAAGGTTGCAATAGTCAGAAAACCTTTCTACAAAGTGTGGCTGACCACACTGCAACCACATTTGTTGAGGAGTATGGGTGCAATGAATTTCTTAAGTACAATCGTTTTCCATGTAGAGTGCAACTAAAGTGGACGAAGGGTGCAACAGAATATCTTTCGAGGGTAGTTGAGTCCAACAGTATTTCTCATGCCATGTTATGGCAATTATTATTGCTTTTCCCATTGATCTGTGAGTCCGAAAAAGTGCACCGTTAAAACGCAATAATTTGCCCCTACTGCCATTTTCTGGCAATTTTCCTTAGGATTACTATAGCAACATACCATAAATAGGGACACCGGAGTGGTGTTAGCCAACCAATCTCCGATACCTAAGTTAGTAGATGTGTAGAGAAGGTGAATATTACTCAAGTAGTTAGGATTACTAGAGCAAAGTACCGAATTTATGATATGAGAGGTATTTATATAGGCATTCGTGGTAGTTGAGTCCCATTAGGACTAGGAGTCTTGACCCCTTGGTGGTTTAGTTAATCCTTTAATGCATTAGATCTCTTAACCCTAATCGGATTTGGACTCCTAAGGGAGATTATGAGAGATTAAAGGATAAACTTCTTAAGCCCTTTGGGCTTATCTTTACGTGATACGTCCCTATTAATAAGGAGTAGAGTCCCTTTGGGACTCAATGACTTATTAGGGATGATCACTACACCGTCTTCTTCATGTGGCTGGATATAGCCGAGCTGACCACTATGGCTGAGTTGACCATACCTAGCTGGGCTGACCTTATGTGGTCAATTTATACTTATCTGGTCTTAATGGTAAACTGAAAACTAACGAGCATATAAGAAAAAGTTGTTCGGAAGTTAAATGTCTCATCATCAATACCTAAACTCTGATAAATTTCAATTGGACACGTAAACTTTTACACTAGTTGAGTATTGAATTAGACACCAGCCTTCTAAATCTGTCAAATTATTAACAAAAATTGTTGACTCGAATTATTTTTTCGTTATATGCTGATTTAGATGTTGATGTCTCTCTCTTGAATTAGTTTTACTAACTTGTAAGCAAAATCCTTCTACAGCTTCACAAATCTAATTTCATGTTTTGATTTATGTTTGTGAAACACATTGATGCTTATTGTCTGTCTTCTTTTAAGTACTTTGAATGTTTGTCATTGCTGTGATTTTAGTGCCAAGTTAAAGTTTTAATAGTTATTTTGCTTAATCATAGCGAATAGTTGAATTAGGTAATATCTTATGGATGGTTGATTTTGTTAGCTTTAGTACCATTTTTTTTTTCTTCATCTCTCATTATTGGAATTTATAATGTCGCGAGTACGTTTGATTCGAGTAAAAACCAATCCCCGTATGATTTGCATGTACATCGGAATTATACCCGTCTAATATAAGTCACAAAAGTAACCACTTCAAATTTGAGAATGATGATTGCTTTATTCAAACCAAAGAGGCAGGTACATATTGGCATCCCTATATTAGCCGGAAGCGGAGAGCAGAATGTGAGGGCATCTTTTGCATGAAGGACCTTAAGTGACATGGTGGATTTGATCCGAACCATACATATTCGCAACGGACGGCCAAATGGGTGCACGGCACAGTGCCATGCATCTATTGCACGACAGGCTTCTCAAATCCGGGTAAATTATCGCCAAGCCATCTTTGTTTAAAGGACCTTCGTTTCCACATTTCGCAAACAACTAAATGGGTTCAACTGAAGATGTTTTTCCTCTGCAAATGATGAAGTTGCCATTTCATAGCATCTGGTCACTGTAGTGTAAATGCCGAAAACAAGAACAAAGCTCACACTCGAGCTTAAAAAGACACATTTCTTATGCCTTCCTTCAACTAGTGGCGCAATGTACATATGGTCAAATAATATGGAGTAAAAATTACAGAACAACGACCCCAACCGCAGAATATCACAGACTTGGAACCAGTTAGGGGCTGTTAAGAAAATTACTGTTCAAGTACAAGTAGCTCTCTGCAGCAGAAAAACTACTAGTCGTGGGCACCGGAGAGAACCCATTATACTTCCCCTCCATCTTTGATAAGCATACATCGCTGATATACTTCAAAAAGTTAGTTTGTACAAACCGTTGAGCTGTGTATTCTTCGAATGGCATCCACTGCACGGAGTAGGAAACAACATAGTGAACATACAACTTAATTTTCTTTTCTGAACTGTGAAAATTGAAATCTTCTGGTTCAGGAAAAGGTTTGACTTTGGAAGTTAACGCCATGTTCTGTCTTAAAACATGACTCGTTTTATCAATCGATTTCACCTAAAAAATAATGACAGAAATGAACAAGAAACTGCTATGGAGATATGGTAACAAGAGCTTTAACGTACATACTAGGTATTAGAGCCATCAGCTTCCCTTGATCACATAAGATTAAGCTAAAATAATTTTGGAAGTGATAAGACGATCGTAAACATCAACCAGGGAGATGAACAGATAAACTGGTTTGGCAGTTGGATAGCAGTGTGATTCTCGTCACATACAAATTGCTACAAGGATTTCCAATTTATCATTGTAGATTAAACATCAGTGTTTATTAGCAGAAAGAGAATAAGTAACCTCAATAACCACAAATTCAACCAATATTCACCTGTGCTGCCTCTATCTCTGACTCTTGTGGCTGTATGTCGAAGGAAAGGGGTTGCAGCAGGCAGATAAAGAATAAATCTGACTTCTCGAAGAATGATTTGTGGCTCTGTCTGTGAATCAAGTGAATTAAGAGTGAAAAAACAAAAGAAACAAATAAATTTGGAAGTTGTTGGATCCACACAGGAAATTTGAGAGAAATAAGGATGAGAAATGTGTCCTAGTTCTTCAATGTCATGTCAAGGACATGCCCGGACCAATGGCAGGGTAAATTTAAGATGCAAGGAAAGAAAACTATTTTTTACCTTTAAAGATTATTGTATTGCATCTTAGACTCGCACAACCGAAGTATAAGACATCGTAATAACTGAACTTAAGATCCCAGATATGACACTTGACTTGTACAGGCTCAAGTAGGGAAGAATGCAGAAGTGCAATACGAATGAATAAAGAATGCATAATTTTAGAAAAACTTCACACCTGAATGCCAGTATTTCAACAAATTTTGAGTCGATCTGCAGCAGCAAAATCCAGTAGTTACAAAAACCATAGATGGATGCACCTATACTAAAAGTGTAATTGGAAATTTAGGTGAACCAAAATTGAAATCTTGTTACTCACTCCCGTCTCTTCTTTAACTTCTCTTACTGCGGCATCACAAATATCTTCACCCTGCAGATAATTTAAAAAAGAGAGTAAAGGCTTCGTAAGTGAAAACTTCAGAATACACCATTTATGTAGCGATTAAGAACTTGTCCATTTGAATATACCTCCTCAACAACTCCAGTAGGAAACTTCCACACTCCTGTTCCACGTAAAATTCCAATCTTTTCCTGGACAACTAGCACCTAACAAAAAGCATAAGTTGCAAACCAAAGCTGCCATTATCCCATGGCCCCCATAATGTAAACAAGTGAAGATCACAGCAGCACAAATAGTTCAAACTTGAATAACTCTTTACAAATTATACTGTTATAGTTTTGGCTGCAAACGTGCAACATTGACGCTACATAAGACCAATTAGTCATAACGCCCCTTCCGCATTCACAACTCAGACGTAATTAACAGCAAGAAGTACCTCTTTCTTTTCATTCATGACAAATGCACCAATACCCACACGATGAGTGACATTTGCAGGAAGAGTATTAGCAGTTTCAGGAATCCAGCACACAAGCATCAGGTATTTTGGCTCTGCATGGTGGAAATAAAACCCCTCCTGCAAGGAAGCATGAAATAAAATTCGAAAGCTACAATAGAATCTCAGGCAAACATTAAAGGTTAAAAACATAACTGTAAATATAATCCACATTAGTTTCCAACATGAGTTTCAAACTTCTACAGAATAACCACAAAGAAGATTGCAGCGAGGCAAAATGGTGACCTTAACAGCAGATTCAGCGAGGTTTACAAGCTCAATCGGCAATTTAATCCAAACCCCCTTCTTACCCTGCAAAACAACTCCACCTCTTATTAAATTGAAGTATTGAACAATTATCACGACCACAGACAATTCATGAGGAGACATTTTGTGCTCACGAGCACTTAAAGGTAGAGTATTTGTAAGGTTGTGGAAATTAAGCTTCACATTAACCTAAAAAAAATGGTTCTTTAGCCACATTACAAAGTCTCTCTCTCTCTCTCAATGGGATGGCGCAAAGTAGTCCTCCTTAACCAAGGTTGCTATGCGCACAAAAATACGCTATGCTGGCTCAAACACCTCATTTAGAGCACATATTGTCCAGATGCCAACACGAGCAGAAACAAAAACTCTATGCACTCCTCCATATACAATACACACAAACAGGTACAAATGTACAATATGATTCATCCACATACAGATCATGTGAAGCAAAGTCCCACATCGTCTGGTTACCAAAGTAATATGAAATATATATAAGCGTGAGGGCACCCTCACTTCATAAGCTAGCTTTTCGGGTTGAGTTCTACCCAAGACCGTGTAACATGGTATCAAAGTTGGGTACCAGAGATGGGTAGGGTAGGGTGCGTGTCCCTAGCCTACGCGCGGTAGGTGGTGCCGAGTGAGTATGCTGCGTTTGAGGGAGGGTGTGAAGCGAAGTCCCACATTGCCTGGGTACCGAAGTAATTTGAAGTATTTAAGCGTGAGGGCACCCTCACTTCATGAGCTAGCTTTTGGAGTTGAGTCTACCCAAGACCGTGTAACAAATCAAACCCATCAACATCCGCTATTCAAAAGGTCACAAAAGGAAAGATTTGCTTCCACTATCCAACCAAAGATGCCAAATCTGACTTGACATGCCAAGTGGAAGAATCGACATTGGCATGTGAAGCAACTCTAATCGAAGTGCCAAATGCTTAACTCCAATCGAGATATCATATTACTCTCTATTTGCTTTGAGTTTCTAGTCTCTTTTTAAAACTTCTTGGTATCTATAATTTTTATTGCTTGAAAATATGCACATACAACTAATGACAAGTATCTTAACAAGAACATTGAAATGTATGATGAGATAGCTTAGTGGTGAGCAAAGATTGTGCCAAGGGGAATGCTAAATCATTAAGCAACGTTGACTTGGAAGCTAGGCCAGAGATTGACCAATAAATTTGGATGATGACATAGCCTTTGAAGACATCTCTAAAGACAAGAATGCTGGAAAACAATCAGCATCCTCAAGTGGAACTTCATCCCAACCAAGATCTCATTGCAATCGTGGTCGTGTCATGATACTTGTGACGAGGAGTCTGCTATCAAAATAATTTTAGAAAAGCTTAGGAAAGTTGCCGATTCGATTACTAGGTTGACATTGGCTAGGTTCAATCACGATGAAGTGATGAAGTTGGAAGGTTTTGATGATGCTTTTCTAGGCTTGGCATTTGATTTTTTGGTTGAGCATGAAATGCTTGGGAAGGGATTTATGGCAAAGAGCATAATGCTCTGAATCCTTCGGCTTGAAAATTTTAGCAAGAAGTGAATGACTTGCCAGTTTTTGTAGTAGCATATCTCTCTGTTTACAAATCTTATTTGTTGCAAGGGTTAGTATTTAAGGAATTACTATTTCCTTTGGTCTGATTTCTTTTACCAGTGAAGCATTCATGAAAACTTTATGTTCTTCTTGACCTTAATACTATAGTTACGTATCGAATTAAGAGTTACAGATGTTGATTTGTTATGTGATTGGATAATTCTTTGATTAGCTTTTATAGAATGGTAAACGTTCTAGTTTTTATTTTTGAGGTTTTAAAATGCATGGGCTTGGGAGGTTCTATTTCTAACTTAAAATTGTAAGTTAGTATGTAGCCTTTGTGTTAGAAAATTATTTTGACACCCATGTTAGATGTGAAGCCTAATTCAGGCTAAGGGCCGGACTAGCTCTAGCCAAAGGCCAGACCGACTTCTGCCTAAGTCGGTTTGGCGGTGTTTGGTCCATGGCTGGGCCGATTCAAGAGCAAGGCCGGTCCGGAAGTTCGCGAAACAGGAAAGGAAATTTTGTACACAGACACTCTATAAATACATCCCTAAATCATCTTTTAGGGGGGCGGAACTCATTTCTTTGAATGAAAAAGCTGTTGTAACTCTTGAGAGAGCTTGAGAGAGAACTATATTTTTTCCATCAACCATAGTGAACTGGTGTGACTCCCGAGTAGTAGGCAGTCGCCGAACCTCGTACATCTTGTGTCTTGCTTTCGATTTTCTCTTTGTGTGTATTTTGTGATCCATAGCATTCCAAGATCCATAGGGAGTGTGTGTTGGTGAGATTGAGCGTGTAGTTCAATTCCATTAATCCCAACAAACCAAACAACGTAAAACCATTGCTCTGAAGGAAAAAAAAATTCATGTGCCAACCGAACACCGAAAAAGAAAGTTTGTTTTTTGTAAAAGCATTTTACAGGGAAAACATTTTACATAAAAAACAAACAGAGCCTATAAACATGGGCTATTTTACCTCTTGACTCCATTGTGATATCGAAGCTCTGAGTAAAGAACGGAAAACGACGGGGTCCACAGGCTCAGTGCTCATTTCAACAATAACACCTCCGTGGTCGTCATTTTTTCCGCTCAGTAAATTGCTAACTTGCTCCACTGCACGCGACGAAGAGGTCATCGACATCGATCTAGAACTGAATTCACCCCCAAATCTGACCTTGATTCTGCTTATCCCTGTAACAATCGCAAAACAGATGTACCTAAATTGAACCCGAAATACGAAATGCTATGGATTGCTGCGCCGTAGGTTACTAGTACCTGTGGAAAGGGATTTCGACGGAACGGTGAGGAAGGGACGTTTCGGGAAGTGACGGAGATTTCTAGCTGTGGAACAGAGCAAGTGAGATTTAGAAACAGATCTAATCATTGGTTTTTGTGGCCGTCTCTCGTCAAATTACAAACGTGAGTGTAGAGAAGTGGTGTACTCTGTATTGGCAAACGAAAAATCGAAAGATTTTATCGTTGTTTTACCGGTCGGAAACCTGCGGGTGAACGTTTCGATTCTTCGGAGGAGACGAATTGAACGTGGAACGTACGGAGGAGGAGGAGGCGCGAGCAAAAGGTGTGGTAGTTATTTGCGGTGGAGAGGAGTTAGGTAGGCGCCTGTTGATTGCTTTGGAGTTTGGATCAACCAATACATACACACGGACTAATTAATTATTGGGCCTCCGTACAAAACATGAAACTGATTACTTTCATGTTCCAAACCTTTTTCCTTAATTATTAAGAGTATCTTTGTGTGGCTTAACAAATAACAATGTTATGAATATATCACTCACGCACAACAAACTCTTCCATGTAAAAGTCAGTTGTGCCTAAGTGGGTGTACCCATCGCATTTTCCCTCAACAAATTTTATGTTTTGGTTGAAGTAGAGAGCAAATGTTTAAAAACTCTTCCATGTCAGCCTTGTTACTCCAATTTAACAATTTGTTTTTGCTACAGCGACTAAACAAAGAAGATGAGGCACATTTTACTTAATAAAGCAAAAAACCCTTAACAATTTGTTTTTGCTACAATGACTAAACAAAGAAGATGAGACACATTTTACTTAAAATTTATGAAGAAAGAAAAGGTGGGTGGTATTTGAACAGAAAAATAAGAGTAGAATAGAGAGTCTGATTTTGTGAGTTTTTAAAAAAGTGGCTTGCTAAAATATAAAAAGTATTTTTAAGGTTAAATTTGGTGCTCCCGATAATAATGCTCTAAACTCATCATAACATCTTGAATTCATAATTTTTACTACTCCCTCCATCCGGATTTGTTAGTGCGACTTTTCAAATGAGTATATCTTGTAATTTATAATGGTATAATCTATAACGTTTTATGTAATTTTAAAAACATTGACTTATAGAATTAATCAAGATCTATCAAACAAGATCCATATTGGACGCATAATTACTTACCAATTTAAATATATTACTAATTTTTTATCTGTGCAATAGAACGACGGACAAACAATTCTCTATTTGATATTGACAAACAATTCTCTATAACGTTTTATGTAATTTTATCTGTGGAATTGATATTGGCACTCCTCATTTTGATATTGGCACTATCTTTTTTGGAAATGGCTACAATACACACCCCTTATTTTGGTGTACCATATGCAACTATTGTATGATCCAGATTGTACCACCTCATCGGTAATCGTAACATTTTTTAGTTTTTCGTAACTTTTCAGCAATATGATTCGTAACATTTTGGTGTGTCTCGTAATTTTTATAAAAAAAATTCGTAACTTTTATAGGGGTGTGTATAATACACATCCAAATAAGGGATGTGTATTGTAACTTTTTCCGTCTTTTTTTGTCCCCATTAGGTGAAGTTACTACACCACCTTTGTACTTTATACATGCATGTGTAAAAAGAATGGAATTATTGCATCGAACGGGGAATAGAATACGTCCTCGTAAAGAATGATAAGGAGTGTGTCACCGCGCATTGCAAACATAGGAATGGGGAGAAGAAATGCATGTGGGAAGTTCATGGCCGGGTGTTCCAACCAAATGGTTTTTTCTTTATCCGAAAACTCGTGGATGAGCACAAATGTGGTGTTGTATTAAGGACAAATAAGAATCCGAGGGCTACTATTTTTTCACTTCTCAGGACTACTATTTTTTCCAAAACTGCTAATCCCTAATATGCATATAATTAAAATAGGGAAAAACGAAAAAACAAGGGCTTTTTGGGCATTATGTATAAGTCAGGATGGGATCATAACATTTCAAAATCAATAGGATGGAATCCTAACTTTTTGATAGTTTTAGGATGGCTAATTAACTGCCCCTTAATTATAAAGCACAATGGTGGTTTAATAACTACACCTAATAGAGACCAAAAAAAAAAAAAAAAAGTGTCAATATCAAAATGGGGAGTGCTAGTATCAATTCTCTATTTGTAAGTACTCTCATAATGCTATTAAAGTTACAATGTTTGTACACTTAATATTTGTACAACTCTTATAAATCTCAAGATTTTACAATGTTTTCTACAGATATGATGAATTTTTGTAAACCAATTGTTAGATTTTTAGAAGGGTTCTAATTAAAAATCAATTGACTGATTCCGTAGAGCCTCTAGATTATATTTTCACAGTGATGGTAATTTGGACGATACTATTAGGTAGGCAATAAACCAATGTAATCTCTCATAAATATTGGGACTGATTCGCAATGCATTTATGTGATCCTATATTATTGGATATTCTAACAACTATTATGCCAATCAAGACAATTTTAGAATTAATTGCATGTATGTGAACATTCAAATAAAATTTTTTTTTTTTTTTCCAAACAATAGGATGTTAGTATATTAGAATAATTGTACCTAAGTATCCACTCACGACCACTTGAATTATAGCTCCAAGTCAAATAAAAGGGTTTATTGTAGCACTTCTTATTAAAAGAAAATTAAGTAGATTTGAATATACTATTTTGTAGATAAGCCATGTATAAGTTCTAGTTTTTAAGACGCCCCAAAGTGCACACAATATCTTCATGTGTAATGACCTTCATCTCCCTACACTATAACCTTCATCTTTTTCCTTCCTTTACACTACAAACCCTAGTGATTGTTTGGGTTCACCACTACCACCAACATGCATGTTCCATCACCACCGCTGCCACCAACGAACTCCATCTCCCCCTCCCTTCACCACCACCACCGAGCTCCATCATCCCCTCCCGTCACTCCCTCTCTCTTCTCCACCACCTCTTCCCATCACCCCACCGTTCACAGTCGGTAACACCACCATTTAAATTATTCAATTATTCTGTCCCGACAGTTTCAAATTTTAAAATATAAGAGTCGCATGTATTTTCAATTTTAAAATATGAAAGTTATACATATTTTCTGATGTCAATATTTGAACGTTGTACATGGATGGCTCAAAAATCCTTTGGATATCAAAATCCAAAAAATATGTACAACGTTCAAATTTTAAAATCCAAGCATAGTTTAAATGTATTTGGGATACCTAAATTCCCAAAAATATTTACAACTTCCATATTTTAAAATCCGAAACTAAAAGCAACTTTCATATGTTAAAATAGTGGGATGATAAGAAGGGGTGGTAGAGAGTAGAGAGGGAAGTGACGGGAGGGGGTGATGGAGCTCGCTCATGGTGGTGGAAATGGGGTTTGCTGGCGGCACTTGTGGAGATGCATGGAGTTCGTTGGCGGCCATAGTGGTGATTGAGCTTAGTGGTGGTGGTGATGGAGTTCACAGGAGGGGGCTGTGAATGAAATTGAGTTTTTCTTAAGAAGGGAAAGTTTGCTTTTCTTGGGATTGTATTTTGCAAATTGTGAGATTCTATTTAGCAAATTATTGGTTGCCAATTTAATGGGTTGTATATAGCCAAAAATGGGTTGCCAATAGAATTGGCCATGTTCTAAACGTTTAATAGAATCAAACCCAAAATTGCCCTATTATGGTTAACGCTAATTTAAAAAATAGTACGCAAACTATGATCTTTACTAGCAGTAATGAAAAACGCCGATAAAGGGTTCTATTACCGGCATTAATGACAAACATCACAAACCACTAGCAAAAACACTATTGCCGGCAATTTTTTTCCTGGCATTAATCAAAATGCCAGTAAAGGTGGTTATTATCAGCGGTGACATCAAACTGCCGGCAAAGATAACAATTAACGGCGCTAAATCAAAAAACCGCCGGTAATAATAATGATATAAATATTATCTTTTCCAAATAAAACTAAAAACTTTGTGTAATTGGTGTTGGAAATTTGGATGAATAAAATCGAGGCAATCGAAGGGTCTCACGAGGCAACTAGCGAGTCTCATCAATTTTGGTCACGTGGGATTAATGGTGCTGCTATAACCCCCCATGTTGTGATGATGATGGCAGAATTCATTCCTAAATACATTGGGACAGTTTCTAGTATTGATCTCTGGTGTGCAGCTCAAGGGTCTTTCTATCCCTTTATTGAGACACCTGATTTTCGTGTTCCATGTAGACATTCTGATATTCGGTTTTTGAGAGAGACGGAGAGAGACAGACAGACGCACGTTCGTTCACTAATTCAGTCGACAGAGGTGTTCCGGAGGCTTATGATCCTCCCGTTTTATTTTGGGAGATAGACGCCGACGAATCACACACACGATAGGCAGCAAATTTGTCTTAAGGAGAATGTGTCTAATATAGGACTCAGTTCACTTTCCATAAATACTGTTTGTATTTCTATTTTGTAATCTTCAATTCGATTATACGTATCTGGATTTCGGAAAGTTTCCCAACTGCTCAACTGTTGGGGCTCCATACCAAGGGTCGAGGGTTCGAATCTGGGGACAAAAAAAAATTTTGAAAAAAGTTTCATCGGCATTAATAAGACCGCCGGTAATCGTGGTTTTTCATTCCCAACGACAGTCGCAATGACCACTGGTAAAAATATTACCGGAGTTTTCATGCCTCTAACAGCGATTTTTAACCACCGATAATAGCGTTTTTTTACATAGAGATATATAATTAAAGAGGATATGCCTTCATTTCCTCCAAAAGATTGAGTCAAGATGTTGCTAATTCTTTTGCCTTTAAGAACTTACCAAAATCTAACTGATACACGTTGACTCAACAATCTTGATCCATTTGATACTCTATATATACATCTCTTTCCACAAGAGTAATTCATAATACCCTTTGCTCTATATAGAGATCGGTGCATCTATCAAACCACTTTCTGCTTTCTAGCTCTCGCTATTGACGCTAAGATGGACAGGGAGAATAGACGTCGGGGCGATGTCAATGGAAATGTACAGTACACGTGTGCTCTATTTTTTATGGCTTTATTAGCAATATTGTCCATTATGATTTTTCCCTATTACATGCAGCCTGAACCTTCCGCTACATTGGCTTTCTGGTTCTCTTCTCTCTCGTTCCTATGTCCATTTTGTTTTATAACCTCTACCTTGTGGTGTTTGTGTGGTGAGACATGTGCGAAATGCTTGCAACCTCGTGGTTATGCTTCTTCCAATTTCTATTACTAATATTTAATAAACAGAGTTAATCTCTTTTTCTTTTTTTTTGAGAATAAAAAGAAAATTTTATTAATCACTGAGCAATGCCGATAAGAGTTATTTTGCACAATAAAGCCTTTTTCTTTTTTTTTAATTTTAGAAACCATCACAATATAAACTCGCCATCAACAAAACAATTGACGATGAACACCCAACAGATGCATATCATCGGCCAACACTGGTACATTACCAATACAACCCAATCATCAACATACTTGTAGCAAAAGTAATTCACTTGCACAATACTCCGTAGAATATCAAACTACTGAGGCCAAATATCACGCCACGAGGGGTATATCTAACACCAATATCATGCCACGAAGGCTTTATTACACGCCACAAAGGCAAATATCACGCCACTAAGGCAAATATTTAATGCCATTAAAGCTGCGCCACTAAGGCAATATCACACCACTAAGGCTATATATCATGCCACTAAAGCCACGCCACTAAGGCTATTTATATCATGAGCCACTCTAACATCCGTGTGCTAGAATTACCATGAGCCACTCTAACATCCGTGTGCTATATTTCATACACATGCAAGGAAACGAAAAAACATAAACCAAAGTGGAGAGGAAAGCCCAACAAAAACAATATTGGACAGTAAAACAAAAGCCAGATTTTAGAAAGTTCTGGCAACTTGCTCACAATCTGCAATTCCTATTGATTTAACTTTATTGATTAGAAAGTACAACAGACTTCCTCAAGCATAATTCATAACTATAAAACATAATTGTTGGTAGCCAAGGAGAAAGAGAAACAAAAGTAGAATCCCTTAATTCATCCCCCAAGCCCTCCTCCATTACAAGAATCTGTTGATCCATTATCTTCAACCTTTACCTTCCCAGCACAGCAACCCTTCTTCCTATGTTCATCAACCTCGAGTTTCCTCCCACTGCAAACTCTGCCAGCAACAACCTCCACACTTTTTCCAAGCTCCAACCTCCTCTCCAAAAACTCCGAATTCTCTTTCCACACCTCTCCATTGGTGTAAACCTCCTTCTTCCATATTGGAACTGAAGCCTTGATCTCATCAATCAGAAATTTACAAGCATCCAATGCGTCAGCCCGATGAACAGAAGAGACCGCGATGAAAACACTGGACTCCCCAACAGGAACCGGGCCAAGACGGTGGGCCACCGCTATAGAGTCGAGATTCCATGCTGATCGGGCTGACGAACAGATTGACTTGATGCAGCGGATGGCCATTGGCACATAAGCTTCGTACCTGAGCTCCAACACAGTCTTCCCTTGAAAGGTATCGCGCGTTGTTCCAGAGAAAGTTGCGATGGCACCACATTGCGGAGCTTGCACAAACTTGATGTACTTCCCCATGTCAATCTCAACATTCTCTTCTAAGATTTCAATCAAATTTTTCTCATTGTCATCTGCCATCTCTATGTTTGAGCCAGACGATTGGACTCAAATCCTAACAAAAGCTGTAGCTTTTATTGAGTACTACTTCTTGAGGTCAACCTGTGATCTCAACAGCAATAGCAGACAAAGGACTAGCATCACCTTAAGGCTATGTTCGGATACCTATGGATCACAAAATCACAAATTTAGATTTGATGGCTTACAAAGGGATTTCGCTAGTCAGTATGAGAGCTCAAGAATGATGGGTTGGAAATAACTATTCAATAGACGTGAATTGCAATACTTCATGTTGATGATTGTAGTTATAGAACGATAGCATTAAAATAGAGGTTTTCTACTTCTTTTCCAACTTCCCTCATAGTGTTTCAAGCTACCTATAATCCAACCTCTAATAAATTCGTTAAAACAGAATACCAAATCCCCTTCAATTGAAATCCACACCTTTCCAAATGGACCATAAGAATGAGTTCTTTTTCTCCAGCCTAATAATCTTTTATCCAATTTCTGATGTGGATTACTAATGTTTCAATAATAGCAATATACATGGTTTTAAGATAGAATTTAGAAAAGGAAATTACAGCCCTTAAACTACAGAACTTCTGAATACAGCAAAATGCCCAATTCATGTAAGAAGGACCAAAATCCGTATAAATACACGACAGAAAGAAGAATTACAGTTTGATTCAGATATTCCTTCCTGCAACAACCAGAATAAAAGACTTTTTTCTAGTATTTTTTTGGAAAAAACAAAACATTTAGGATGCGAAATAACAAGTCTTAGGCCGTCCAAAGTGTTCCAAAAGATTAAGTATTACAGACTTTCATTCTAAATCCACCTGATTTGCATGGTATATAACCTACTCAAGGTTCTAAAACTCGCTAGGCGCTCCCCGGGCGGCCGGGCACCTTCTAGCTTCCAGGGCCGAGTACTCGGCGCCTAGTCGGGCAATTAGTCGGGATAGTCGGTCTAGTTGGGCTAGTCGGCGAGGGGCCTTCTAGCTCCTAGGCGGCGAGTACTCGGCCTTCCAAACCTTCTTTTACAACACTGAACCTACTAAGATGCCCACTTCAACTAAGAAGCACTGTTTTTCTATAAAATTCTGCCTAGGTTCAAAATCACACGTAACTACTACATAATATTTAATCTACCAAATCATTAGAGTATAGTTCGTAGTGAAACTCATGGGCCAATTACCCCTATAAAACGTAACGGGTGAAAGCTATAATTAGAATGTTTATCCTACTTTTTTCTCCTCCTCCTTACTTTTCCTTCGCGTGTGCCCAAGCACTAGTTAAACTAATATGCCGTTTGGTTGCTAATATCATGACTAAAAACAAAATCAAGAACTAAAATTTGTCCCAATTTGAACATTTGTGAACCCATCCATTATTGTTTTCCCCTGAAATGGCATTTCAGGCAAATTTCCCGGTAAAACAGACAGATAGAACAAGGCCCAAGTTTTTCAATGGGGCTTATTTGGTTGAAATAAACAGAACCCAGATACAAAATTTAACGACAGATTCAGGGAAAAGTGTATTACCTTAGCTGGGAAGTGGAGTCGATTTTGGGGGTAGAAATTGTGGTTTTCTTCTTCTTCTTCTTCTTCGACCTTCCCCTCCCACGCAAACTGGCAGATGGAGGTTTAGGGTTGTACTGACCCAGAGAGATGGAGAGGGAGATAGAGACAGAGACGTGGAGAGATGGAGAGGGAGATACAGAGAGAGGGACCGACGAGCAGGTGGGGAGAGGGATCGAGAGGGAGAGATGGCAAAGGTAGAGAGAAGGGTTTCGAATTTGGGCATTTTTGGGGACTTAACGTCACAACGTGATTTGGGGTTGGGGCAACGAGGTTTTGAAGTTTGGGTTTCTTATGGGAAAGTAATTTAAGTCAAGGGTAATTGTGTACAATACTATTTGTCATGCCATGTGATGGCAATTACTCCTATTATTCTTCTTTCCATTGATGTCTAATTCTGAAAAAGGACACCATTGAAGAGCAAATTTTTGCCCCTACTACCACTGTTCCGCAATTAACCCTATAATTAACTACTATATTTAGGTATATTTGTTGCACCTAAACCCAGGGGCACTTTTCAAGTATTTGCCTAAAATATTCGATTTTAGAAAATTTTCAGTCTTCTATTTCAAATTTTTCTAACCTCAGAAAATTCTTAGAATTTCTAGTGAAATTCACGAGGTGGTTCTTATATAGTTCTGGAAGAACTAGCTGTGTTTTGAAACTAAATTGAATTGTCGAGCTCAAAGCTAATGAACTTCACAAACTCGAATATAATGAAATACTGTAGATGACTTGGTGGTAATTGTGTTTTGAAATCCTAGTAAAATTCACGAGCTTAAAGCTAATCAAATTCATTAGGTGGTTCCTATGTAATTTTGAAAGAATAAGTTACCTTTTGAAATCCAGTGAAATTCACGCACTCAAAGCTAATGAAATTCACGAGCTCGAAGCTAAAATAAAATTCACTAGGTGGCTCTTGTATAGTATAAAAATTTCACTAACTTTTGAGGAATTTAATGAAAATTAGTAAAATTCACTAACTTTTATGTTCGCCAGTCGAAAGTGGTTGCTTGGCAGAAGTGGGAGGAGAGTAAAGTGTAAAATTGTATTTGAAGGATAAAAGAGTAAATTTATTAGGTTTTCTTTAGAGGTAAATAAAAATTGAGTATATATTTAGAGGTAATTAAGCTGCATTTTTTTAATCTTTAGAGGTAATTTTCTGTAATAAAAACTTATAAGCACCAAAAAAAAAAAAAAAACTTATGTTGCTCTGAGTTTAGAGTGTTTAAGATTTTATTATTGTTTGGTTTTTGGAATATATCAAAATAAATGGGTCTTTATTTGGGTATTTTATCAAAACTTTACTTGTTCTTGAGAAAACTTCTTTTAGAGTTTTGGGGTGCACTGGAAAGGCTGAAATATTGCTTATATATGGGAGCACAATTTTCTAAGTTCACCTCATTAATACTTCAGGGTTTAATTTCCTACCACACGAGATTTAGTTTGGCAAATGATTTTAGCAACTCTTTTGCTAACCATGATTTTATCTGTCATTTGAGTGAATCACTCACTCAGTGATTGTTTTAGTAACTTCTTAAAAAAAATTACTCCCTCTGTCCCATATTATTGGGCCTCTTTCCTTTTTTAGACGTCTCAATGAATTGTCTATAATTTTTAATTTATTAAGTTTTTTATATTCAATATGAATCTTGTTTGATGGATCTAATTAGTTTTATTAAACAAAGTTGTTAGAATGACAAAAACATCATAGATTATGATATATAAATAATTCCTTGAGACGTTCAAAAAGGTAAAGAAGCCCAACAACAATATGGGCCGGAGTGAGTACCTCCTTTATTTTTTTGAGTTGATTCTTATCTCCTATTTAGGCTGACTTTACCAAATGATTTCTCCATGCACCGACAACTCTACAAGGAATTGAATCCTCATTTGTCTAGCATCTCCAACCAAACTTTACATCTCCATATGTTGGACATATGGAGGTCAAATGAACTGCAACCAAGCTCTAATTTTGGAGTTCCAAAATGGAGACCCCAATTTAGAGCATCTCCAATGCATCTTGAAATCTTCAAAATGGAGAACGGAAGTGACATATCAAGGAGAGATTTTGTAATTTATACCCCATTTTCTTCAAAAAGTTGTACACTTTTGGAGGGACTCATCCTCCGTTTTGTCACATCAATTCTTCAAATCTATTTTGGTTCTTCAAATTTGAAGAACCAAAATAGATTTGAAGAACCAATTCTCCAAAAAGGAGGATGAGTGGGAAGTTTTGAAAGTATTGTACACAAAGTTTTTTTGTTAAAAGAGTGGAAAGCTTTGGGGTTAATTTTCAAAAATGATATGTGCAAAGAAGATTTGCAAGGAATCACGCAAGGAATGCCCTACGGAGCCCAGTACGGATCCCAAACGGTTGATCTGAGCCGCTCAAAAATTTTAAAAACACATTTCGAGTGGGCTGGCGAGAAACCAGCTCCATCCGATATGTGTGGATGCTTGATCCAAACTTTCATTTTTGAATGGCTCGGATGAAAAAAGAAAAAAATGAATGTTTGGATCGAGCATCTAAACATATCGGATGAAGCTAGTTTTTAGCGGGCCCACTCGAAATGTGTTTCTAAAATTCTTGAGCGGCTCGGATTGATCGTTCGGAATCCGTATTGGGCCCTGCAGGGCCTTCCTTGCGTGATTCCCTGTTAATCTTTTCCTAGCATGTAGCATTTCTGGTTAATTTTAGAGGGAAATTGCGGAGACAAAGCTGAAGATTTTGGGTTATCGTTCATGTAAATAGTAAAAATCTCCAAACTTGGGAAAAATGTACAGAATGCATTTTGCAAGAAGAGAATGAGAAGTAGAAATGGAAAAGTAGCCTCCAACCTCTTTTTAACTTCTTGCCTAGATCGTTCAAAATCAAGAATGAGTTTTTTGAGAATGAGTTTTGGGTGTTCTCCCCCAAACACCCAAAAGGAGAAAATGAGAAGGTGAAAATGCAATAAAGAGGTGGCCAAACACCCTCTTTACTTTTTGATTAAACAAGTGTACTTTTGATCTCCATCTATTTTATGTTCACTTGGATAATTGAAACTATTTTGTTTTTAAGATATCATCTTTTGGTCTTATATTTTTACCCTTACAACTAGAATCTCATACTCCCTCCGTCCCTTTTTAAGTGATCCATATGGGAATACGTGCAATTTCAAACCCCTAAAAAACATCTCTCTCTATATATTTTTAATTTGTTTTATACCAAATTAAAGTGCTCATTGAGTACTTTAATTTGGTGCAAAAAAATTTTAAAAACGATATGCGAAAGTACATATTTAAACGTCCGCAAAAATACATGTTTCCCAACAGTGAAATGAAATGTTAGATTTTAGGATAATGATTTTGACACTCCACTTTCTTATAATGACACTCCAAAAGAAATAGACATAATAGAACTACTAAAAGACAAATTTTGGAGTGTCATTATAATAAAGTGGAGTGCTAAAATCATTCTCCTAACTTTTATTAGATAAAAAAATGAATAAATATTACACATTTTAGTATTAATTTGTTTATTTACTTTGTTTATCTTACATTTTTTACGATTGCAAATTAATTTGAATTTATTTATTTAAACTTTTACAGCAGCATATATATGTCTTTTCATGTATTGAATGGGAACAACACATGCATGCATCAAACTCGAGGGAGAAAACCTAAATTATTTTTTCCATTAGCTAACGGTGTGCCTGTTTGACTGGGCCGGAAAAATATACCAATGTGATTTTTTTTTTATCCCATGTATTAAACGGGCACAACGTTAATAAATTTCTCTGTATAAAAGTGTTCCATGTATAACAAACGACATTCCGATCGATGAATATGATTTGTTGCTTGACTGATATTATGTACAAGATCTAAAGTTTAAACGGTTTTAAAATATATTGATTGGAAATCATTTGATTATGATTTTAAAAAGAATTTGTTGGGAAAAAAAAAATACAACACTGAATCAACTCCCATTTTTCTCCACATAATTGTGTTCCGGAAATGCAATTAGCAAACGATATCCGATTAATATGATTTTTGGTGTTAGCTAATAGTACTATCGACAAGATCATTAAAGTGAACCCGAAAAAATCCACAAATGATCTTAGATAGAGACCATCCCTTCTCTTTGACGCATCGGAAAGGATCAAATTCCTATTAGTATTTGGAAATTGAGATTTTAATCTCATTTTTGGGAATTGCAAAATTAATTTTGAACTTAAAATTGCAAGCATTCATTAATAAAAGGTAGATTAGAACCACCTATATATACATACATGCATGCAAATGTATATATGTATAGAGATATATAGATTTGCCGGTCAATGCTCCCAATGCAAGCCAACTGTGAAAAGTGAAGGCTATTGGTGCCGACGGCTGCCCTCTTCCTCGTCCTCTACGCCTTCTGCCACATGGCTTCACTTTTTTGGCACTCGCAATATATATAACCACCATATATATAGCCTAGCAGTCTTGACCAGTAGTGTCTCCGTCAACCTTTCGTTTTCACAAAAATCACTTCTTAGAGAGAGAGAGAGAGAGAGAGAGAGAGAGATATGGAACGTGGAGGGAGTGGAAATGGAGGATTCCATGGCTACCGCAGACCCCCACAAACTCCCTCTGCATCCTCTGGTAATGTTTAATTTTTTTAACAAAACTAGATTTCTCTCTCTACATTTGCAGCATTTCTATAAGATAGTATCTTTTTTTTTTTTCACAAATTTTTACTTTTCTATTTAAATGGCATCTCAAATTATTTCTTTTTCCCGCATGCAAATGGGTTCGAAATTTTTTCCTTCGTTCTTATAATTAGACAAGCTCCATTTTAAGATTTAGGGATAGTTCTTCTTTTTAAAACCCGAAACCGATCCCACCAATCGCAATCTTAGATTGTTCCGCTGCCCGAGAGAGACGAGCTCCATTTTAGGCTTTATCAACTTATATTGAGATGGAAAATGCTAAGTGTCCATAAACACTACCAGAAATTACCCAAAAAAGTGAACTGAGTGGCTCAGATCACTCGTGTAGTGTTTTTGGGTATGTAACAGTGCTTTTTTTAAAACCTGAAACCGATCCCACCAATCGCAATCTTAGATCGTGTTGCTACCCGGAATATATCTCCTACCACAGCCATGCAAATGGGCTCGAAATTTTTCCCCATTCTTATAATTAGACAAGCTCCATTTTAGGCTTTATCAAGTTATATAGGGATATTACTTCTTTTTATAAAAACCCGAAACCGATCCCACCAATCGCAACCTTAAATCTCCTGCCACAGCCATGTCGCACAAGCTTTTTCTTACTACAAAAGAATTTTACTAGGAGAGTAAGCAAACATAGAACACGTACATTGTCTAAATATGCAGGCAAGAATTTCTCATTGTTTTTGCAAACATAGTCACATATATACATTGTATTTGTATTTTGTTTTATGTCCTTTTTTAATCTATATGTATTTTGTTTGTAACGCCTCCATTTTTTCTTAATTTTTTCCTTGTTTTATTGCCAAATTTTGTTGTTTTTGTTTGGTCCAAAAGAACAAATATTTGCAGAAGTAGTTGAACAAGTGTAAGTAGTTGTACAAGTGTACAGATGGGTTTTGCATGCGCACGAAACTGACGAATTGAGAGACAATGTGGAAACAAACAAGTGGCACCTTTGCATGCAGGCCCCCATGACCCGACATGCTTCTCACACTGACACTGGCTTTAACACTTGGCTGCTATATATTAACAGATTCTCTCCGGTCCAAGTTTTGGACGAGACGGCTCGTCTAATCCAAAACTTGGACCGGGAGGACGTGTCGTCCAAAACTATCACATTCCATATATGTATGCAGAAATGTTGATCTGAAGTTAAACCCTATGAAGCAGTATTGCCAAAAAAAAAACATATGTCTATAAGGATAGAATCAGAAGTGGCTAGTAGGGCCGGTTAAAATTTAAAAACTCTAACTATTAGTATATTGAAAAAAAATGCATATATCATCAAATTATATAACCCTGCTACTCCTCCACATATATAGTCCGTCCCCACTATAAAAAAAATCGTGGCACTGTCCATGTATCTACAGCTGCATATGTGTCGGAATGTCAATGAGAAGACAAATTTTTCATCTAATAAAAAGAGTACTCTCAGAATACCCAGAAAAAAGAAAGAAAAAAAAACCGTACTCTTTCGATACGATTCATCTTTTGTGTTCTGGTGAAGTTGTTTACTCATTTTTTTTGCAGGCAAATTAAAACACTACACGTAGAAAAAAATTATAAGGCAATGTATAATTACTTGAGTTTAATTTGACTAACATCGAAAAATATTTATATAGATTGCAAGAGATCAAAATACTATTATATAAAGTACTCAAAATTATACTTGCCACAACTACAAACGAAGGATGATAGTATAGGAAAAGTTTCTCCGAAAACGTCCAAGAAAGAGAAATAAACGGTTCCGAATCTCTTTCCTGGACGTTTTCAGAAAAACTTTTCCTATGAATTTCGGTCGGAATAGGCAGCCCCACAATAGCTCCGCTGGTTGAATCTTCAATGTAGAAGACTCCACCAGTAGCATGCATGGTACTCTAGACATTCTGTGAAATTTTCGAATCTATCAATATGTCCTTTAAATAAGATTTTTGGTACGCCAGAATGTGGAATTTGTTTTTTATTCTACCAAACAACTAACAGTATTAATGTGGCAGAAATGAATATGAGGCTATCCGAGATCAGTAACACCAACCACCACCACCACCACCACTCGGCAACCGATGACAATGAATGCACGGTGCGGGAGCAAGACCGGTTCATGCCAATCGCCAACGTGATCCGAATCATGCGCAAAGTCCTCCCTCCTCACGCCAAGATATCAGACGAAGCCAAGGAAACGATTCAAGAGTGCGTGTCCGAGTTCATAAGCTTCATCACGGGCGAGGCCAACGACCGTTGCCAGCGCGAGCAGCGCAAGACCATCACCGCCGAGGATGTCCTTTGGGGGATGAGCAAGTTGGGGTTCGACGATTACATCGAGCCCATGACTCTGTACCTGAACCGGTATCGTGAGTTTGAGGGGGACCGTGGTGGCTCGTTAAGGGTCGACCCTATGGTGAAGAGGGCAGCTGATTTAGGCACATTGAGTAGTCATGTGCAGGGTTTTGTGCCTGTGTTTCACTTGGGCCATCACCATGGGTTTTTCGGGGTGCCTGCAAATATTGGTGGATTCATGAAGGATGATGGATCGAATGCGAGTTCTTCCCATGGTGCCGCGGCCAGTCTTGAGCCATATAACCTGTTTAACAAGAAGTGAGTTAGGAAAAGTAATGTGGTTGTTTTGGTGTTGGGAGCTTTTTAGTTGGTGATGGTGTAAGCAAAAACTTGGGTTACCCTGCAGGATTGCTACACTGCAGCTAATTTTAACCAGTTGCTTTATTTTCAACTTAGAAAGACCTTTCGAATCTTGGCAGCTCAAATTTGCTCTTTAAATTGTTCTTTTATGGAACAGTATCCTTAGGTGATACGTCATCGATCAAAAATCTGCAATCTGCATTTCGGATATTCAGTTCATAATTTCAAATATGTTGCATTAGAGAATTAGACACCGGCAGAATAACTTCAATACTAGTTTCATCCAACAACCAAAGCTCAATTGAAAATAGGAAAGCAAAAAATAATTCTATTTCACTGGTAATTAAAGGGTTGGACAAGTTGGAATCCGCTGCAAACACTCCAGTAATCCTTGAAGCTAACACATAAGAAGGAAAAGAGAAGAAAGAAACAAATTTACAGCAGTTTGTAAATATCCTTTTGTTTCCTTTTGATGATTTTGGTCTGGCTAACAAAATTGGTAATGGAAAAGAAGACCGAAGGCGAAGAAACTGCTTCATGACCCCAGAGCTACAATTTCTGGCCATGGGGCAATCTTTAGCCATTGGAACAGGATTCAACACGTTTCTTTTTCTTCTTAAGTTGATCCGCATTCTCTTCGTTATCTTCTCTGTCTGAATCTACTTTTTGTTTTTCTGAATCAGCTTCACATCTTTTCCTTTGAGGGATCACCTTAAAGAAGGAAGCCTTCCAATCCCTTGTTTCCAAGAACTTGAGGAGTATTTCTATCACTTGATTTACAGTGAGGACCTGCATTCAAATTGACATGCGCAAAATATTGAATGTCACTTAACAGGTATTTTTATAGATTTCCAATAACATAACTCTTGGAAATGAAAAGACGAGATCACCGTACTCCATCTTCTCATCCACAAGATTGTAAAAAACAAAATTTCACACCCAAAAAAAAAAGGCATAAGGATGTTTTCAGAATAAGTTAATTTAGGCATAGCAGGACTGAAAAATTGGCTTGGTAATGCATAGATTGGATTTTGTCAGGATCACACTGTACTATAAGTCTATAACTCCCGCCAATATTTTCCAAATTCACCATAACTTGTCATATATTTCAATATCACCAAGAAAATGCGGCCAGAATCCAACAACAATCACAAAGTCCAGATAGAAGTACTCCCAAGTCCCAACTTTCATTTCTCTCTTTCCATCTCCACAACCAACATCGCTCAGACAAATCCACCTGATGTATCTGCCCATTACCTCTCTTTTGTGATCCAGGCTAAAACCTCGCAGGTAACATATTCCGAGTCACACTAATAACAGCTAATATAGCCTCCTTCCTATCTAACTTACTGAAGACCACAAAAACAGATCCTCGTTTCCAAAAATACAAGCCCTAGAGACATCAGTTTTTGGTGAAAAAAAAATAAAAAATCACTTCCGTTTTGCTGCTTGAAATCTAAAATTCATGCTTTCGCAGAAACTCTCAACTCTAAACAGCAACAAAATTGGAAGAAAGCAAGGAGGGCAAAGATGACGAGAGTCAATAGCAAAGATTTTCAAAGAACAAAGAACAAAATACAAAAGTGACAAAGCAAGTACCAAAAACTAACCATACCTTGGAGCCAGACATCTTCAGATAGTTCCCTATCGGGAGTTGTGCAGTTTGAATCCCCTGCTCTTCTGCTTTCTTCATGGTTACCCCTTTCCATCGGTTTCGATCCACCAACCCACCGACAATGTATATTTTTGTAGGATCTAGTTCCTCCAGAATATTTTCTGAATCTGCCGTAAGGTATACCAGATGTTCCTTACGATCTTGGAAAGCTTCAACATAGGGTCGGTTCTCCTTCTCTATTATCCATTTATCAAACCCTGGAAGCCTTTGTAACTGGATCTCCATTTCTCCATGACAGCCAGTTAACCATAGGTGGCTAGGGGAACTGCATCTGCCATTCATCGCATAGCAATACATAATCTGAATGTTTTCATCCACAACAATCAGTATTCAGAACTTAGCAAACAATGTTATGATCATATTGTGGTTTATACTTTGATCTGAATAATAAAAACAGAATAGAAACAGAAAGATTGACTAAAATATCAGTAGTCAGTAACCACTACTTAGCCAAAAGACAAAACAAGAAGCTGATAAGTGCCAAAATATATATATTTATTATAGGGCCTCCAAAATATGCTTTGTTATGTTCTCGATCATAATTATTTGGTACTCTTTATGCCGCTTTCATGATTCAAGGTCACTTGGGCCATTTGCATACAATTGGCCTTTTCAATTGGAGATTTGAGAGAGCCCAGCCCATGATTAAGGAAGGAAGTTCAATCCTAGAAGATCTGGAAAGCTTGGAGACTTTGAATCAACATAGGAAATCAAAAACCAATCAAATTTGGAAAGAGAGAAAATCATTCCATCCAGAGTTGGAAAGGAATCTGGACCGCCTTCAGCAATTTGGCCATATCTTTTAGCCCGAGTATCCAACTGAGGCAAGGTTTGCGGCATTGGAAAGAAAATTAAATTTCTTACAACATTCCAGTTTATGAGTTTTCCAAATTCTGACGTTTTGGTACTTTTGGATGTTCAAATTGGGCTGGAATTGCGCTGCCGAAGGTAAAAACGGGATTGTTGAGGAGTTTGATTGGGATTGGACTTCTTAAACCTATTCTTTTGCTTGAATTCCAAGAGCATCATGAGAGACTATAAAGGCCATCCTATGAGAGGCAACCCATCTATTCCATGGCTGGCTAAACGTCAATCTGGGGGGAAGAATTCCATGGCTGGCTAAACCTCAATCTAGGGGGAAGATGAATTCCCGTGCCACAGTAACATGCTAATTAAAATAGCTAAGCCAGATCCAGCCAGAGATCCATGATGAATCAAACGCAAAGGTTTCCGATACTTACTAAGTCGGGTCGGGGCGCGTAACCTGAAATCATACATGGACTCAACGAACAAAAAACCCAGTTCAGGATGTCCATGATAAGAAGGAAAACAAGGAAACATAAAACTAGTGTGGAGAAAACAGCAGAACATCCTACGAGCTTTAAGCTATGAAATGTATCAGCACAACAAGAAATTTGCAACATTAAAAGCTCAAAAAAATATTGATAAAGTAGAATCAAACAAACGCAAGTACATAACAATGGCCTATTTATCTATATACGTTATACAATATCTTATCTATCTATACACCTAATACCAATAAAACCTGTAGTTTAGTTATTTTCCTTTAGGTGTCACAAATGTGTTCAACAGATAACACTAATTCAAAAGGGACTCACAACATTGCGGAAAAGTGCAACTTTAGGATGGAAGCAAAGTTCTGAACCTATTAGATTTAAACATCATTTGCTCATCCCCAAATTACTTAAAATGTTAAAATGTGTTTGAGGAACATTTGTTGTGCCACCACCATCCTCACAGGAAAGCTTTCCTGCTGACTCTGCAGACTTCAAAGCCATTCTATCCATCCGAAACTAGGACAACGAACTTGATTGGAATATTCACACTCCTCATTGCAAAGACTTTTGGCAACAACTGACCTAGCCCTGCTTTACCTGATTTCTACGATCTATGGCTCGCAAGAAGCAGTGCATGTACAAGTGTGGAGTTTGTTGGCACTGTTTTTGGGCATGGGTATACTACTATACTGTGTCCAACTATGGATCGTAATGAGTACAAGGGAACTATCTTGTGTGTGTGTCCATCATTATTGTCATCATTCAAGTGAAACAGCAGCGACTGTCGGCATAGACTGGGTATCTGCTTTAGATTCATTTCTCTAATTCATAAACCTGTTCAAGGACTCTGCAAAATCCTAAAGAGACACTTAGACTTCTGAATTTATGGGAAGTCTGTTGGGAAATCTAGAAGTATAAATTACAATAGGCGTCCAAAAACATGAAAATCATGTGTTCAATTTAAGAAAACAAAATATAGTGAGGCCATCAGGCCGAGCTAATGAATCCTGCTGTTATATAAGCCAGCAAGCATAGCTTTTGGCTAGGCATTTTACCAATTTCCAATTTAGCTGGAGATGTTTAGCAGCAAATTTTTCAAGCAATTGAAATATGACACAATCATTAGTTACTTTACCAATCATATGTCAATATATTTATTTTAACTAGGCAAAATGACTAATAGTGCTGGAGCAAGTATAGACCAGGCAAAATAAAAATTGTACCTTTTCAGTATATCAAGTATTAGCTATGCAAAATACTTATTTTTATGACGGGGTACAAGAACACAAGTATCTGGATTACATAGCCTACAATCATACTAAGCCCAACCAACAGCCGATTAAGGGAACAAATAACCCCTAGCCCCACTCCGGGGGGGAAATAATCAATCTTCGCTTTGGGAAATTATTGATTCGGGGGAACTGCACAAGACTTGATCACATTATCCTTCAGTAGAACCTCAGCACTCAATACTCACGCTCTGAATCCTCACTCTCGCAAATAATAGTAGTTTGAGATTTTTTTACAGACGCTTTCCCGCTTGCACGCGCATTATGTGACTTACTACAAGGATAGAAAATTAGCAAAATGCATTTTAGTAGTCTTAGAGTTTTTATTTTTCCTTGCAAAGTTAGTAGTATTAGAGTTACAAGAACAAAGGCGTAGAAAATTAGAACAAATGCAGTAAACAAGAGACGAAAAAACCTGTTGGACGAGGCTATTGATCTCAGACGGAGTCATGAGATCTGAAAACTCAAGGTCGACGACAATGTTCTGTCCCTCGGTTTTAGCCTCTGTAAGCCTCTTAACCTTATTCTCTCTCTCCTCCAACTGCCTCTCCACCCTCTCCTTCTTTGCCCCTCTCCTCGACCCAATCAGCTTCTCCCTTTCCTCTTCCGACAACCCCGCCACCCTCTCCTCCCACTCCTTCCGCTTCCTCTCGCCCTCTTTCCTCTTCTGCTCCTTCACCAAGGCCTTCTTCTGCGCCTTCTTCGCTTGGTACTTCTCCTGCTTTAACAGCTTCTTCTGCGCCCTCTTCGACAGAGCTCCATCGCCGGTCGCGGTCCGAGCCGCCTCCGCCGTCGTCGCCATCATTTCTTGCAGGCGGAAATGAATTAGGGTTTTGGTGGTGTGGAGAGTTGAGCTGATGTGAGAGGCGTGAGTTAGGTTAGGGCAATGAAACGACGTCGATAAGTAGAGGGATGGTGTCATAGTGCCATAATGGTGATACTGGGTTTAATGTTTATGTTATCTTCGAAGAGGGAAACATTTTCCATATTCCTAGAGAGAATCCAGATATAGAACTATTCGATAACAACTCAGGTGTGTTTTGACCTAAAAAGTTAGTTAGCTTATTTTTTTATTTTTTTCGTCTTTATTTGATTTTTTTTGTTTTGCGTTTTTTAGTTTAGCATTAACTTTTTGGGTATTATTGATTCGTCTTGACAAGAGGAATCAAAAAAGTAAAAAATTATGATTGAAACATAATTTTTTAAATAAAGACAAAAATAAGTCAAAAAGATAGCTTTTTATATTTTTTTCGATTCCTCTCGCCGAGCGAACCAATAATACTAAAAAAATCGATGCAAAACTAGCAAAAGCAAAAAAAAAAAAATTCAAATGAAGACGGAAAAAAAAGTTAAACCAACTTTTTTAGCCAAAACACCACTCAATTCACAACTCCTTCGCATACACGTGAGTCGTGACACATAATTATTAAGTAGGCCCCACATGTATGTGAGAGATTGTGGATTGAATTGTGGTCGAATGATTGTGTACTTCGTATCTTATAATCCTTTATGTAGAGCCTCCATATATATGGGGGTATTATGGATGGGGTTGTGATTTATGGTTGTATGCATGATTTCATGGAAATGTGGTTGTGGTCCCGTGGAAGGTGATTTCATGGGAATGTGGAAGGTGTTATGGCAGCACAACATGACTGTGCTCTAAGAGCATCCTCATCAGGCTCAACAAAAATTGGGCCAAATTTAACCTCAAAAACACCTTTTATAAATTAACAAGTCACTTTTTAAAAAACTCACAAAATCAGACACTCTATTCAGGAAGTCAGGAGAGAGAATTGTTTTAACCCGTGAATAGTGTCTCAAAGAATTTACCGAGTTACTGTAGCAAAGTTATAACTTTTGCAGATTTACAAAAAATTTGTTGAGTCTGATTTTGGGAGTTTTCCCCCCCTTTCACTCAACAACTTAGCCATCTTGCCTCCCCTGATGAGGATGCTCTAAGAGAAAGAATCGCTTTTCGGGAATTGTCTAATAGTTTCATTTTTTCCTGT
Organism: Vaccinium myrtillus; assembly: GCA_016920895.1. Taxonomy (NCBI): domain Eukaryota; kingdom Viridiplantae; phylum Streptophyta; class Magnoliopsida; order Ericales; family Ericaceae; genus Vaccinium; species Vaccinium myrtillus. The sequence goes on along the minus strand of CM029275.1, from coordinate 16,793,580 downwards.
TGAGGAATTAATGGAAAGAAAAGAAGAGCCTCAATTTTGTTTGAAATAAAATTCATCTGGTGTTATAGTTGGATTATTTTAACGGTCAAGAGTGACCGGAACAATTTGTACAAATGACTCCACAATCAATTATTGTTACATATCCACTAATTTGGGTCCTTACAATGTCTTTGAGCAATTTGAGCTATTCATTAAACAATCAATGGTGTAGATTATTTTACATGTAAAGCTAGTGCGTAGTGCCTTACATATAGGATAACATTTGATATATGGACTATTAAAAACACTTTTGGACAATCATATATGAACAGAACCCGTTTCCATGTCAGGACTGTGCATCGAATCTTCAGATTCTTCATCATTCTGGAGGCTTTGTTTGGAATGTTTGATGTTAGGCCCTCTTCGTTTTCATTTTCCTTCCCAAAAAACAAAATTGATTAAGAAAATTGAGATGTTTGTGATGTCTCATAGTAAAGGGCTTTTTACTTAGCATTCTGCCTTACTGTGAATACTTGTTTAGTAGCTTAATTTTATGACCAAAATGGCTAACCCGTACAATACTACTTCAACTTTTATTTTGGTTTTTGTAGACGGGGGAGAGAGAGAGTGGATGTAGGGATGACAATTCAACCCATTCCACCACGAACCCGCCTCGCCCTGCCCCGATCTGTTAAATTTTCCAGGTATAAGGTCAGGGTAGGGTAAGAATTGAAAAAACCCGACCGATATATCCTAGCACCAAAACCCGGCATTTATTAGGATCGGTTATATGTTAGTCTTATCATTATCTAGTTTCTTATCTTACATGTTTGCATTCTTGTATCCAGGGGCGGAGCCAGAACTAAATGTCAGTGGGGTCAAATTCTTAAAGCAAAATAATAGAACAAAAAAAACACCAAAATGCGAAATAGAAAGGAGTTAAGGTAGATATCTATTAATAAGATATAATTTCATTTACAATTGATCTCCCAAAATATACACTGAAATGCCAAACAAAAATTAGCTTAGATATACAACCTATAACCGCGTCCACAACCAACCACAAAAAGGTACACTTGAATGCCAACAAAAAGTAGCTAAATAGGTATCAATTTAAATCCTAACACAACATTTACAAGTGACCTCGGCGATTTTTCATATTTTGAAATTGTAGCATAATAGCATCATTTGTGATATTAAAAATCTCCCTCTCAATATACACAATCAAGCTATCATGCAACCATTGATCATACATTCGGTTACGAAGTCGATTCTTCACAATCTTCATGGCAGAAAATATTTTTTCTACTATAGCTGTCGCAGCAAGTAAAACTAGAGCCAAAGTCAAAAGCCTGAAAACCAATGGATACCCTAAATCTTTCGGGTCTCAACCATCTTTCGAGAAACATCACGAATTCCTTTCAAGTTTGAAAACTCGACACTAAACCACACATCAATGATGAAATTTTCAAGGTGATCCGAAAGTGCCAAAAGCTCAGTACTGGAGAAGTCTTTAGGATAAAATTCGGCCAAGCGGTTCAACTTTTGGTTGTCAAAACTTGCAATTAAATGAGTTGGACGGACTTAGACATGCAACACAAAGAAGCAACTTGATGTTTACCTCACTCAAGCTATTATTTAGCTCTTGGAGGTGCATATCTATGACAGTATACAACAACTCGACGCAATTGGGTGTGGTAAGGAGGGCAAGTAGTGGTGAAGAGAATTAGAGAGTTCCAAGGAAAATTATTTCGTGTGGTCAGTGGTAAGGAGGGCAAGTAGTTGTGCAAAAAATACCATATACAAGGGGCAAAAATACAAAATTCTAAAAAATATTATACCTATCCTATTAAAATTTGACACCTCAGTGGGGTCAAGTGACCCCGCTTGACCCCCCTTGGCTCCGCCCCTGCTTGTATCTTGAATAAGAGTTTCAGAAATTGTCATCTACGCTAGACGAGTATAGTGCATAGCCATTTCTAGATATTCAGGCACTTCATATTACAACTAACGAATTTATATCACAACTCAGAGTGCCAGTCTCTGATGACAACCACAGAGCCATCGTGCATAGAAGTATACAAATAATAGGTAATAAGGGTACCAGTAACTCCTAGACGACCTTTGTTAGCAGCAGTTTCACACCAACTCTACTTGGCCACTGTAAACAAGAGACTTTATCGACTTGTAACGGGCAGCATATAGATCACCGGGATCAAGGTCCACAGGATCCTCTATCCCGCTGCAAGATGAGAGATTCGAATTTGTTAGCAAACAAATAGCATAGCTATAAAACTGGAAGAAATATGGTACATTGCCTGTTATCAAGCTGGACAGCTCCCAAGGATCTCTTGGTTCGACAGATTACGTATGTGTCCAGCTGAGGTTCTGGGACTGTAATAGGCCAAATGGAATGAGGAAGCAATTTTTCGCTATACGAGTGTTTAAACAAAAAATCAGAAAAATTCAACTGTGATGAATGTCAGATTAAAATCATTTTCTTAGAAATATGGCCAAGTACATTCAAAAGGCAAAAAACTACTACTCACCCTTCGTCGATGTGAAATTAGGAAACAAAGGTTGAAACAATGAAAATTATCACTGACTAATAAGAAGTCTAACAGCCAGGTAAGTAATTACCGTGAACTGATGCTTCAAACACGATACTAAAATATTGGCACAAATGGCTACTTTTATTCGGGACGCAACTAATTATAATGCAGCAAGTTGGTCGCGGTGGCATAATTCCGGTAACCTGCATCTGTATAAAATTGTGGCTGCTCCAGCACTTGCATGATGCGTTTGCACTCACAAGAAAGCCAACAAACTTTCAACTCAAATCTTGGATTAACAATTCAAGCCCCTTAGAAAAACTCACAAGTTGCCATAAACTTAGGCCTAGTTATCTTCTGTTATTCAAACTTATCAAAATACAGGCTCCATGCATGCTTTGTATAAACACGTAAACTACACAAAAAGACAGACAGAAGAAGAAAGCAACTAACATCAATTTGCAAAGGACAAAAGCATTACCCATGTCATCCTCTTCACTTATAACAGATTGTTTAACACTGGACTTATAACGGTCGGGCAATTTAGACAGAACCGACTTTTCAAAATGTTCTTCCAAATCTTCGATGCACCTGGATTGATAAAGGCATATATATAAACTGAGAGATAGTGAAAACATCCACATATTCCATTTTAAAATTAGAAGTAGGAAAACCAAAAAAAAAACTTTACCTTTTGGCAAATTTCTGTTCTTCTTAGGAAAGCCGATACCGCAGCTCAGTATTTTTATGGATGTGAACCATGTATTTCTCAATCTGCAATAATAAGGCAATGAGTAAAGTGCTGATAAAAACAAAAAAGAAAAAGAAGAGAGAAGTAGGATCCACTGAAGCAACTTTCTTTGTGGATACTTTCAGCGATTTTCTATGGGCTAGCATTCACCTAATATGTCCTTTTGAAAGGACGGAGTAGTATATCAATGCGGTGGACAGCAATGTATTGCGACAATTCCCCTACAAAAATCCAGGCAAACCATAAAGCAAATGAGAGAGGTCAGTCATGGTCACCTTCTGCAGACGAGTGCGGAGATACGATCTCAATAGAAAGAGGGTCCTGTCCATGTCCATTTGGTTAAGCGATACAGTAAGTGGATCATTACCACTCGCCATGAGTTCTTCCACAATTTCTTCCTAAATATACGCACCAAAATTGCCATTAGGAACATAATTTGCACCAAAAAGCTGACAAACCAACTCAATGATACAGAATCACGAAACATTGTGTCTTGCGTCGCTCCAGTCAGCAACAGTGACAACCCCATCCTGGCTTACAGGTTGTGTCATTATCTAGAAGACAACAAATTAATAAATCAATGCAACTGTCAGCAAATTTATTACATCAGAGAAGGAAAAACTACAAAGTTCCTACTCCTTTGGTCTCTTGCTTCAACGTATGGTGCTTGATTGTCAGCCCTTGCCATTTCATACAATGAGAATCTACGCACAAATCCAAGAGGCAAACAAGATAATGGTAGAGCAAACCATGAGAGAGAGAGAGAGAGAGAGACCATAAACTAAGCCTAGGAACACTCAGAGTGCGAGAGCTAAGGCAAGCACAAACACTATGTTCAGTCCCGAGAAACACTGCCTTCTTCAACTTAGAAGGTTGTAAGCATGGTTTCTTATGCTTTTTACAAGAGATATCTATTACCTTTTCTCTACAAGACTCAAGGAATAAGGAACCTTTGCCACATCAAACACTTAGATGTCTTCGTTCTACATGATAACACTTGAGATACACAAAAATAGATGGTCCCTAGTCTTCATTATTCCTCCTCATTGGAGACTTCAGGTAGAGCAATTAGTCAACACTCCTGGAGTACCATGTGGCATTTCCACGTGCTACTCCCAACAAATCAGTTGAGGACAAATATTATGGGTGGGAGACAACGAGTGGCTCACATGATGTATGTCGCGAATACTCTTTGACCAAAGGACCACCTAACCGATGTAACATGGTACTCCGGGAGTACCCAATAACTAATCCTTCAGGTAGTAGTTGTGCCCCCCAACTGTCTTCTTGGTAAGACAAGCTTCAAGCCTGATATTTGGTTCCGCAAGGCAAACCCCACAAACAAGGGCCACAGCACGAAGTTACACTCCCAAATTGGCTGATCCCTTCTTCCTTAATAGGGACGCTTGAGTACCACATATTTGAATCATTCAGTTTACAGCATGAATTTTGAGGTTAAAAAAAAGTTCAGGTGTCAAAACACATTCCTAAATCTAGTCATTCGCCCTTCATGTCTTATACTACAAAAGTTCATAGGATAGGAAGTCAATGGCTGTGCTCGTTTGGTAGTTTAGTTTAGTTTTGATGATGTAAAAAAGTGTAATGAGTGGAGAGAGAGAGAGAGAGAAGAAATGAGGGTAATGATGATGTCATCAAAACTAAAACTGGGAAACGAACACAACCAATGTTGTTTCCTTATATCCATATGAAAACTTAGTGTCGCGTATGTTCTTAAAAGCATAGTTACTACCTAACTTTTCTGGTGGACATAAATTTAATACTAAGAATCAGACAATATCCAACCTCTTGCAAGCCAAAATATTCAGGCGCATGTCTAACACGGTAAAAAAACTATAAAATTTAAAACATTTACACTTTAATGCTCCACGTCATAACATATCTAGAGTTATAGACACAAACATATGTACATAAAACAGAGAGAGAGAGAGCACCAACTTTTGACCTAAGAAACAACATCGGGTAGATTATTATAAAGTATAATGCTGCAAACATCCTTTTTGGATCTTTTATTGTACATCATACAACATCTTCATTTCTGACTGCAACTTTTGATTTTATGTATGTTGAATAAGACAGTCTAGTCTCATCTGTGAATACCACCCTTTCGGGGACTCTACGTCCTGACAGCCAATTAATAGCCTCTGATATTGTAATTGACTTGCTGCTTGCAAGTAACCGAATATGGTGTTTAGACTGGGGAGATGCAGGGAAAGCTAGCGACGTCTATGTCGAGTGTCAACACTCTTATGACCTCCAAAGTAATAGTCACATCTTTAAAAAATGGAAACATGAAGTAAAAGCAAATGTTTACTTAGCCGTAATGAACATTGCAAGATCTACATATCATTATAAGTAAGATGGAATTAGGGGCAATAACAAAATTATAGCAGCACAATCCAACTTCCGTTAAAATTTCACCAATTAATGATACGGTTATGCCTATCATGAAGACAATGTCCAAAAAATTCCCTAGATAGTTAACTTAGATAGGTTGGCTTAATGTTAAGTTAGATAGGTTGGCTTAAATGTTCCTTGATTTTTTTTTGTCAACTGCTAACAGTTCTTTGATTTCTTTTACAATAGAATGATCTGGGTCATTTCACACAAAAATCGGGCCAAAAATCAGAGCGTTAAACCGAAGTCACAACCACCCATTTGCTTTCCCTAAGCGAAGTACCTTCTGCTTCAATCAATTGGTTTTGAGTCGAGGCCAACACAAAAACAAAACACTCCAATTCCATTTGCTCAACCACATGCCCACATTCATTTTTGACTGGGAAATAGAGATAAGAATAACCATTGGAACTACAAAACCATTGTCAAAGAACAAAGAAAAAAAGGCACAAGACTGCCTCTGACTCCACTCATGGAGAGAAATGAAACACAGCCATACGTGCAGGCACAACCCATCCCCACCCTAACCCATCGATTGAATCATATATGTGCAGAACCATTTTTCTAAGCAATTTTATCTAGAACAACAGTTCTACTTCAGCTCTGTCAAAGCAATGGGATGAGGGTAACTGAATGACTTAAAGAAAAAATAGTGGATGATATCAACTAAAAGTGCCTGAGAAGTTGTTTAAAAAGGATCAACAACATCCTTTTATAATCAAAGGAGAGTCCCGTGCCACTAAATAAATAAATCACGAATTCTTGCTCAAAGAAATACTGCCAACGATAGGACTATGCACAAACATCATAATCTAAGTAAAAATCTGACCTTTTTTTTATCACAAAAATCCAATTTCGTGAAAGCATTCCACAGAAAGTAATTTTGACTAAATAACCTAAACAAAGAAAACAATTGAACATGTTTACTTCCCTTCTACATTTTACTAATCTTTTAGTATACCATTATGTGTGGACTGTCCATTACTGTAAGCTGGAAATATGGTTATCATTATAAGCAAAATGCTTCTTAGAGCACATTCTCATTATTCAGAGAATAGAAGGTAAACAAAGCAGTGTCTTTACTTTCCACTTCGGTTCATATACAATTTTTAATTTATATGTGTTTTTTTCATTTTTATCCCTTAAACTATTCGTGTTTTTTTTTTCTACTTCGTCCCTAAACTATCAATTTGACGACTTGATTTTAACCGATTTCATCCCCAAATAGAATTTAAAAAAGAACCAAATAAGTTGCAAAACAGGTAGTTTAGGGGATGAAATCTTCAAATTGATAGTTTATGGACGAAGTAGAAAAAATGTGCATAGTTTAGGGGATAGAAGAAAAAAAAAAAAAAAAAAACCTCTAATGAATTAGTGGTATCAAGCATTGTTGTTAAAATCCTACGATACAAGATACGTATCCCACGATTCGTATCGTCCCCTTAGGAAAACGATACGTATCCCATCCCGTATCTTTTTTGTATAGAAATCTTACGATACGAATGGCGTATCCTACGATACATATGCGTATCCCGATTTAGTACGTATCCTACGATTTCTTAATAGAAGAAATTCAAACATTATTGCAGAAGTGGAACCTCAAACGCATTAATCTAAGTCGTTTGAGCGACATTCAAGCCATTTGAAAGATGTCCAACCTCAATGTAGAGCTTAAATACAAGAAAAACCATACTTCGATCATGTTTTGGGAGAATGTTATTAGGGATTTTCTTTTCTGTCCTTGACTAAGGTAGCAGGAAACCTCAATATGATAAATTCCAGTTGAGAGGCTTGAAATTTTGCAACTTAAAAACTTAGTTTGTTGGTGTTATTAGGTATAAATACTTGTTAACTGTATATTAATTATGGTTAACGTATCTTACCATACGCGATACGTATCCCGATACGATTTATAAAACAAGAAAAACGATACACAATACGTATCCCAATTTCAAAACCTTGGTATCAAGACATAAATTGGATGCCGAATTGAATGACTTCATACTCTGCTGAACCCCATAAAGGAACTGATAAGTCTACGAAAAATACCTTCCAAAGTGGGGAAGGAAACTACCAAAAATAGAATAGCATGGGGATTAGGCAAGTTGACTCGGATTAGGAGAAAAGAAAGTATTCTAATTCAAGCCGGCAAAGGAACTCAAATTAGAATTTAATTACACCAATGACACGTTAAGCATTCTTCTCTTCTCGCCTGGGGCCATTCTTAAGGTAATGTAAAATGTTTTCTTCTGTGGGATGCTTAATAATAGGAGTACTTTTTTCCAATTTTAGGACATAAATTTCAGAATGAAGAGAACCCAGTTAAAATTGAATCACAAAACCACAAAAAAAAATCACAAAAAATGCAGTGCACGTTCATATAGGAGAGATTGTTTTTGAGAGGGGAAGATTTGGGTTTAACCCAACAACGTAAACCCAGATCGAGAACTAACCTGAGTGGTCGGAATTACGGCGGTGGAGAGAGAGAGAGAGAGAGAGACAGACAGACAGACAGAGACAGAGACAGAGACAGAGATTCGAAATTTCCAGATTTGGTGGATGGAAAGGTTAAAGGAGGGATGAGATGAAAAGGGATGAGAAAGATGTGGCGCCAAAAAGTATGGAAAAACCGGCCCAAGGAGGCCTCAGTTATAGAAATGGACTACTACTGAAGACGATGTCAGGCCAAAAGGGATTTTGGGCATCCGGAGTGACGCACCACACTGCTGTAATATCCTAACTGTGGACTTTCAGAAGACACACAGTTGTGTGTCACTACGAACACGTATTGACTTGAGTTACTATGGGAACACAAAGTCCATACCAACAGACCCAAAACAAAACACAATTACCTCCGCATCATCCCTGCCTTGACCTGAGCGATTATGCCCTGATTTGATGAGCAAATGGGGTGTGATAGTGTCTGCTTCGTCTGTCTTGTTTTAATTCATTTCAACTCTCATTTACTGTGTGATAGTTATCAATGAAAGTAGGGGTGTCCACGGATCGGATACGGATCTGATCCGATCCGCTCCGAGAGGATTATGGTTTTTAAGATCCGGAACTGAACCAAACATTCACGGATCGGTTACAGATCGGATCGGATCGGATCGGATCGGATCGGATCGGACGGATCGGATCGGGCGGATTTGACAGATTAAAGAAGGATTATTGAGCGGATCGAGCAGATCCAATCCGATCCGGATCTGGAACCGCCAGATAAGAAATTCTCAATCCGGAACCGAACCGAATATTCACGGATGGATCAACGGATGGTTCGGATCAGTTCGGATTGGCGGATCGGATGATCCGCTGGACAACCCTAAATGAAAGTTTCCTATCATGTTGACAAAAAAAATAAAATGAAAATGCCAATTGGCCAGTAATCCATTCACTTTTAGAGGAAATGGTACGATACACACCCCTACAAATTATTTCATATGGTATTTTGTGGCTAGAGGTATGAAAGGGCGTACGGTACACACCTTCATACGTCACAAAATCTCATATAAGTCCACAAAATCTCATATTTGGAGCCACATATTCTCATATTGGAACCATGCGGACTTGGTGCAGACCTCATACGGATAGTTACAAAATCTTATATTGGAACACCAAATCTCATATCTAGTCCAACACCAAATCTCATATCTAGTCCCACAAACTCTCATATCGGTAATCACAACAATAAATATTGGATCTGTCACAAAATCTCATATTGGAATACCAAATCTCATATTTAGTCCACAAACTCTCATATCGGTTACCCAACAATAAATATTGAATTCCACAAACTCTCATATCGATATACACTCTATCTCATATGGTCAATGGTCAAATATGACACAAAATCTCACACGCATGTGTGGCGCAATCCTGGTCGCTCATCCGTATGGGGTGCATATCGTACGCCCTTTCATACCTCTAGCCACAAAAATCTCATATTTGGAGCCACAAAATATCATATGGAGTAATTTGTAGGGGGTGTGTACCTCAGCATCACTCCACTTGTAGATACATGATCGCAACCTATTCATTTTGGAAAGAAAAAAAAAAGTATTCAATCGATGACAGGTGCGATATTTTAAATGAACTATCAATCAAATAAGATAACCCCAAAAAAAAAAAAATTTCACAAAACAAGTGATAAAATCATGTCTAATTCTATTTATGGAAAATTATCGAAATGGACCCTATAGTTTCACTCGAGTCTCAATTTAGTCCCTCTAGTTTCAATTGCACTCCAACGAACCCTGTAGTTTCAATTTTGGTTTAATTAGGTCCAATCGATTACAAACGTTTGTAAAGATGACGGAAATCCCATTTTGGGGGTTTTTGAGTGGCAAAATTGACTTTTTGACCCTCCTTCTTCTTCCCCAAGTTGAAACCCTAACCCTAATCCTTTACTTTGCAAAAAAAAAAAAAAAATCAGAATAGGAAATATATGTATAAAAAAAGCACCATCTTTTGAATAGAAATTCACTATATTTACCATTTAATCAATGTCCCAATAATAAATTTTCAAACTTTAGCACCTCTAGACCGAAATTCTGATTTGCAACAAACACGTATTTATTTTTTTTTCCTTCTCTTCAATAAAACAAACTAAAACTAGAGCAAAGGAAAGCTAACTACTACAGAACAAGTGAAAACACATAATTAGGAAAATTGAACTACCTAGCTTCACGACATGTTGATTCGTGAGTATAATCCCGCGGCGCTTATCATCACCCCGTCGCGTAGGTCCAATAGATAGCGCCACGGGATTATACTCACGAATCGACATGTCGTGAAGCTAGGTAGTTCAATTTTCCTAATTATGTGTTTTCACTTGTTTTGTAGTAGTTAGCTTTCCCTTGCTCTAGTTTTAGTTTGTTTTATTGAAGAGAAGGAAAAAAAAAATGTGTTTGTTGCAAATTAGAATTTCGGTCTAGAGGTGCTAAAGTTTGAAAATTTATTATTGGGACATTGATCAAATGGTAAATATAGTGAATTTCTATTCAAAAGATAGTGCTTTTTTATATATATATATATTTCCTATTCGATTTTTTTTTTTTTTTTTTTTGCAAAGCAAAGGATTAGGGTTAGGGTTTCAAATTGGGGAAGAAGAATGAGGGTCAAAAAGTCAGTTTTGCCCCTCAAAAAACCTCCAAAATGGGATTTCTGTCATCTTTACAAACGTCTGTAATCGATTGGACCTAATTCGACCAAAATTGAAACTACAAGGTTCGTTGGAGTGCAATTGAAATTGAGGGACTAAATCGAGACTCGAGTGAAACTATAAGGACCATTTCGATAATTTTCCCTTCTATTTATGGAATCTAATTTTTTGAAGGATTCTGTAACTCCCCATGTAGACTACTAGCTCAGGATATTGATTTGATCCACAAGTCACATTACATGGCCCAAAATACTTAAGCCCAATGAATTAATAGTATTTTACATGGTTTATTACATGCCCAATATCACCCATGTAGGAATAACAACGGGTATGGTATGGATCAAAGGACTTTATTCCATACCCGACCTCCAATCGGAGGGTCTTTCACCATCCTCGCCCTGATCTCCACTGGGGATATTAGATAAAGAACCAAACCCGCCTCCCGATGGGGATCGGGGATGCCCCAATTCTACCCATATCCAAACGAAAAAAATGAATATATCAAGAATGAAACTAAAAATTCATACGTATATTTCTTAGGCTATTAAATAGTTTATAATAATAGGTAGCAATTGTCTAATTGATAAGATTTTTGCTATAAATTTACACATGATACTGAAGTTTCATACGTATGTTTCTGTATATGTTTATAGATAATATATATGTAGAATTATAATATACCTTGTATATTTGTACAACTAGGTATGTGGCGAGTATGGGTATTCAAAGGTGTGGATCACAAAATCATACGAGCTCCATACCTGAGCGGTTTTCTTTTCGATCCCACCATACTCGCTCCTATTGGAATTTTTTTTTTGGTAAGCCTCGTCTCCATGTGGGCGGGGCAGGTATCCATTGAATATGGGAAAATTGTCATCCCTGCACCCATGTAGACTTTCGATATGGGACTAAACATTATCTACCCCAAAATCTAGGGTATTACATATTTGGACACAAGTGTGAAAGATAATCAAACGGAACCCATATATATGGTGAGTCAATCTATATATATATATATATATATATATAGGAAGCCCTTCCAATAAGGGTCCCTTATCTAAGTTACCATGCGGACCTCACGTTTCCGAGCCAAATTTTGACGATCCGAACCGTTCAATGTTTTTAAAATGCATTTTTAAGGGCCCCCGCGAAGATTCGTCCAAAAAAAATACTCAGAAGGGCTTGATCCACATCATACGGTTTTGTTAAAAACGCTATATATAGCGTTTTTAACAAAAACTGTGGGATCAAGCCCTTCCGGTATTTTTTTTTGGAAGATTTTCCGCGTGGACCTTGGAAAATGCATTTTAAAAACATTGAGCGGTTCGGATCGTCAAAATTTGGTTCGGAAACACAAAAAAAGGGCAGGTCCGCACGGTTTTCTTCAATAAGGGACCCTTATTGGAAGTTAATCCTAATCTTATATATATATATATATATATATATATATATATACATAGAGAGAGAGAGAGAGAGAGAGAGAGAGAGAGCTTCAAACAATAAATAAATAGTTTACAAGAGATATAGGAGTTATAAATAAATAGACAAGTCTACACTAGCTTTATCCAAAAGATGTTGTCCTCTTGCAACTGGATGATGCATAAAAAATGATAGAGCCCTCTTCGCCAAGCAGTGGGCATGGTCAATATCCTTGCGCTCAGCTCTTCCGAGCGAAAGTTATTTGTTCAAAAAAAAATAAAAAAATCCAAACAACTCTACAAGATTTAAGGTTTTGAACATTGGCCTTAGGCGAAGTCAATTTTGGAGTGGGTAAAATCTGATTACCCTAGAGATAGACATAGCACGTGCCTATGGCAGTCACCATGAGAGGGTGAATAGCTCGACTTCACATGGGTAGTCCTTAAGACCTGTGCCGAACTGGTTTTGCCACGAATAAGGCTGGATTGATAAGAGTAAGTTAATACACCAGGATGTACCAGATCCTTATAAGTCACAAGGGGATGCCCCTGTTATGGCCGAGCTGGAGAGGCTACGAGTAAAGCTTAAATAGCGTTCTGGAATACATAATTCAGCTCGGCGTGATGAGTTGAGCTATGTACGAGTTAGTCCGAGCTACATGGAAGCACGGCACCGCCACGAGTAAGGCGGTGAGACATTCCAGAATCTTCTAGGCGGTTCCTTAAAAGGTAAGGAGCAATCCCATGAAATAAAGGATTAGTATGGAAAGTCCTAACGTGATTAGGAGTATACCCCATATAGGAAATAAACCTGTATGGAGAGAAGGACTGCTGCAAGAAGAGATCTTGCAGCATTTAGAAGCACATGCCTAATAGGAAAGTCCTATTAGGAGAAGGATTCCTAAAGAGAATAGGAAACAAGGGGCACGAGATGTCTAGGTTGATGAACGTCTACACCTATAAATACTAGGCAAGAACCATGACAAAAGGTACGTCGTGAAACCCTTTTCATACGCATTGTGATTTGTGAGTACGAGATACTGACTTAGGCATCGGAGGGCCTTTGCCAACGAGAGGCAAAGGTGTTCTAACCCTTTTTCTGTCTTGCAGATTTAGGGCTGGTTTAAGGAAGCACGTGATCCAGGCATACGTGGATTTACTCCCCTTACAAATTTCTCTCTTGGAAAGGTAAAGTTTCTCTCTCTCTCTCTCTCTTAGATATTACGGAGACTCGCTAACTACATCACAAAGCTTCTTGTATCAACAAATTGGTGGAAATTTAAACTATTTAAGTTCAATGGGTTGGTGATGCAAAGATCTATTTTTGTGAAGGTTTGGTTTCAATTTCCTTGTTCTATTCGAATTAACTTGGTGTGGCAACGACAACGATGGGGATTAATTGTGGAAGCACTGGCGTTGGGATGTTAGCCTTGCATTGTGATGTCGTCATGCACTCTAATTAATCAATGTATTATCTATTCTGATTAATAAAATCTTTTTTGCTGTTCAAAAAAAAAAAGTGGAAGCACTGTCGCTGGGAAGGTTCGTGATTGGCGGTGTGGGTATTACGAAATTGAAGGATAGGTTGGTAATAGTATAAACAATTAATTAAATCATGATCCTAAAATGAGCACCCACTCAACATCAATGACATTAGCACGCTTTATGTTTTCATCCTCAAATTGTATGGTTTCTCCATTTTACCCTTATCAATTGTTTTTGCGTTTTGTGATAACTTTATTTTATACAATTAATTTGTAATATTGCACTTGATAGAGAGAAACGACAGACGTATCTATTTCCATTATCAAATCCACAAGCATTAAAGTCACAAAATTAGCCCAGAAATATGTTGCAACCAACTAACTGTTTTTGCTTTTCTCTGTTTTTAGTTATAACCCACTAATACACAGTTTCGCTTGGGACATCCATTGAACAAGCAGTGGGTTTATAGCATAATTAGTACAGGGAATCAAACAATATGAATCGGTTAATCAAAGTTGCAAAATATTAACAAATCCAATCACTAACCCATATTGCAACTCCCAGTTTACAAACGAAAAAACCCCACATCTGATAAAAACAAAACAGGAGAGTAGAACCCATAAAACACTTGCATCCCCCACCTTGGTGGACTCATCCCCATCATCACCTTCCCAATCTGCATATTGCTAACCGACGCAACAAGTTCACTCACAAAATAGGACGACCACAAAAAGAACGGCGAATGGTGAGTTGCAGTGGCTAGATTGGTGAACTTTGATTTGCAATCGCTAGATCGGCGATGACGGGGATTGAAGAGGCAACATCGACTAGGTTATGAAAGGGTGACTAATCAATCTAGAGAGAGAGACACATAGGGAGAGATGTTTTGTTTTAAATAAGTGCATTTTTTTGGTTTATTTAAATCTCAGGATGAATAAATAGGCAAGACTAGGGGTAGGACCCCTATTCAACTCTCTCATAAATAAATCATTTTTTAGTTTGGTGTGAGTGCAGAGAAATAATGGGATGTGAAAAAAATTTCCCAATTTTTAGCGAGGACTATTCGTGTCCTTATCACTCATTCATTTACAACCTCACCAAAACATCTATTTACTCTGTCCGCCACACAAGAGCGATTGTTGTATGAGATTAAGTTGTTTCCACCGCCGGTGGAAACAATAGTTTCCTCCAAATTGATTGTATTGCGCCATGTGACTAAACAATGGTCCCAAATAGTAGAACACGGACATGTGGCGATTTTACTTTCATATTCGGATCGTCAGTACGAATGATTAACTCAAGAAATTAAGGAATAATTAGTCATAAATACACAATATTTTGCATATTTGAAGAGAAGGACAATGAACTTTTGCAATCAAACATAAATACATTGTTTGTAATTATGATTTAATAAAAGGATAAAACACACCCACTCTCCCTTTAAGGAAAATTTCATGATTCAAAAAGTCTATGATATGTATATCAGGAACGGATCTTGCACGGACACCTACTTGGCAGTCCACGTGGAAAAACAAACTGGGCCTAATTACTCTCTCTCTCCCCTCTTCTAGAACCCACTTTCTTTCATGCCAAACTGTTCAAAAAAATTTGCAGTGGGAAATCCCCATTACTCCAAAATCAAATTTTCCCCAAACCAAAACCACCTTACGGCATTTTGCTCTCTCCCCACCCCAAAAACCAAAACCATCCAGTGGGCAGTGGTGCACACTCAGTGGACGAAAGGAACTTCCAAAACCATTCATGCACCTGGCTCATGAACTTCCAATTTTAAGGTCAAATTTTGGTACAAATAATATTGTGACCTAAAATCACTACTAATTTATTTTCACTCCCAAAAAAATACAAAAATATAACAAAAGATATTAAACAAAAAATTAACGACATAACAAATGCATATTAAAAGCCTAAATGTGTACATTTTGTGCCCAATTTGCATGTCACACCTTTTTTGATGTGAATAGACAACAAGTTTGGTTTTGGTGTGACCTGAACAAGCTCGAAATTAAAATTTTTAAAAATCAGTGACATTTCACTGACTTTATGGTCGCCGGAAGTGGTCGGCCAGAGGTGAGGTGGTGGTCGGCCGAAGATGGGGTGGTAATTTTTTTGAATTTTATGTTCGAAATTAGAATTTTTAAAAATCAGTGACATTTCACTAACTTTTTTGGTCGTTGGTAGGCTAGAGGTGCGGTGGTGGTTGGTCAAAGGTGGGGGTGATGATTTTTTTAAATTTTATGTTCGAAATTAGAATTTTAAAAATTAGTGACATTTCATTATTATTTTTGTTTGTCTCCGGAAGTGGTCAGCCAGAGGTGGGGTAGTGGTCGGCAGGAGGTGGGATGGTGATTTTTTGAATTTTATGTTCGAAATTAGAATTTTTAAAAATTAGTGACATTTTACTAACTTTTTTGGTCTCCGGAAGTGGTCGGCCAGAGGTGGGGTGGTGGTTGACCGAAGGTTAGGTGGTGATTTTTTAAAGTTTTACGTTCAAAATTTGAATTTTTAAAAATTAGTGACATTTCACTAACTTTTATGGTCGCCAAAAGTGGCCGGCTAGAGGTGGGGTCGTATTTTTTTGAATTTTATGTTCGAAATTAGAATTTTTAAAAATTAGTGACATTTCACTATAAAAAAAAAATTTGTCGCTAGAAGTGGTCATCTAGAAGTGGGGTGGTGGTCAGCTCGAGGTGGGATGGTGATTTTTTGAATTTTATGTTCGAAATTAATTTTTTTAAAAATTAGTGACATTTCACTAATTTTTTTGGACTCCAGAAGTGGTGGGCTAGAGATGGGGTGGTGATTGGTCGGAGGTGGGGTCGTGATTTTTTTGAATTTTATATTTGAAATTCGAATTTTTAAAAATTAGTGACATTTCACTAGTTTTTTTGGTCGCCGGAAGTGGTCGGCCAGAGGTGGAGTGGTGGTCGGCCGGAGGTGGAGTGGTGATTTTTTTAAATTTTATGTTCGAAATTCGAATTTTTAAAAATTACTGACATTTGACTAATTTTTTTGATTGCCGAAAGTGGTCGGCCAGAGGTGGGGTGGTGGTCGGCCGGAGTTTGGTTGATGATTTTTTTGAATTTTATTTATGAAATTTGAGTTTTTAAAAATAAGTGACATTTCACTAATTTTTTTGGTCGCCGGAAGTGGTCAGCCGGAGGTGGGTGGTAGTAGGTTGGAGGTAGGGTGGTGATTTTTTTGAATTTTATGCACAAAATTAGAATTTTCAAAAATTAGTGACATTTTACTGTTTTTTTTTTGTCTTTATGTTCGATTGCAAAAACTTCCTTGTCATTCCTTTTAAAAATGTCAAATGTTTTTTGTTTTTATGTTTGATTTGCAAAAGTTTCTTGTCCTTCCCTTTAAAAATGTCAAATGTTTTGGATTTTTGACTAAGTGGCCCAGAAATTAATGCATATATAATAAATCGTTCGTACTGACGATCCGAATATGAAATAAAGACAGTGGCATAAATTTAGGACAAACTCAGCCAAAATGTCAAACTCATTAGAAAGGAGCAAGAAATATTTATACCCTAACAAACCCATACAAATGATTACTAACTTGTAATTAGTGATGACGACGGTTTTAGTAACTCGTGATTTGGCCCAGGCTCTCTTTGTTATCACTCTTTTAACTACCAGGAAAGATACATGTATCTCAAATCTTTTACGAGACAAACAACAAAAATCAACATTAAACTTGTAAGAAGTTCACAAAGTTATAAAAAAATTTCATAGAAGGACCGTGATTCTTTATGAGCTTAAAAAGTAGGTTTTAAAAATGAATCTTGAATTGGTGAGAAAAGTGTCTAAAAATAAGCTCCAATATTGTTATTTAACTGAAATACTCGATGGTTTTATGTGATAGGTGACTTGTGATACTAAACATTAGAAAATCAAATTCGTTCACACAAGTAATTTTAGAGGAAAATATATTGTTTTACATTAATGGTAAGGGAATAGGTGCAAATTTTTATTTCATTACTAATGAAAAACAAGAAAAGGATAATGAAAAACAAGAAAAGGATTATTTTTCAAGGATTATTTTTCAATAATGTCATTTTAGTTATTATTCAATGTTCAATGCTCCTCGACGCTTCAGAGGTCTTCGTCACGGCACATTGATGTGCGACCTTACCAATTACCATGTTACCGTGTGGTGGGGAAAGTTCGTGGAGTATTACCACAATATTTAATACTATATTGCCTTGATCCAATACAATTCTATATTTTCGTTAAGTTTTTTGTTTTTGTTTTTAGTGAACTCAATATTAGAATTTTTGGTCATAGATCTTTATTATTTTTAAAGTTAATTATTAAGACAAATGATCAGATTGAAAAATCTAACAAACAAACATTTCAAAAAAGTTGGCGTAATAACAAAGACAGTGAAAAAAAACTAAATAATATCGGTTATAAACGCATCCAAATCCATTCTCCTAAACTTTCAGTCTCATGATTTTTGTTCCTGGTATTTCTTACATTTTGTAATTTTTTTTTTTCTTTTTCATTATTTTTTCTTGGTATTATTCATTCGCATCAACGAGAGCAATCAGAAATGTACAAAAAATGTGGACCAAAATTTTTAAAAATTCATATAAGATAAGACTTTAAACCAAAAAAGAAAGCTATTTGTTTTTTTTTTTTTTTTGGTCATAATCTACTTTTAGACTCCTCTCTTCGAGACAGATGATTAATCCAAAAAATAAAACATGAATCTAACAAAAATTTAGAAAAGACGAACAAAACACGAAAACCAAAATAGGCAAAAAAAAGTTTTAGAATAATGGATAAAAGGAAATTTCATGGTAATATTCACACAAGAATACCAAAATTAAAAGTTACTAATATTCACAGTAGAGTCCTGCTATTGTGTGCCCCTACTTTTTATAGCACAACATTTTCCGGATGGAAGAGAACAACTTTTTTACCACAGGGGCGTAAAAGTATATACGCTGCAGTCGTTCGTGTAATAACTGATAATAACCAAAATTGGGGATCAGAATGCAAATATAGCAAAAATAGCACGTGAGAAAACGAAAACCTCCGGCGCTGAAGTCAAGGGGTAAATGAAAAATCGCATGATTTCTTCACATTTTCACTTCAAATTACAGCCTATTTCGCTTTCGTGTTCGAAACCCTCCTCTCTCTCTCTCTCTTCCCCACATCTCTCGATCTGTCTACAGTATACCGGATGAAATTGTGAGAAACAGAGCTCGTGTATAGC
Organism: Vaccinium myrtillus; assembly: GCA_016920895.1. Taxonomy (NCBI): domain Eukaryota; kingdom Viridiplantae; phylum Streptophyta; class Magnoliopsida; order Ericales; family Ericaceae; genus Vaccinium; species Vaccinium myrtillus. The sequence continues at coordinate 16,774,569 of CM029275.1, read as the reverse complement.
TCACAAGAAAAAGAGAAAGAAAAACATGGAGAAGAAGAAGGAGCTACAACAGCAGCTGAAGGAGCTCGGATCAAAGCTCGAGCATGTTCCCACCTCCAAAGACGCTCTCATCAAGCTCTTGAAGGTAAGCAATTCTTTCCAACTTCCTCCCGGGTAACTAATTTTGTCGTGTAATCGTTGTTTCTTGTTGTTACGCGTGTTGGGTTAGTTCAATTTGTGTTTTTGTTCTTGTAAATTTGATTTGTTGGTGTTGTTCGTCGTTTGGTTGGCGAAGTTGGGAGTTTTTAAGTGAATTAGGGTTCACTGACGTATGGGTTAGCGAAAATGGCATTTCTTGATGAAGTTTAGCGTATTCTTTTGGATTATAGACTTGTAGTCTTTTCAAAATGACATAGGGCTAATATTTGAGCCTTGTCGTTGTATAATGCGCTGTTCTGTTATGAAAATCTGTGGTCTTTAGTACTTTCTGTTGTGAAATTCTTCGCTGTATTGCTTAGGGAGTTATTGCATTCAATTCGCTTTGGGGAGAAACAACTTTTCTCTTTGTACTCAAGAATTCTCTCTCTCTCTCTCTCTCTCTCTCTCTCTCATTCACGTTTCATTCTTGTAAATATGATTTGTTGGTATTATTTGTGGTTTGGCTGGCAAAGTTGGGGAATTTAAGTGAATTAGGGTTCACTGACCAAGTGGGTAAGCGGAGAAGGCATTTTCTTGGTGAATTTTCTGCGATTTTTTGGGATTAGATTCTTTTGAAATGCTAGAGGGGTTAAAATTTGAGTCTTGTTTCCATATAATGCTCTGTTCATTTATGAAAATCTTTGGTTCCTTATTGATTCCCAATTCTCTTGTCAATTTCTTCACTGTATTGGTTAGGGAGTTATTGCCTTCAAAATTTACTTTGGGCAGAAACAACTTTTCTCGTAGGACTAGAGAACTCTCTCTCTGTCTCTCTTACATATTAGTTTGAGTGAAAGTTGAAATATATATATTGAGAGGTATATTTTTAGGGTCTAAACTTGGAAAAAATTATTTATTGTTTGGTAAGTGGAGAATAATAAGACGGCTGTGGAAAACTAGGTTGAGGCTGGAGCCTGTCTTTTTTTTGGTAAATCGGAATATCCCTGTTCGTTTCCCAGTTTAGTTTTAGTTTTAGTTTTGATGACATCATCATTTCCCTCATTTCTCTCTCTATCTCTCTCCACTCATTACACCTGCTGACATCATCAAAACTAAACTAAACTAAACTATCTAACCAAACACAACCCATAAAATTAATGGAACAGCATTTTACAAGAATACAAGATAAGCATAGCATAGCTAGAAAAAAGTTCAACGAATGAGATGTTGAAGAACAGAGATGATTTTTTTCCCTTTTCGAAATTGACTCGGAATCATTGGGAAAGTTCTGAGGATATTTCTTTTCGCAGGAATTCTGCTCAAACTATTGTTACTATTGCAAAAAGTTCTATTCAGCTCAAATATCTTTAGGGTAGCAAATGATTTTAGCTATAAGGACTTAAAGAGCCATTATACTGTCACAAAAATTAGAGAAAATGCTATGTGGAGTCACTATACTGTCCTGCTTAAGATATATGGTCTGCTTGCTAGTTTTATGTCAGATGAGATTTAGAGCAGGTCATTGCAAAGCTGTTTCAGTTTTGGGTCTCGTGTCTTTTGTTGCAATTGATGCACAGAAAACCTTTCATGAAATAAACCCATTAGGGTTGTGGAATGGTTTCGGGACTGCAGATGGCTTAGTTTAGGACTTCGCTTTTGGTGGGACCCCCATGAAATTATTTACTAGGTATCTCTCGACTTCCTTGATTCTTCATTCACTTTTATTCTCAAATCTCATGCTGTTGTTTAGATAGGATGATTTTTGAGGCTTCCACAGTTGGTTCCCGGTCTGAAAAAGTTACACTCTGGCAGTTTGTAGTGTGTCAGTCGTGGAATATGATCTTTAATGTATATTTTTGTTTTTGCTAGACATTTTTTGGCCTTAGTTTGGTGGAGAAAGAAACAAAGTTAACTCAAACTCGGCTCTATGTGAATGGTGGTGCTATCGATGAAGCTCATGTGTTTCGCTGAAGTGAGTGAATGAGGGACTTGCTGAATCGACTATGTTTTCTTCTATGGACTAACAGTTAGCTTTATTCACGAGGGAGGGAGGGAGCGAGGGAGGAAGGGTATTGGCAGAAAAGATGCATAGGAAATTTTTAATAACTTTTATTTTTTAATTTTTAGATTATTTTATTATATGCGGTCTTGGCTTCTTAAATTAGTTTCTTATTTTCGTGATTTGGATCAAAGTTTCCCTTCGTGTTAATTTTTTTTTTCTCCATTTGTTTCCTATTTAATTTTTCAGTGAGCAGTGGATTCAAAATATTAGACCCCTTTTTTTTTGGGTAAATAAAATATTAGATATTAGACCCCTTGGTGATTAGAAAGGTGGAATACACGTTCTTTTATCACTGGACTAGGGCAGATATTGTCTATTTTATCTTTACGTTTGATTATGGACCACTAAACTTTTGGTATTTCTTTAGTTTCATGAGTAAGGTCAACTGATACGAATTCTTGACTGGTCTTCACATAATGATCTTTGGACATCTTTCATTAATATGCAGCATGCTGCAAATTGCCTTTCTGAGTTGGATCAATTAGCTACAAAGTCGGCATTGGAGTCTATGAAGTCCTTTTTGGATGCAATTGTCCAACCAGAGTTGCTAAAGCATCAAGATAGGGAAGTTAATCTTCTTGTTGCTACTTGTGTTTGTGAGATAACGAGGATTACTGCACCTGAAGCTCCTTACGGCGATGATGTTCTGAAGGTATGTTTCAAGTGATCTAAAATCAAGTACTAAATGGAGTAAGTTTATGCGGTCCCTATGTAATCTTTACTTTTGGCTTCCTTCATTTTGATAACAACTTGAACTGCTATACAGGTTTTTTTTTTTCAGAGGGTTGAATCCCTGTCTTTCTATACCTTCACCTAATATTACAATGTCAATTTTTTGCTTCTTGATCCTTGAAATTTCTGTATGATCTACAGGACATTTTTCATTTGATTGTCAGCACCTTTAGTGGGTTAAGTGATACCAGTGGTCCATCTTCTGAAAGGAGACTTCACATATTAGAGACTCTTGCAAAATATAGATCGTGTGTTGTGATGTTGGATCTTGAATGTGATGATCTAGTCAACCAAATTTTCACAACGTTTCTTTCTGTTGCCAGGTTTGTTTTGTTCCACTGATTTTATTTTTTTAATTAGTGGCAGAAAGAAAGTGTTTCTCTCACTCACTTTGTGTATTTTGGTTTTTGTAATGATGCATTGTCCTTACTGTTTTGGTCACATGAGCTTGTGTTGTGAAACTGTGAAAGTAGGCATGTTATAACTTGCCCTACCAGTTTGGTCTGTGTAGCACTTTTTGAAGCCAACGACGCTACCTTATCAACTTTTTTTCTTTTCTTCTTTTTTTAAAAAAAAAAAAAAAAAAACCTAAATATGCTCTTTTTATTGATCTTTTCGATTTATCTACTAGTTGGTTTTGTTGTGTTGCTTGCTAATAACTCAGTCATGTATTTGTGGTCTTTGATTTATCTATTACCTTTCACTAGGTGCTTCAATTTTTGTCAATCGGTAGCAACGAGTAGCACTGTCATACTATTGTTAGTTTCAGTACAATGGCTTATTCTATTGAACACTTATGAAGGAAAATTTCAATACTATAATTACAGAATTCACCGCTATACTTGTTTATTGGAGTAGTGGGAACTTGGGGTAGATGGAGACCCAACAAGTGTACAACAACAACAATAATAGGTATGGGAGACCCAACAAATGTAAGGAAAGACAAAGTATTAAGGCACAAAGTAGTAAAAAATTGTACTTTCCTAATCGTTACTATTAATTAACCAACTCTTGAGGAGCGGATGGCTTGCGGCAGTGTGGGTCTTTGTGGTGGCATGGGCTATTCTGCTCGGTAGGTGGTTCGATGGTGGTGTATGGAACTCTGGCTGCCTTCTCCCCTTCTCTTCCCTAGTGGCGTCTTTCCTGCCATGTTTTTTTTTTTTTTTGGATCTTCTCTTGGCTGCCGCCGGTGCATTGTTGGGTTCTTCCAGTTGGCCTAACATCATGGCAGCCAGATCTCCTCCCTATCTTCCTTCACCGGTTCAGTGCTCCACAGGCTTCATTCTTGGATGTCGTTGGGTTTCTTGGCCTAACGGCATGCATGCTCTATGTTCACGGTAGGGTGGTTTAGAGGCGGTGGTCTGGTGGTTATTGGCAGAAGGGTGAGGCAGCGGGTATTTGTTGGTTAGGGTTTTGTTTGTGTTGTTAGGGTTGTGCCTTTGTTTGGGCTTCATTGGTTTTATCTGGTTTGCCTAGTATGGGCTTAGGCCATTAGGTGTGGTGGGCTTGACCTTTTTTTTTTGGTTTTGGGCTTCAATGTTCAGGGCTTGGCCCTTGGGTGTTTTTGGGCTCGTCCCAATGGGTGTTTTAATTTCTTCAACCCTTGGTTGGAGTCCCCTCCCCTTTCCCCCAATCTTGAGATACCCTTTGTCAAGATTTCACTAATAAATGTTTTTCCCGATAAAATAAATATAGAGTAACCAACTCTCCCAAAAGCTTAAGCTATTAGGAAATGGGCCCAACAATGTATATCAAGCTATCTAACACCCTCCCTCGCACGTGGAGATGCAAATTTTTAGAGAGAGAGAGAGAGAGAGAGAGAGAGAGAGAGAGAGAGAGAGAGAGAGAGAGAGAGAGAGAGAGAGAGTAGAACATAATACGAAGGGGAGAAATAGAATGAAATCGGGGGACAAATAACTTGAACCCAAGACCTCTCGCAACTAGAGCGCTCTGACACCATGTAAAGCAACCAACTCTCCCAAAAGCTTAAGTTGTTAGGAAATGGGCTCAACAATGTACATCAAGCTATCTAACAATTACGTGATCATAGATATCAATATACAGATCAGACGTGGATATTTTACTATCTTACCTTTGAACTCCCATTTAAGGGAGTTTCATACTTAGTTGTAGGACCCATCTTTCGGGCACACAAATCCACCCCGCAACCTCGCTCCGTTGCTTCAAGTCAGAAACTCCTAGGAACCTCACTCCCATCGAGAAAGGGCGTGTTCGTGATGAGGATATGGGCTCAACAATGTATATCAAGCTATCTAACAATTACGTGATCATAGATATCAATATACAGATCTGACGTGGATATTTTACTATCTTACCTTTGAACTTCCATTTAAGGGAGTTTCATACTTAGTTGTAGGACCCATCTTTCGGGCACACAAATCCACCCCGCAACCTCGCTCTGTTGCTTCAAGTCAGAAACTCCAAGGAACCTCACTCCCATCGAGAAAGGGCGTGTTCGTGATGAGGATAGAACTTGTCAAGCATATGAATCCCCAAAGAAATAAGTGAAGGCGTAGCTAGCAAGAGAAGATATAGACTAGCCATAAGATACTAGTAAAACGTTTCCTTCATATCTACATGAATACATGATAGAAACTAGAAAAACCTAAATACTTAGTATAAGCATAATATTTACTTATATTCAGCGAAAAAGCGTTTGCAGTTGACTCCAACTCTTAGTTGGAGGGAATGCCTAAACTAGAAGCTTCTATGGTCGGTAAGTGTTTAATGGATGGAGTGCCGAGTTTGGGCGCTATCTAAGACTCAATTAATTCATCTGAGTTGTAGTAAATTATTCATAAACAATTCCCTCCCAAATGAGGAGCTTCAGTTAGGAAGCTCACTTTCTACCTCGCCCTTGCATCGCACCTGTGATTGAACCTAAATCTCCAACCATCCCTGACCTCGAAGCTCAAATAACATGGAAAAATCTCCCACCCCCTTGGAGTTCCTTCTGGAAACCCACCCTATGTGACAAGGAAACCTCTTGTGAGGTCCAATCTCCCCAAGTGAGCCTATATTTATCCCCTACCATGTTCTTCCATCATCTATCCTTCTCGCAATTACATCTTCTCACACTCCTCAACCATTTACCCAAGATACCAGGAGAGTCTGATTAAGAGATTTGGAATGCATTTGCTTAAAATGGTCGACCGAGTCGCCAATGTTCTTGAATAACTTGATATTCATTATACTGTCCTGTTTTCGAGTTGAGCCAATGTGGATTTCTGAGTATTTGTTTTATAGCTTGATATTCATTATTGGGCCAATTTCCTACTAGCTCAAGCCGTTGAGACAATTGGTGTTCTTGTCATGATATCAGAGCTCAAGAGATCATGTTGGGAGAGGTCCTGGGTTCAAGGTTCTAAAACTTGATAGGTGCTCCCAGGGCAGCTATTGTTGTTCTTGTCATGATATCAGAGCTCAAGAGCTCATGTTGGGAGAGGTCCTGGGTTCAAGGTTCTAAAACTTGATAGGTGCTCCCAGGGCAGCTATTGTTGTTCTTGTCATGATATCAGAGCTCAAGAGCTCATGTTGGGAGAGGTCCTGGGTTCAAGGTTCTAAAACTCGCTAGGTGCTCCCAGGGCGGCTGGGCTAGTCGGGCTAGTCGGCTAGGGGCCTTCTAGCGCCTAGGCGGTGAATACTCGGCCTTCCAGACCCCTTTTTTTTTAACACTGCCTGGGTTCAAGTCTCTTGTTTGCAGTTGTTCCCGGTTTTGCGTTATGCTTCTCCCTTTTGTATTCTGTTTTCCTCTATCTATAGGTAATTGTAATTGTATCTCCACATGGAAGACACGATTGTACGTTGGGGAGGACTATCTCAATATACACTATTTGGTGCATTTCCTTATAGCTTAAGCTCTTTAGACAATTGGTGTTCTTAACAAGTATATGACATTGGAATTGATATTATGGTTCGTTGTTATCCATATTATGTACGTGAGTTTGAATGTGAAATTCAGAGGCAAGTAAAACTTGTGTATGGCCTGCTGCACCTCAATTTGGATCTGTTGGTTTGCGTTCCTATGGTTCTTAGTTGCCTGGTGAAGGATTTAGACAATGAGGGTTTGATAGAAAATTCTGACTTAAATAAAAGACTTCAGGACATTCAATTCATTGGCCTCAAACTTTGTTATGTTGAATAATTTGTACGTGTTTGACATGAATAGTTGAAGGAAATTCTCTGAAGAGAAAATGTATTATGGGAGTGTCTGACTTGAATGATTGATTGGTCTGTGTGGATAGATGCCTTTATCTAGCTGCCGCGTTGGATTATAAATCAAATGTGTCTTTGTTCCATCCACCGCGTAAGCACGGTACAAATGATAGGCTGGTTCATTGGAAGAGAATCTGTTCTACGATCAGATCCGAATCGTGCCGCACATGAGTAGGCTCTGTAAGATTTAGTCAAATAAGTGAAATAGATGAAGGTTTATTGGAAAACGTGTTGGAGAAAGAAGTATCGTAGAGGGAGAAATAAACAGAGTTCTCTCTGAATAGAGTGGTATGTAGATCGCCATTTTTTTGTTCTTCAACTTCCCCTTATAGATGATCTGTATGTACATTAATTGGTTTTAGTCTTGGATCTTTTGGTTGATAGCTAGGGACTTTGGTCCTCTTATTGCTTGAACCATCAAGGTTGGGTATATTGTTTTGCATCAAGATAATTTGGGTGAATGTGGTTTTGCTATTAGCTTTCTTCTGCCATTGGAGTAACTTGTGCTCTGTAACTTCCACAATGCAGTGATGATCATTCAGAAACTGTTCGAACATCAATGCAAAAAATCATGGTCGTTCTCTTAGAAGAAAGTGAGGATGTCCGTGAGGATCTTTTACTTCTTTTACTCTCTGTTTTAGGCCGGAATAAAACTGTAAGCTCTATGTCTGCATGTTTATTTTGCCCTTCATTTGTTTTCTATAATATTGTTGGCTGACAAGGTGCCTCCATGATGTCAAGTTGATTTAATACAATTTGAGGAATTAAGTTCTGAATTCATCATGCTAGGAGGTTACGTTGGCTGCACGGAGGCTTGCTATGAATGTTATAGAGCAATGTGTTGGAAAACTTGAGCCTGGCATAAAGCAGCTCCTTATATCGTCATTGTCAGGGGATGGTGGGTCTTTGGATAGTCAAATGGATTACCATGAAATAATCTATGACATCTATCGTTGCGCCCCTCAGATATTATCTGGAGTTATCCCTTACCTAACAGGAGAGCTACTGGTAACTATAATTAGTTGCTTTCTGTTCCAATGTCATACGGCCTGTGAATTTGATTATTTGACCTGGAGTTTTTCATTCTGATAAGATATTAAGATGAGGATTAGATCACGAATGATCCTATTTTAGTTTAAGAACGTTCTGAATTATGTTCTAGAATTTGTGACCCGATTCCTCCAACACTGCTCTTGCTTAAAAATTCTGGTCCAAAAGTACATATAAAAGCTCATCATTCTTTTGAAATACTAATGTATTTTTACTTTCGGGTAGAGGACAAGTCTTTTCTGTTATTCCGAAGATTCCCAAAAAAAGGAAGACTCTTTTCTGGCTTAAAGAGAGAAGAAAAAGTCGTGAACACTTGCATCCTATTATCACTCTCGAAGTTTACTAATGTTCTCCATTTTGATATCAGTTTAATTTTATTTCATTACCTTATGTTCTAACTTGTTGAATTTTGGCAAAACGTTCCTTATTTTTTGCGTTTCATATTTTACAGACAGATCAGTTAGACATTCGTTTAAAAGCTGTGAGGTTGGTTGGCGACCTTTTTGCTCTGCCAGGATCTGCTATCTCTGAAACATTTGAGCCCATCTTTGTGGAATTTTTGAAGAGGTTGACTGATAGAGTAGTTGAGGTTCGAATGTCTGTCCTTGAACGTGCCAAGATTTGTCTACTTTCAAATCCTTCCCGTTCTGAAGCTTCTCAGATCATCTGTAAGTTTCCCGGTCTCCTGTCAAGTTCTTTACATGTACTGTGAGTATTTTGATTTTGATCTAAGCAATCATCTTTAGCTGCCCTTTGTGACCGGCTATTGGACTATGATGAAAATGTTCGCAAACAAGTGGTTGCTGTTGTTTGTGATGTGGCATGTCATGCCCTAACTTCCATTCCAGTTGAAACAGTAAAGCTTGTTGCGGAGCGCCTCCGGGACAAATCTGTACATTCACACCTTCCTTTCTCTTTGAAGGCACATACTTTATTCTAGACTAGCCCTTAAGTGCGTTACCTGATATTTTATTTGTGATCTTGACATTTGTCCAGCTACTTGTTAAGAAATATACGATGGAGAGGCTGGCTGAGATATACAGGACTTCTTGCTTGAGTCACGCTGGGGGCTCAACTGAAAATGATGATTTTGATTGGATCCCTGGAAAGATATTGAGATGCTTTTATGATAAAGATTTCAGGTATACTATTTTCGTTTGCTGTTGCAGAGGATTAAACCTTTTGCTTTAGTTTTCTCATAGAAAAACATGGATGGATCTGAGTCGTTCCTGTAGGTACATAATAAGAGTGGACCGGCAGACCATCTTCATGCTAATCAAAGCATAGGCAATTTTATTTTCTTGTTTTGTTTGTGCAGTGGGTTATTGAGTTTGTTAGGTGGTGGGTTACTAAGCAAAGCGAGAGAAACCACACTTGAAAAGGGGGCATCCTACTGCTTGTCCTCCTTTTCTATATACCTTTCTAATTTCTCTTTATATTTCTAAATTTCCCTTTTTGCCAGTAAAAAAAACAAAAACAAAGAGAGTGCCAAGAGACATGGTCATGTGAGACATTTCTTGCCACCCTTTGCTTGGACCTAGGGTTTGTTGGTCGACAAGTACACAATTTACTTATCATTGAAGGATTAGTCATAGCCATAAAAAAAAAAGAAAGGAATGATGTAAGCCAAAAGGTAAATCAAACTGTAACAAATTAAAGCTGCACCGTCTGCCTCCCAACATAGTGTCCTTTTCCAAGTCAAATGACTAACTCGTGGAGCAGCTGTAGAAAGATCTTTTAGTTGTTGGAGAAAGTTTCATGCCAACCTACTGAATAACAATCCAGGGTGTCGGTAAGAATTGACTATCTGAGTGAACATTTTGATATGTCTTTCAGATCAGATTCAATTGAACCGATTGTCAGCGGGTCCCTGTTCCCAGATGGATTCTCAGTCAAGGAAAAGGTTGAAAATTGGATAAGAGTCTTCTCAGGATTTGACAAGGTCGAGGTTAAGGCTCTTGAGAAGATACTAGAGCAGAAGCAAAGGTTCGTTTCGAGGGCTTGGTTTGAAATCAAGCTTTTCATTATGGTTTATATGGACCATCCTTTGTATTTACTTGAGATTTACGAATACTGATTTTTCAGATGATTTTCTCTTGGATTGCAGGTTTCAACTAGAGATGCAGAAGTATCTTTCTCTTAGGCAGATACATCAGGTTCATGGTTTCTTTATGTTTGAAATGCTTTTACGGCGATGGAAGGTAAAAGAAATGCTAATCCTAAACATCCATTTTCTTCCATGTGCAGGAAAATGATGCTTCTGAGTCCCAAAAAAAGATACTGTTTTGCTTCCGGATCATGTCTCGTTGTTTTACCGACCCTGCAAAGGCTGAGGAAAAATTTCAAATTCTTGACCAGCTAAAAGATGCTAATATCTGGAAGATCTTGGCACTCCTACTTGATCCAAATACTAGCTCTTCTCAAGCTTTTAGTTGCAGGGTAAGCGAATGAAACTGAGTACAAGTAAATACCATCTTTCTTATATCAGATGATTTCTTAAACGTAATTTTGTTTTGCAGGATGATTTGCTTAAGATCATTGGCCGGAAACATCGACTTTTTGATTTTCTTAGCACTGTGTCTTTGAAATGCTCATATTTACTTTTCAACAAGGAGCATGTGAAGGAGATTCTTCAGGAGGCTAATTTACAGAAATCTGCTGGACATACAGAATATACCCTGTCTTGCATGAACATTCTTGTGGTAAAGCATTCTATTCCTTGATGAGGTTTTGAATTGTTCTTTTGTGCTATAGAAAATACGTATCGCTTACTGGTTTATAGGATTTCATTGGCTGTGTTGAGCTGTATCATGGAACATGATCTGCATGAATTTTGTGAACCAACAGACAGGCCGTTGTTGTATTCATGTTGAAGTGCAGAATTTTTCAACATACATGCACTAATACCTGCAGTTACAAGCACAAATACGGCGCATGAAATTATGTGTGGACAGGCTAATTTTTTAGGCACAACGGACTATACGATTATTGTAGAACTGAATAGATAGCCTATGAGCCATGCCCATTTGCAAATTAAAACTTCAACCCATACAAAGGTCCGCAATGTGATTGGGAGTGATGCTTTTACTGTTGTACTAGTACTTTAACCTTTATCCTCTATCCATTCTTTGAGTTTGCTCAAATTAGAAACTTTAGTCACCTTGTGACTAATATTATATCTCACTTGTGGGGATTCTTTTTTGTTTTTACAAAGTTGTCCATTAGTTTTTGTGTCTGACACGTGTTCAAACCATAAAGAACAGAAGAGGAAAAGAATAAATGAAACATGTTGTGTTTCCACATTCATAGTCAATCATAGGAGTGCGTCTATGTTTTGGCTTTACGAATCGGGGTATAGAGCCCATGGGCACGCTTGTTATTGAATTTTGCTTATGTTGAATTGCAGATTCTTGCACGTTTTAGCCCTTTGCTGCTTAGTGGAATTGAAGAAGATTTGGTACATCTTCTTAAAGATGATAACGAAATAATTAGAGAAGGTGTTCTGCATGTTCTGGCAAATGCTGGTGGAACCATTCGAGAACAACTGGGAGTTTCATCCAGGTGAAACTATTGTAACTGTTTACTTTTGTTATTGAATTCCTTGTGCATGCTTCGTACTTCATTGTCATTTTGTGTTTGAATTGCAGTTCATTAGACCTTATACTGGAAAGAATATGTTTAGAGGGTAGTCGAAGGGAGGCCAAGTATGCTGTACATGCCCTAGCAGCAATAACAAAGGATGATGGCCTAATGTCACTCTCTGTCTTATATAAGGTTAGCTTTGATATTATAATTTGACATCATAAATCTAATTTAGTTGTGGAATTCTCTACTTATGAAAATGGTATGGGTTTTTTAGATGACATTTCTTGCACTAAAAAAATTGCAGAGACTTGTGGACATGCTGGAGGAAAAGACACATTTGCCTGCAGTACTTCAATCTTTGGGATGCATAGCACAGACTGCAATGTCAGTTTTTGAAACAAGAGAGAGTGAAATTGAAGGATACATAAAAGGAAAGGTCCTAGAGTGCAATAATGTAGGCCATCCAAGTTCTGCTGGATTTCTGCAACCTATGATTAGTTCCTTATTTTTTTCATTACTTCATTACTTTTTCAATCTGAGGAATGCTTTTTCTATTTCAGAAAGTGGAAGATCAAGAAAGCCTATGTTGGGATGACAGAAGCGAACTTTGCTCCTTGAAGGTCATTTTGTGGGAGTTTTGTACTCTTTGTTTTGGAATTCTATGATTTCTTTCGAGCTAGATTGTAACATTTTAGGTTTTACAGTGTCCAGCTTAATCACATAGTTATATTGTCTGTGTTGTTTTCACATGTTTGTGTAGTTACTAAATCAAGTTGATTGATGAAGGCTTTTCTTTTCTCTTTTACAATGTCTTGTCAGACCCCTTACGCGTTATAAAGAAGTTAACGTTTAAATTTTTGAGTGCAGATCTTTGGCATTAAAACATTGGTCAAGAGTTATTTGCCTGTCAAAGATGCTCACCTCCGACTTGGGATTGATGGCCTATTGGACATCCTTAAAAACATACTTTCATTTGGAGAAATCTCAAAAGATGTTGAATCAAGGTAATATTGATCAAATGGAATACTAATAATGGCACATTGACTGTGCATACGTAGAATTCATTTGATGAGTGAAATCCCTCGTTTAATAAAAGGTTACATTATCACATACTTGCTTCTTTTGACATCTTGCAGTTATGTTGATAAGGCTCATTTGAGGCTGGCAGCAGCAAAGGCAGTTCTTCGTTTATCTAAGCATTGGGATCACAAGATACCTGTTGATCTCTTTTACCTCACATTGAAAACATTGGAGGTCTAGTTCTTGTTGAATGAAGCTTATATAAGAAAGTGCCTTGATTTTGTCGTGCTGCTGTCCATTATTTACTGTTTCTTTCATTCTTATCTTCTGTTGAAATTAGTTTTCTGGAAGTTCCTTTTGTCCTGGGTAGTTAGTTTACTGAACAATTCTTTTGCCTGACTTGGAGTGTACAGATAAGTTTCCCTCAAGCTAAGGAGCAATTTTTGAGCAAAGTTCATCAATATATAAAGGAGCGGCTTTTGGATCCAAAATATGCTTGCGCCTTCTTATTAGACATAAGTGGATTGCAGCAACCAGAGTTTGAAGAGGTACTTGATTTCACATTGAATCAGTTTATATTGAAACTCCCTGCTCCATTGCAGTAAATATTTTCTTTTGTATCATATTATTTTTCTTAGAGTACTTCTGTTGGACTTATTTGGCAGGGTAAGCTTAACTTGAGTGATATTATTCAGACATGTCAGCAAGGGAAGGCACGTCAGCTTTCTTTGCAATGTGATGCGAATTCCCTGGTGGTTTATCCGGAGTACATTCTCCCATATCTGGTCCATGCTTTCGCTCATCATTCTTCATGTCCAAATGTTGATGAATGCAGAGATGTTAAGGCATTTGAACCTGTATACAGGTAAATCTGATTATACTTCTTAAAGATGTAAGGATGCATTTATGCACACCTATTGGGAAGTGACATCTGGAATACAGTATAGAACTATTTTTTCTTCCGTTTTAATTAAGAATGTGTTAGCATGGAGGCTTTCACAAATAGCCTAGTTGATTGAGATGTTGTCTGGTTTCTGTGATACGTTATGCTGTTTTTGTTTGTTTCTTTTCTCCAGCATTGCACTCGTTGAAAAATGGTACTCATGCATCTGGTTTTCTTTTGTGACTTGGTCTATGGATGGTGTTGTTGCATTCTGATAGAAACTTGGTGCCAAATATAGCTCCACTCCTAATCTTGGACTGGATAACTTTCCTTTTTATCTTGTCAGTTTCCTTGGTGTATCAAGCATATAGTTTTCTCCCATTTCTCCTCCGAACTTTGGAATATTTCTATAGGGGGTGTTTGATGACTCAATTCATCACTTAAAACTGAAAGCAGCAGTGATGGCATAGTAAGTTTATTTGATAACCACATTTCATACCACTTTAAGTTTTAAGGGCCCCTTTAAATGTTTGTTAACATTATGAAATTTAAAGTTGTTGAGTTCCAAATTAATGGTGGCTGAAATTATATACCATCATCCGTCCATACCATCTGTCCAACACATCACCATCTTTCCATCACCCCCCTCTTCGTATCTACCACCATTACAGCTTACGACCACCACCCACGCACACCCACACCCACACCCACACACGATACCACCGACACCAGTAACACTTAACTGTCACAATATAAAAGTTTTGAGAAAAAACAAAATAGTAGTTCATGTTTCAGGTTCTTGCGTCAAACTACTTGTTTTGATTCGGCAATTAGATTTTATGTCAAACCCTTTTCTGCTTAAAGAATTCAGCATTTAGTTTCCTACACAATTCCAAATTTTCAGTTGTATCAAAAGGTATTCTTCTTCTTCATTTGGTGAAACATATTCTCATAATGGCAATGTTATCTTTGCACCGCTGTATTGGTATACTGTATGTGCCTGGGATACATCTTATTCAGTGATGCTTTAACTTATCGCGGAATCTGTAACTTGTGAAATATTGACATGTGATGCTGTGACAAGTAGGTAATTTTATGATTAGATGTGTTTGCTGTGACATTAGCTTCAATATTCGTATTGGTTTTGTACGGGGTTTTATTGGTTGATTGCGGAAGGTATTGAATTAATGTGTGGTTTCTAGAATCTTCTTACAACACCACATGCCTAGAGATGGTTGGGAGATAGAGAAGCAGCTGGACTACGAGGGAGGGGAAAAGCTCATGAAAAGGGATTAGATTGGGTTGGATCAGTGTTCAGAGTTAGGAGGGGATAGCTCTCTATTTATCCAAGGAAGTCATGGACCTGGCCCCTTTTCCTCACTATATGGGTTGTTAAAGCATCCAACTCAAAACCAATTGGCTATGAGTGGAGAGGCCGCTAGGTTCATATACTAGCTTTGG
The DNA here is from genome assembly GCA_016920895.1 of Vaccinium myrtillus. Classification (NCBI taxonomy): domain Eukaryota; kingdom Viridiplantae; phylum Streptophyta; class Magnoliopsida; order Ericales; family Ericaceae; genus Vaccinium; species Vaccinium myrtillus. The sequence goes on along the minus strand of CM029275.1, from coordinate 16,759,423 downwards.
AGGTTATAATTAACTAATGTGGGACAAGCTTTAACACTACCCTGCACATGTGACTCTGATCCGCACGTGGAGAGGTAAACAAACGATTTTACACGTACGACAACTATCAATCATCGACGACAAACAAAGGGGGAACCAACCATCAACGACATAGAGTCTTGTCCAAAAGCCTCCGAAAGCCTTTCTCTAATACCATGTTAAAGCATCCAACTCAATACCAATTGGCTATTTGCGGAGAGGCCGCCCATGCTCATATACTAGCTTGTGGGACAAGCTCTAGCATGCGTGATAACTGATAATTACATCACATGTGGATATTCCTAAGTTGTAACGTTTGCTAGAGATGTCTCATCAAGTTACTTGGTCTAACTTGGAAAGGCGGTGTGGCCTCTTTGTTAATCATGGCTGCCCATGGGTAATGTACAGCCTGGTGGGCAGTTCCTTCTCTCTTGCTCCCAGGGTCCCGCTGTAATGGTGAGCCTAAGTCCTGCCTCTTCAAATTAGGTTCTTTGGTAATGAAAAATGTGTCAAATGCACCGTTGTGGAGCTATGGTTAGCATCCTTCATGCTTGGAGGCTTTGTGCCACCTATGCCAACTTGGCTAAGTAACTGCTGGTTCGGTGGCCACTTATGGAGATGACGACTCTGTCACTTTGAGGGGCCGTCGATCTCACCTACAAAAGAATACATGTCGGTCATCTGAAAGCTTATCTCAAACAGCAGCAAAAAGGGAGAATGGAAAAGGAGAGAGAGTATATAGTTTTCCACTCTAAGCCAATTTTGCTCTATTTGATTATGTTTGTGGAAAGGTACTAGTTTTTTGGCAGAAGAAAAGCTAAACCGATATAAAAGTCATGTTATTATGTAATTAAATACCATACAGTGCGTATTATGATATTAGTGGTCATGTTTTCTCCTTGAACAATTATAGCTCCGTATGTAGAAACCCCTGGTGGCTCTGTCAGATTTGATCAATTTCCGTGACAAGACTGAATAGATTGCTTTTTGTAGTGGCTGTCTTCCTGTTACTGATATATTATTTTCTTGTGAATAATGACAGAAGAGCTTACATAGTCAACTTTCAGTATTAATACGGAATTCACAGTGTCTTTTATGGTGGTACAGTTGTGTATTTCTCATGGTTTTCCTAGATTTTAATAGTCCTTTATGATGTAGTAGATTTTTTTTTTTTGGTAAAAGAGATTTATAACCAAAAAAAGAAACTAGATACAAGAGATCAAAGGGGCATACCCCTGAACCTAGCTAAAACAGATCCTGAAAAACTGCATGAATAAGAAACCTGGGCTATACAAGACACTCGAAGCAAAATTTTCCTAGAAATATTCCAGGCTCTACAAAGATCACAGTTAACACTATTACCACCCACTTTCCTCCACGTGCAGACTCTATCCCGAACATCACGAACGAGCTGCTCCCAAATACCTTCAAGGTTAGGAATTTTGTTGCCAAAAATGTATTCATTCCTTGCCTTCCATATGTAATACACAGAACCTGCCATAGCTAACTTGTACAACGCCGAAGGGAAGCCTTTATGCTTTAAATGTAGGGTTGCCCTAGATATCTCATGATCCCAATTTCCTGGACGCCTACAAACTTTAAACTTATGAAGAATCCTGGACCAAAGCTGGGATGCGAAGGGACAAGAGAAGAATAAGTGCCCATGAGACTCAGCCTCACTAGCACACAGAACACACAAGGGATCCACAGTTGTAGGCCTCAATGGATAATCCAACTTCATCTACAATTTGGCATGCTGCATATTTATTGGTTCCGGATAGAGTTTGATTTCTACGTTGACGGTATCAAGAATCGTTGTTCTCGTTATAATTTTTCCCATTCAATATTTTTCAGGCAATTGCACTTATTTCTCTCTTTGCTAATGCATGGTGGGGAAGATGGCAAGTCAGAAGTCAGCATTGAGAAGGACAAAGAGAGTGTATCTGTAATACTCTCTATCTTTCAGGGTATCAAGTGCTCAGAAGATGCTGTTGACCCAGCAAAGTCTAAGGTAGTTTAAATGCTTAAGTCCATACTCTTTATGATGGCTACTTTTTTGCTTTTGGCTTTGCCCATCATTATTAGTTTACCTGTCCCCATCCCCCTCCAAAAAGAAAAAAGAATTCCCGCAGTCCCATTTTAAGTGTCCTTCTTTCTATTTTGGGATGTCCCAAAATAAATGTCTCATTTCTAAAAACAACTATCAAAACATGCCAAACTTTTAGTTTTACCCTTAAAAAGTACTCTTTCCATCCTAATTGGTTTGCCCACCGTTGATATTCGTGCCATTTTAAAATTGTCTATATCTTTCATGTACAAATGTTTTTTTTTATAATTTTGAAAACTTTGTATGGTAAAATTAATTGAGATGCATCAAACAAGATCCATAATATATAATTTTTGAGATTCATATTAAAAGATATATGCAATTTAAATACATTCAATTAACTTCACAGTTTCAAATGTTAATTTTGGAAAATGTAAAGCAATAATTTTGATTAGTTAGAAAGTTAGAATACCCGTAGGGAGCACTTAAAAAGGGACGGAGGGAGTAAATACTAGACATTTAAAAGAGATGAGCATCTCTGTATACTTTTTTTAATGTGGTCAATTATCTTTGCAGAACTCACATGGCATCTGTGACCTTGGCCTGTCTATCACCAAGCGTTTAGTTCAGAAAGAAGATGCTCTTCCTGAATCAATCGTACCAGTGTCCCTTCCTCCAGTGCTATACAAACCACTTGAGAAGAAAGAAGGGGATGGTCCTCCGGTACTTTACTTGAGTCTCATTTTGGTTTGTTATTATAAAATTGGGTCAATGCTTTGAGAGAAAGAGAAAGTCGCTGACTTAATATACCGATTGAGTATATGTTCTTGCTGATAGGATGTCTTGATACCATCTTATTGACTATTTGAATTAATTTTTTGGAAATCATATCGTATTGGCTTAAGTTCTCCACAAGGATTGCTTGTTTGAAGAAAGTAAATTTTTTTTTTTTTTGTTTCCGTTACCTATTAAACATGTAGTTTAGCATGAGCTGCATATTTATCTTTTTCCTTAGAAGACATTAGCATACTTCTGTTCCTTTAATCTTTTTGTCATATCCTTTGTACTTTCACTCATTCATTGGAATACAATTCAACTTGGAGTTAACACGATTTTCTTTCCAAGGTAACATCCACTTGGTAAACTCGAGTTTCAGGAATGGACTTAACAACGTATATCATTCTGTGAACAGTTAAGCAGGTTTAAGTTGCTTTAGTCTCTACACATGCCTTGCTTTTTACCATGTCTTTGCATGGGTGGGCCAAGAACTTGAAATTTTTTGCGAGATTTGGGATCAGGATCTCCCTGCTTTGGCACCATGTTAACAACCAACCTCTGGGATCAGTATCTACCTGCTTTGGTACCATGTTAACAAGCAAGCTATCTAAAGGCCTAGGCTATTGTAGATCGTGCAATATAGTAGTTGATGTACACAAGACGTGATTAGGGAATAGCTTGATAATTTAAGCAATCAATTTTTTCTACGTTTTTAAGTTATTACGAAGAGGTACCTTTTTTAAGGAAGTCTGGGGACAATGTTGTCCTCCTTCTGTACCTGGTCATTTATTCAATATTACTGTGGTCACAATCCTGACTGGTTGGTCAGTTGGATGCTTCGTTTGACACTTTTGACTCATTAATTGCCAGCAGTTGAGACATAAAAACCATGGTATACTAGAAACACGTTTATTAACAGAAGTCATTTGTAAAGAACAGAAGGAAATATACTAAAATGTTTGGCAAAAAGAAGCCAAGATCAAAACTTGTCACAAGAACAATAGCTACAAAATTGTTTGGCTTCTAAATCGGTCTGCTATAAGAATAATGGCACAAGCAGGGAGACATGACGTGGTACATAGTTAAATGAATGTTAATTGAAGTGGAAGACCGAAACTTGTCATGGGTTGAAGTGGTAGAGTAAGAGATGGAAAATGTAGGTTGACTAAGGTAACATGGTGATGAAAGCAGAAGAGTGAAACAGTTGCCATCTGGCCTGCATCATGGAAGTTGGGGTAGGTTTTAATTGATATGAAGGGAATATATTGAAACAAGATATATGGAGGACTTAATGGTTTCTTATTGTGTGGTGGTGAATATGTCCAACCACATGTCTTTTCCGTGCCCAGTAGATTTGAAGAGTTAGTCCTCGCAGTTGGTATACATTGTGTATGCATTCGTGAGTTTGTATGAATATTCACTATTGAATGCAAACTAATCATCTTTTCATTTGGATACTAGCTTCAAAGAGTTATTGGTCCTGCCTTCTTCTCAAGTCATAGAATATGGGGGGTGGATGTGGATTAATTACTGTGTTTTTGGTTATGGTTTTGTTTCAGTTTGGTTCTCTGGACCTTGTAATTTAAATTAACACCAATAATTTTCCAAGGACAGGTCAATGAAGAGCAGACATGGTTAGCTGAGGAGAGTGTCTTGACTCACTTCGAATCACTCAAGTTAGAAGTCAATGCAGTGGTATCTTCTACACTCGATGTGTGCTGCAGCTACTTTGGATATTGTATTAACTCTTTTGCATTTTTCATGCTTGTTACCTCTTTTCATTGTTTTGCTTGGATAACATCAGATTCCTCCAGAGGACGTTGATGACGAGGTTCTGAAAGACATTGATGCAGATGGTAATGATGTACCTTTGGGGAAAATGTTAAAACTCCTTAAAGCAAAGGGAACCAAGGCAAGAAAAGTGGTGAAAAACGAATCTATGCCAGTTGGAACAAAAAATGAAGACAATGTAGATATTCTGAAAATGGTGCGGGAAATCAATCTGGATAATCTGGGGATATCTAATAAGTCTGAGGTAAGCAACGGCCATGAAGACATTGGAAATAAAATCAAAACTGATCAGAAGCACCGGAGAAAGAAAAAAAGAGTGGATAGTGGAAAAACAAATGTTTCAGTATCCAAACAGCGGAGATTATCTGCTCAGGGTGCTTACAAAGTCTCTATCTCAAGGAATATTTCAAAGGGCTCTCTATCCCAGGAAGAAGGTTCATCATCCGAATCCTCTGAAAGGGATGAGGAACTTAGGACTGTTTCAGAAGGTAAAATGTCTTTGCAAGAAAACATGGTTGAACCAGCTGAGTCAGATTTGTTGGTAACGTGCCTCCAGAAGAGCTCAAATTCCTTGTCAAAACATAAAAGCAAGATTTCCGATAAGGGTCATACCGATGAGGCAAATAAAGTTGGAGGCCTCAACGACTATGATGTGAAGGTAATTGTTTTCACTTCATCAAGTTGCTTTGAAAGTGACGCATCTGGTGTTTTGCTAATTGTTGATAGTGAAAGGTCATATTTTTTTCCCTCCCTTGCAGAAGTTTGTGGAGACTGATAGTATGAAAGCAGTTAGTAATTCCAAATCCTCTACAGCATCTGCAAAGAAGAGAAAAAGAAGAAGCGTTTCGGGATTGGCAAAGGCAAGTCTCTCTGGTTCTTTCAAGTTCTTTTTACCAGTGCGGAGTGGTGTTTTCCAATGTAGACTCCAATGCTATTTTTATTTTCAGTGCGCTCGTTAGGATGTATAATGATGCTCACATGAAGCCTTGATGTTAGGCTTAGTAGGCAGGATTTTGTAGCAGTTTGTTCTTAACTTATTTATGCTTGTTGTTCGTTTGATTGGAAATAGTAATTTGGAGAAAATTCATTTCAGTGGTCATTCGGCCAAATAATACTAAGAACATGCATTCTTGTTTCCTTCTGAAACAAAATGTCGTTGTTCCTAATCTTCTTCCTTCTCTCCTCCCACCTACCTTCTCTCTCAGTTCCCTCTTTCAAAACCTGTGATAATGATACACCCACCACCTCCAGCCACCTCCGCCTGGAAAACCAACTCTGGCTCCACCTCCCACACCACCATCACGCATCATCATCCACCACCGCCACCAAAAGCACCCTCTCTCTCTCTCTATATATATGTGTGTGTGTGTGTGTGTGTGTGTACACACACATGCCATGGATCAAGTAAGGGATCCCTTACTTTCCTTCTGTGCGGACCTCCCATTTCCTGATTGAATTTTGATGACCCAAACCGTTCAATGTGTTTAAAACATGTTTTTATGGGTCCCCGCGAGGAATCACCCAAAAAAAAAATACTGGGATATATATATAATATTCATTTGCGGATCATTACCCTCAACTTCTGCTCCTTCCTGCATATTTATGTACTTATATAATATATAAACGCATGCTTGTCTATGCATACCTGTTTTTGCAATTGATAGGACTGAGCGGAATACTGGTAGAGATATTATATAAAACACCAATTTGACCACCAAAGAACTCAAACTACAAATGTAGGGTCTCGAAAGGGCAGGTTCATGACGTGATGCGGTTACTATGTGGTACAAGTTTTTTTGTTCACGTGTGCAAGTGGAGCATGTGCTTGGTGGAAGTGGATAATATGCACATACTTCACTTGCACTTCGTGTACATGAAAAGTTCCCCCATCTTTGAATTGGATGACAAATTTGTGACCTCGAGATTGAAGGGTTGGGGACCATCTCAACAATGAGAGAGTGGTTGGACTTAGGGGGTTGTGGGGTGGGGAGTGGAGGGGACTGGATTTACTAGGTGGTTTTGGTAGCTAAGAGGGGGTGGCGGCAATGGAGGTGGGCCATGGACATTGTTTGTGGTGATGGTTTGGCAAGGATGTTATGTGAGCTAGTGACAGTGATGGGGTGTCTTTGTGTGGGAGAGAGGGAGGGAGGGCGGGCACCGGCTTTAGAGATTTTTCGAGTTGGATTATTCCTCTGCGAACTGTTTAGTTGCACTGAGGGGCTGAACTGTGAGTAAGAGGCTTCTGGCTTTCCTAAGAATGATCAAAGATTGGGCATGCATGGTTTCCTGCACAGTAGCACAAGCCACGGGACACGCCTTTTCGATGGGTGGCTATGGCTTGTTCGATGTGATCATGGGCTATTATTTCATGGTGTGAACTGTTTTCCAACCACTTGCCACAAGGGCACCCTCTGTTAGTTATTTTCGATTTCTCGAATTGGTATTGATTTGTTAATTTTAAGTTATGGATGCGGATTAAAAAAATGGTATTGATGCGGAAAATTTCTGATTTTTAACTTATTTTAATGTTTCTCACTTACTAAGAATCTAAAAGCAGATATAGGTTTACTGCTAACATATGCTAGCACTTGACCTAGTTCTTTGTTTCTTCCTCAGTGCACATCAAAGGAAGGTGGAAGCGAGACGATGGACCTTATTAATTGCCGAATAAACGTTTGGTGGCCAATGGATAAGCGGTATGTGTTTGTTGGTATAGGAAAGAAAAAGACTAAGAATAGTAGAAAGATATCGGCTCCGTTCGTTTGCTTGTTTTGGACAATAATTCTGAAAATTTCTCAAAAACATAGTTTTGAACACTTCTTAAAATCCATGTTCGCTTCCCTATTCTGAAAAACGTTTTCAAAATAAATTTCAAAACTTCTGTTCGTTTTGATTTTTTATTTTTTTAAATAATAATAAAATGAAAAAAAAAATAATTTTTTTCGTTGTTTTAAAAAACTAATAAAATGACTATACTTTAGTTTTCCGTTTCATTTTTTTTCATTTTGGAGTTGATTGGGCACAAACAGCAGCACAAACAAGGCAACAATACTTCAATACAGCAGCAGCACACTCTGGACAGTGGCTGCCCAGAACTACGGAAAATTGGGCAACATTTTGCTTGAATTTGGCAAGCCCAGAACAAACAGCAATCTAATAATGCATGAGTGAAACCCATCTAAGCTAAGCATCAACATGGAAGGAGGCCCCTTTTTACCGCAATCAAACTAAAACCAGACCCATAAGCAAAACTTTCTGGATTATGGAACAATCAAAAAATTCATAGAATCGTAACGTCATGTGTTGATCAACTCCTCAAAGCAAACTGGATTTCATATTTGAGAGCATAATCTCGTTGATCTCAATTCAACAAACACAAGTTACAAAAACATCCAATTACACCTAAAACACAACAATACGACACCCATTTGAACAATACGACACCCATTTGAACATCCTCCTCCCCTTCACCATTCTTATCTTTCTTCTTTTCCCCAATCTTCAAACCCTTTAATCCATTAACACAAGCCTCCCCTCCCTCCTCCTCCCCTATCCACCACCTTATCCCCCATCCTCTGCTCCGCCTCCGTCAACCCAGCCGCCACCTCATCCCCCATCACCTCCCCCACTCCGCCCCCCTTCTCGGCCACGCAAGCCTCAGGTGGAGGATCCACACCCTCCCTTACCCCCACCAGATCGTCCCCAAGCTTCTCCTCCTCCCCCCACGGATCCTCCACGCAACTCCGCCCCTCTTCTTCTTCTTCTTCAGAATTACTAGAAAAGACTGAGGCGGCGCGTGAGCCGACGGCGGTGGCGGCTTTGAGGAATGCTTCTTTTATGGAATCGGGTGGAAGTGCGCAGTCTTCGAGGCCGGCGTCTTCGAGACGCGGTGCTCGGATTTTTCCTAGCAAGCCCTGTGCATCACTCGTTGCTTCCATTGAGTGAAACCCATCTAAGCTAAGCATCAACATGGAGGGAGAGCGTTGAGGACAGAGAGAGAGACAGGGAATACTGATGTCTGTAAAGAAGAAAGAGGAAAGTGGGTTAGGATTTTTGTGGAACTGTTGGACAAAGAAGGAGGTCCCTTTTTTCTTCTGGATCACCGCGACTTTTTTGGCTCTCTGTAAAAGAGAGAGAGAGCACCGACTTCTGCTATCTCTGTAAAGGAGAAAGAGGACATCGATCTTTGAACACCCAAAGTTAAGCTGGGAAAGTATCCCATAATTTGAGCTCACAATTTCATTTTTGAACATTGGACCAAACATTAGTTTTGGGCTTTTTAGCCCAAAACACATTTCCAAAAGACCCAACCGAACGGGGCCATCAACTTGGAGCATGAGATATAGGGGGTGGTAAGAAATCAAGAATCTGACTACTTAAACTGCTGATTTATTATGCACCTCTTATCCTTTCTCTATAAAATCTTTCTTCAATGACATCAAATGTCATTTAGGCATGTAATTTCTCTGCAACTCACCAAGGGTTTACCATTGGTTTGATTTGTGCATCACCTAGTATGTGAAAATCTACAGATTTTATGCATCACCTGATTTATTATGCACCTCTTATCCTTTCTCTTGCCTTGTTGAGTGTGTTCTCTCTTTATTTGTAGTTTGCACTTAAAAAAATAAAAAAATAAAAAAATTTGCCCTTCAGAAATCTGTGTAGGAGTGCTGCTTCAGGAATACTGTCTTGATGGTATCTTCATCCTGAAATCTACAGGTTTTATGAAGGATTGGTGATGTCATATGATCCTGAAAAAAAGAAACATGTGGTAAGCTGCACTGTCCCCTGTCCTTTTCTTTTATTAGGTTAGGTTTTACTGTTTTAGAGACTCTTAGTCAATAATTCTATAATGCTTTTCACATGATTCTGATGCAGGTGGAACTTAGATTCTGTATATTAGATACTTATTATTCCAAAATGAGTTCATTACCAGTGTTGTGCAATTTTTGGAAACGGGTAGTCTAAGAGTAATTTGGTATCCTATTTGGCATTTACTTAGTCTGCAAGAAGTGGAATTGGTTACCAATATTCTGGTTTCCTTTTTCTTATTCCTACATTTTTTTGGATTCTATTGTGATAAATAGGGCGTAAGTCTTATGACTAGATGCTTTGGTTTGAATATCATATAGTAATGTTCGTGATTGTTCTTGTTGCACATTTTTTGCTTCCAACTTGCTTCCTGCATTATAATTTTTGGCATCTGTTTTGATTGTGTTGAAGGCTTGAAGCCTTAATGTACTTTTACCTTGGTGTACATTTTTGGATCATTTACCTTACAGTTGAAGCTTTGTGGACCAATTATTGGTGATTTCTTAGGTATTATATGAAGATGGAGATGTGGAAGTGCTCCGTTTAGATAAAGAGCGCTGGGAGCTTGTTGACAATGGTCGTAATCCGACAAAGGTTAAGTTTCTAGTATTTCCTATATGTGAAACTACTGACTTTTTGTTTTCCATTGAAAAAGTAAGTTGTGCTTCACCTCTGACAGTAATCTGTTAACATCATTTACAGCGATCAAAACCATCAAAAGGTTCACCTCATAAAAGATTGTAAGTCAAAGCCTTCTTATTATTCCCTATCAAAGCCTTCTTATTATTCCCTACCACGACAATTGGTAGTAGGAAAAAAGATGGTCATATCGGCAGTAACTGTGGCTGTATTGACGGATGGATCAAATTTTATTTGTTTGCAGATCGTCTGAGAAGAAAAAGGTTTTTTCGAGGAGTAAACAGCAAAGCAAAAAGTCAGTTAACATGTGAGTTTGGGATTACATTCAAAGCGTAGCTTTGGGAATTGTTTTCTTTTTTGTTTCCTTGTTTAACTTGTTATGAGTTTCAGATCTCCGCCATCTAAAGTAAGAGGGAAAAGAACTCCTAGGAAGAATTTGAAGGGACGAAAAGGTGCACGAAAGAATAATACTTCTTCCAGATTGTTCAATGCTGATGACAGGAGCCCTGGGATATCTGACCCCAAACTTGCTGAATTTTCCAAAGTTGATGATATTAACTCTGGTGAGAAGACCATAGTTCTAGTTGTTCTAAAATTGGAGAGTTATTATATATCATATGCACTAATTACTCACAAGGGCTTCTCTGTTAGCTCTGATTGTGCATATGCATATAGCTGATCAAGTTAATCTCTTAAAACATGTAAGCTTTGTGAAGTATAAGCATAATACAGACGTATGCAATCCATTCATCCTGTAGCATTTGCTCATGGATGGATAGAAGGTGATAGGCCTCAAACATATTTTTCTTTCATACTTTCGCGAACATTAAAAATTCCATTTTACCAAATTTTAGGTCTTATTAGTGTGTTACCTGATGAACCCTCTTTAGTGCTGTCCTACGTTAATCTGCCATTAGAACTTTTAGAATGATAATTCTGGGTGAAAAATTGTGATACAATGGGTTGATATCTGACGAGGAAATCCAAAGAAAGTACAGAAATTACGTTATGATTCAAGATTTTTTGACGTTTTAGTGTTGAACTTGGCTTCAAGTGCAACACACCTTTTCCCACCCATGTGGTGTTCACCTATTCGTGAACAGGAAAAGCTACTTTGTAAGGATTCATGGAAATCCAAAACTTCGTTTAGTGACTTTGTATCTGAACCGTTGGATGTCGAAATGGAAATTGGCTTTAAGTGCAAGCCAACTTTTTCCATCCACATGTTATTCACCTATTTGTAAGGCTTCATATTTTTCATGGTCCTTTTTAAGTCGGCTATATAACTTATAAATGTGAAGTACCTTTTTTTGCAGGTGATTCAGAAGGTGAACAGTTTAAAACAAGAGAGCAGAGTTTAACAGGTGGAGAGGAATCTGACAGGGATCAGAGGTCGGCTTCTGAGGAGAAACTGGAAGAGGATGCTGAGAATGTCCCAAGTGATATGGAAGAATTTGAAGAAGAGAAGCCTGATTTGGTAGGTACCAACATTGGTACTCTGGTATCAAATGAGGTGGCCAATCCCCATTTAGAAAAGGAACAATCAGATGAATCAAGCGAAGAAGAAGCGGATAAAGCTGACCGTACAGAGCAGTCAGACTCTCAAGGGACTGAAGCTGGTGACTCTGATAGTAATGTGGAAGCAGAGATGTCGGAGGATGAGCCTCTTGTAAGCTCCTTATGACACTTGGATTATGTATTTTAACTAGCTATCTAGACTCTAATATTAGCTTTTTCATCAAATGCAGAGCATATGGAAGAGTCGTGTGGGCAAATCAGTCAGAGGAAAATAGGCATCATACGACTCGTGCAAAAACTGCAGCACAATGGTTCATTTTGTTGACTTGTATGTGAAGTTGTAGTCCAGTTCAGCTGACAGTGTAGAAGATGAGCGACATTTGACTGGTTTTACACTGAAAAGGTACAGTTGAATGAAGGTAGGGCGTAGTATGTAGGTTAACATAGATAGACAATAGCAATATGTAATCATGTTTTCTGGTGGATGCTCAATTGACGTCGTCTATTGCGAGTGCACCAATGTTGCTGCCGTGGTTGATTGGATTTGTTGGGTCTCTTGTACAGCTATTATTAGCATTGAAGTGTAGGCCAATCTTAGGAGTTTAGGTTAGCAGCTGCTTCATGTGTAAATCGCTTATCGGAAATTGGCTCCGTCTTTTGTTTCTCCAGTTTTTCACTTTTTTGTATGATTGTTGATTTTTTTTCCCCCAAAAGTGGCTATAAAGGAAATGCTTGTACTATCCATCAGCTTTGTACTTAATGCTAGTGCCCCCAATTTTTGGCTGAAATTTCGAGTTAGGTATGTTTTGGGTTTTGGACGAGGGCTTTTTTGATGGGTTAAAACTTAAAACCTCTCCGCATCTTGCAGCAGAGATTGAGGTGAATTTGTTAGCATTATGATCGTCGCAATTGCATCAATGCCTGGCATTCAAAACAATGGTCTGGGTGAAGTTTGTTTAGACCAATTGAGATAAAACATTACAAGTAGGATGGAAATCTGAATTGTGAAATTTTTAGGTCAGGTTTCTCTAGGTTTTTCGGATGATCGTGGAACCCATATTTTTCCTTTGGCGTCTCATCGGAAAGTTGCTTTTTAAGTTGTTGATAGTGTCAAAATCAATTTTGACAACGTCAAAATTTATAGTGTATAAAAATCTTGTACTACGTACATGGTATACGCCACAATGATGTGTCATAACATTGTAATTTAACAGAATTTTTCCGTAATTTAACAGAATTTTTCCGTAATTTAACAGAATTTTTCATTACGACGATGTATTGCACAAGATCCTGTCTTGTTTAATACTATTGGATAACTATGGAAGTTTTATCCAAATCAAGATAGAAGAATTCGGCTTGTTTCCTGTTGTTCAAAGAGTCCAGTCTCCATCACTTTCCACCCGGACTTGGCCTTTGAGTCAACTGGAAGATCGAGTCAATACTTCCAAAGTTTCCTGGAAATAAACAGAACCAATAATATTCAAATCTTCTTTCTATCATTACCAGCCAAGTTTATTTTTGTTTAAGAATATGTATTTTAATAATATCCTTCATTTTAGCTTCATTCAAAATCCATAAAACATACTTAATCATGTGGTTGATAATGCATTCTTATTTAATTATCGGTCTTCGTTGGTTGGTTGGGTTTATATGGAACAAATGAGAACCTATATATATTTTTTTATAACAAAGCATAGAGTCTACAAGCGTGTTGAAGATGAAATAATTATATAATAGTTTTGTGAAAAGAATTCGAGATGCTACCCATCGCCTGAAGTTTTTTTTTTTTAATTGTTAAAGAACGCTGAAACCAAGTAGAATCAACGAACCAAACTATACTTAAAAGGAAAAAAGGGATTGGAAAAAATGGGCGACCCAAATTTCCCCTTGCTTCTTTAAGTGCAAAGCTGATGGCAATTTCTTGACCACCGTGTACATAATAAACCTATGACCTGGTCTCTCTTCAAATCTTATTTGCTCCGAAACATGGAATTAGTCACCGACAAGTGCCCATCCAGCTAGGTTAAGCAATCCATGAGTAGATAGGACCGGTTGGCTTGAACGCCAATAAGTTTGGTTTCAAGTTCGCATAGGCTTAGAATATGAAACATGACTAAACATACTCGTAACTTGTTAGGGATAGAGAATTTGCAGACGTTGTGTCGAGCGTAATCTATAGCTCATGATAGATTTGATACTTCACTATTCATTAAAACAAAAATTTATTGTGTCTCAACCACTATATTCATTTTATTTTATGAGACCCACTTCAATGTGAGAGAGACACTGTACTTACACACAATTCCAGAGACACGGATATGTCCGAAACCGAAATGCACATCGACCGGTTCTAAAGACGCGTCCGGATCGGTACAGTATTGTCTTTTTTAAATAAAAAAGAAATGCAACAGTGGTACGTGGGGTAACCAACAGGTGTTTGTTGCTCTTCTTAAAGGGTGTTGGGTACCTGTTGCAAATCAAAGCCGATCGAAGTATCGAACCATAAAGAAAGGGTTGATCAAAAAAAAAAAAAAAACCATAAAGAAAGGGAACAACGCTTGCGAGCATCTCTCTCACTACTCGTAAGTTCGTTTTCCTTGGCCATTGTAAATTCGCTACTGTTCTCCTTTTCTATTTCGTGGGTACAAGTTTGCTTCTTCAAATTTAGGTGCTTTTCTAACAACAGATTTATCTTTAGTTCGTCATTTTGCTTCAATTTTTCCTCTACTACTCCGTTTATTTCAGATTGAGAAAACTGTTTGATGGTTTCACCAGCATCTACTTTTTAGCTTTAATTTAGTGATTTTGTTTCTGGGTGTTGCCATTTTCCTTTATTTGTTTGAGTTTCGTGAATATAGATGTTGATAAGAACTTCGTTGACAAAGAATGAAGATGTCTGTGTAGGCAAGTGCTCACGGCATTTCCTTTTTGTCATCTGAAGTTGGTGGCTTTCTTTTTTTGAAACTCTTTCCTGCATTTTAGCTGCGGTAATTAGGTCCAGAACTTGTGGGTTTCCCTCTTTGTCATTTAAAGTTGGTGGCTTTCTTCGTTGCAAACTCTTTCCTGCATTGTAGCTGCGGTTATCTGCCTCTCTTTGAGGAGGTCTAGGGTTTGGTATGAGCTTTGTTTAGTTGAATTCATAGTACTCCAAACGGAGAGCTTTGGATGATGTGAGTGGAGTTTGTGCATGGTATGCGGGTTATATGCTTTTATTCTATTTGCTATTATTGGTTCTGTTTATTTCCAAGTTGTTATACTCAGCTCCCAGACTTCAGATAATCTGGTTAGTGCTTTGTAATTGATCTGTATACATATTCAGTGTCTATACTGTTCTATATTTCCTTTATGGCCCATTTTATTGATAGACATGCTTATATGTGCTTTGGTGACTTGTAACCAGTTATTCGGTATCTAGATCTCACTCAGTAATCTACTACTTTGTATTTCAAACAATGTTACTGCTTTTTCCCTTGTATAGACGTGGTAAATGCTTATGTTCTCGTCATTGGATGCAGTTACAGGAACACAAGTTATTAGGTTGTTGATCCTTAATTAAATTTGTTATTCTGTAATTTGCTTCTGCAGAATGTGGACTTGAACAGTCTGTGTAGTCTGATGACCAGATAATCTTAGTAAAGAAATTTGTAAGCCGTTCTTGGCAGTTCATTACTGATGATCAATATTCACAACTCGTAGTTTAAGATCCCAAGTATTGAAAGGGAACTTTTACTGAGTGTATGGAATTGAATTGGAATGAGCTTTATGACGTTAGCCATCATGCCTGAGGCCAAACCTTGTTGACAGGGAATGTTCAGATCTGATATATTTGCACGTGAGCGATACATTGCTGTTGAGGGTTAATTTTGTAATTTCCAGATACTGTTAATTTACTTCCCTTGTAGATTCAAGTTAATCAGGAACCTTATCTGTTGTTTCCTTCTGATATGAAGATTTTAGTTTCTTATTTGGGTTTTAGCCTATAAATAAAAGCTTTCGCATATGTGTTAGTCAGCATTAGCCTAATGAAAATTTGTGATTAAAGTTGGGGCCTTTGCGTCTAGGGTTGCGGCCGTTGAGTTCTCTGCAAATTCTTCTCTTCTCCTTCTGCATCGTGTATCCTGGCTTTAAATATAACTATGTAAGGAAAGGATTACCAAAAGTGTGGGTTTAATTTTGGTTGCCGCATACCACCTGGATCCTTTATGTTTCCATTTATCTCCCTACCCTCCCCAGCCCATCACAAGGGTCTGCAATTAGGTCTATTCCTCTCTAATTGTGAACCCTCTCGCTATTTCTTCTCACAAACTTTTTTGAATTCCGCGACCCGGTGCTTTTTGCTCTTTTTGTTGGTAGTGAGCAGAAGCCTTTCTTGAATCCTTCAGTCTATCTTGGAAAACTTCGGGCTGTCAACCGTACGCAGGATGACAATACAAATTTCAGAATTCGAGTTGCTTCCAAAAGAAATTTAGGCATACTTCTTTCAATACCTGAAAGCTTCGCTCTGCATCTGATGGTTATAACGGAGCATTGAGACTCACACATTTGACGGATGGCGACGAAAGAAAAAGAGGGATCAGAGCTATTGAGGGGTGGTGGGGGTGGAACGTATATGTGGTTGAAGTATGGTTGGGGTGGGGGGATATGCATTCATTCTAAGTCATTTGCAATTACAATGGTTTGTTTCATGTACTCAAGACAAGATTCTCCATATACATGTTCACAAAATGTATGGGAATAAATCTCTATGGTAGTTTTTGAAAAAGGTGACCCTCAAACTGTCTTGTTTTTCCTCCTAAAACTTGACGAATGGCCTCACCCTACTTCTCTCTGTGTGTATCTCTCCTCGTTTTAGGTGGTGTGGGTAATGGTTTGGGGGTTTTTCCCGCTTTCCGAGCAATGAGATCTCATGATACTATGAGGTGTGAGCGCTAAGGTATCCTGAGACTGGTAGAAAGGGAAAGTATGTAGGGAATATAGACTGAGAAGGAAGCTAGAGGTATTTGATTATGATTACCGCACTTAAGATCCTGTATTTTGTTGGCTACGAAATAAGAAATATGTCAAGATTACAGATGCAAATAATGCTTATTTTAATATTTAGATTCACTGAAACTATTTTTAAATCCTTTGTCTTCTTAATCACAAAAATTGATATCTTTATGTCAACTACTCAACTTAATGGATATTGTTTCCACAAAGACCATCTTGTTATTGACAACATACCAGCTTTCCGAGCATTGCTGTTGTTGAATTCCATAAATTTTGGCAAAGTAGGAAGCCAAATATCCCTTTGATTGTACTGAAAAAATGGGGTCCTGACTCAAGCGGTCTACTATTACTGTTTCGTTGAGGATGGGCCAATGCTGAGGTTGCTTCACTGCAACCTGGGTGTCATGTGCTTCTTGTTAACTGAGAAAATTTTATGAGTTGGAGAGTTTTATGCTTGCTGAAAATTCTCTTGAGTACTTATTGTTGTATACTTTCTCGATATCCTCTTTCTAACTAATGATTCTGCAGTCTAGCATTTTACTCCCCCTACTGTATTTTGTCAACAAGCAAATAGATGTCTTCATTTGTCTTCATTGGGCATAGTTTCTTTGTCAATTGCCCCGTCTTTGTAGAAAAGTTCGAGATTAATTTTGTTTTCTTCTTGCATTTTTGGACCGCGTTGGCTTAGCGGGCTTCAGTTATTGCCCTTTCACTGAAGTTGATGCCTTTGTGGCAGTAGATTATGGGGGAACCATTGGGTCTGCTAAAGGTAGTTGTCGTGCAAGGGAAAAGGTTAGTAGTCAGAGACTTCAAGAGCAGCGATCCGTATGTTATTGTCAAGCTGGGCAATCAGGTTTTTCCTTGATCTTATTCTTGGATTATGATTAGTATCGTAAATGTGTTATCATTGTCTTGTACTTGGGTACTTCCAATTTTTGGTTTTCCCTGCGATTTCTTTGGTCCTTGACTAGACTCATTTCGAATGGTAGTGTTGTTAAGGAAACAAATAAGGTATTACATGTGTTCATTTTAATTTTTTTCACTGATTGGTGTAGTTCTGCCTTCTTAGTCTGTTTATTTAATGAACTAGATCAACGGCTTCTGTATTTCTTTTCTAGATTACTCTTTACTCTGCAGTTGTTGTTACTGAGAATTTAAGGGCACGATGGCTTGTACAAGAAAGACCTTGAATATCTGTTTAGCTATTGTTTCCCCTATTGTCATTTGAAAACTTAGACAATATGATGTCCTTTTTCTATTAGAAAAAAACAATATCATGTAATGGTTCTTTTCTGTCATTCATCCATGCATCCTCCTTTTTTTCCTTTTTTTTTGGTTTGACCATGTGAGACCGACTGGATACACTTCTTCATATGACCTCTTTTGAATGAACACATTGGACTAGGCTATTTATATTTATTAAGAGCTGGATCAAGTCAAAATTGCTTCTATTAAAATTGCTTCTATTATTGCTGTCCAAGTAGTTAAATTTTAGTTTATGTGACAGACAGCAAAGACCAGAGTCATAAGCAGCTGCCTCAATCCTGTTTGGAATGAAGAACTTAGTTTCTCTCTCAAAGAATCTGCTGAAATTCTAAACTTTGTAAGTGTGGCCTTAACCATGTAGTATTTAACTATTAAGGTCAAGATCAACACCTCGATGTTCAATTCATTCTTACTTGTGAATATATATTATCAAATAGACAATTTTGTTACTTGTAATGTTTTTCTGTTCTTCCCTGCCGTATTTCAAGTTTGTCGAATGTCTTATCTTACGAAGCAGCGAAACATTGATTCTGATTGATTGTTTAGAACTTCCATGAATTCCTTGATTCTGTCTGTGCTACAAGGCCAATTACGTCAATATGTCTCGGTAGCTAGGAGTAGGAATTGAGAGACAATAATGGTAACCTATGTTATCAAGATTAAGCATCCTTATCAGGAGCACCAAATTTTGCACCAAATTTAACCTCAAAAACACATTTTATACTTTAGCAAGTCACTTTTTCGAAAACTCATAAAATTACTCTCTATTCTAACTCCACTATATTAACCTATTATTTCTTTTTACTCCTACTCCCCTAAAAAAAAACACTGCATCTAACATGATCTCCCACTTGTCAAGAAAAGTAATAAAAAAATGAGGAGTGAGTGAATAGTGACTACTCAATTTTGAGTAGGCACTGTAGCCAAAACAAATTGGTGAGGGGAGATAGGTAGCCTGATTTTTTGTGGTTTTTGGGGGATTGGCTCTCTAGTTTTGCTTAAAAGTTAATTTAGGTAGCCACATATTGATGCACTGGTTTTTGAGCTTCTGTAGGGAAGTTTCGACAGAGGTTTCTACTTATTTTCTGAATAAGTTTGCTGTAGGCGCTTTTCTAAAGGTCATTTTCTAGCGCATGTAAATTTTCAAATGTTATTCCCATGTCAATATGAGTTTGGGTTTTAATCCATATTTGTACATTGAATATGTAGCTGACAAATACATACTGAAGATAGGGATGTAAGAAATACCGATTCAACCGCCTTAACCGAACCAAACTGAGGGATTTTGATCGGTTTTTTACCTTTCATTGTTTTAGGCGGTTTGATTATGGGAAAACCGAACCAGATCAATTCGGTTTCGGTTCATACACTTGAAAACCGTTTGAAACGGAAACTGACTGAATACAACCCACTCTTTAGTTCATGTTCCAACTAGGCAATTAGTTTCCTAACCAAGCAAAACTCATGAATGTTATAAAGAGATCTATATCCATTCCGTGGCTGCCATGTAGTAATTTGCTAAGTCGGATTTTTTTCCCTTCCTATGACTTGTACACATAATTGATTTTGAATTTTTATTGGTTCTGTTTATGACAATGAATTGGCCCAATTATACGAAGTCCAAACCGATAAACCGCACCTCTCTGAGCCAAACAGTCTAAAATGCGATTTAGTGCTGTTTGTTGGTGGTATTGGTCGGTTTCGATACGCAGTAATAAAAAACCGATTAAATCGATTCGGTTTATTTTTTTCCATAAAAAACGACCGAACCGAATGGCTTACATCCCTAACTGAAGATGCTAATAGAACTGTAAATTTGAAGTTCTGATATCTGTGGTTGTATGGGATCTGACTGAAACGATTGTTGACAGCAAGTATTCGATAAGGACCGTTTCAAGGCAGACGACAAGATGGGGCATGCTCACCTCAGTCTTCAACCATTAATCTCGGCTGCTAGATTGAGGCAGATACTGGGGATTTCTTCCGGTGAGACAACATTAAGGAAGGTCACCCCCGACACCGATAATTGTCTGGCTTGGGAGAGCACCATTAGTTGCACAAACGGTGAGGTGGTGCAGGATGTTTGGCTCCGGCTTTCTGATGTGGAGTCCGGGGAGATAGAGTTGAAGATCAAATTGACCAATCCATCTCCAGTTGCCCCATCAAAGTAGTTTTGAACTTGGGTTTGCTGAAGCATGTAGTAGTGTTCTGGTGGAATGGTGGAGAAGCTTTATCTGTAGCCTAGTGTCTCTTCTTCTGGTATCTTTAGAGCAAGGAATAACTATGTATAGGGAGATGAGCAATGGATTTGACTGGCTAATGTAGGAAGTAATGGGGTTAAATTTTTTTAAGTGTCGACGTGAGTTTGAGCCCTTTTCTGGAGAGTGATGCGTTAGTCTCGTATGCAATGCATCAGTTAACTGTATATTATCATATAGCATTGCAATGCAGAAATGAGTCGAGTCGAATGGCTCCATGTATCAATTTGCTACTTGTTGAAGTGATGTTCATAATCGTGGACTGTCTTTTTCGGGGTGTAACCATGATTCAGGTTGCGACGAGAGATGCAGCAATTATTCGTCGTTAACTGACCTGGCTGATCAATGTTTATCTCACTATTGAACCTGTATCTGTTGCCCATAAAACACTCAGAATCACCCCAACGAAGGGATTCTTACCGGGTTTTTGGATTGAAAATTACTCTCTATACCCAACAAAAATGAAGAAGATGATGTTGATACAAATCACCGAATACATACTGCAGCTTAAAGTTATGTACTACTACTATTTATCTTTAAATTTTTTTTTTATTTTTGCAGGAAAACCATGTTGAACGTTTTACAAAATAGACGGAAAGTATGTAAGAGAAAATTGTAGAGTGAGTGAGTACCATCTTTTTTCCGTTCTAGATTAACGAAGAAAATAACGAGAAAAAAGGGGGGGAAAAAAAAGAACTGTCTTTTTATTTAATTTTGACAGGGAAAAAAATGTTATGGTACTAGTATTTTTCTATTTTTCTCTACCCGATACAACCGTAGCCTCGTTTCCTTTAGGGGCCTGGATGGAGGGTTGCAAATTCATTAATGCTAAGTGCCCAGAAAAGTTGCACAGAATTTACCGAAAAACAAGAACGAAGTGGCTCGATCCACCACTCGTCATTCTTTTTTTCTGGGTAAATTCTGTGCAATTTTTCAGGTTATGTGGCATTGCTGTTACAAATTTGGTGTTCTTTGGGCCAGCTCCGCCGTATGAGATCATATTTATGCTAATCCATACAAGCGTACAATTTAAACTAGAAACCAAACAGGGTATAACTAATAAGAGGGATTTTCTGTACATAAATAAATAAATTAGAAAAAAAAAAAAAAACTGGGCAAGTAAAGAGGGAAAATTTGCTTCTCCTCCCGTTTCCATTTCTTTCCTTGGCGCTCTCACTCCAAACCTCCCTCTCTTGGTCTCTGCGATGAGTCTAAATGTAACAACGGTGCATGAATCGACGAACTCTAACCCCAAAGGAAGAGACAAAAGACAAACCATTGATCTGCAAAATGGAAGCGAAGTGGTGTTCGTACCACGATTTCTTTCGTTTGAGGAGTCATGGAAATGGTTCGATTACCTCAACAAAGAAATACCCTGGACCAGACCCACCATTCGCGTCTTCGGCCGTTCTTGTCTCCAGGTCTCTCTCTCTCTCTCTCTCTCTCTATATATATATATATATATATATATATTTGTATATTTATGCTGTAATTGCTGTTGCCTTGAGTGAATTGTCAGCCAAAATTGACAAATTATGTATTTGTTTTTGTATTATGATTCGTCTTCCGTTTGCATCGCTAAGAACCCCTTTTTGTATTGAAACGGGTTAGAGACTTACACTGCCGTTGGGTGGTGAAAAGGGCGTGCTAGAAATGGAATTGAACTAAATCAAAAAAATATAATTTTTGGTGCATTTCTCACCAAATTACATAATGCTCAATCCATTTGAGTGATTTGTTGACAAATTCGAATCTTTCCTTTTCTTGTCTTGTCTTGCCTAATCATTCAATCCAAAGGGGCTGTTGAGATCATGGTCAAACGCAGGATTTTACCTTAGGGAGGTGAAAGTATATGAGTTGGCTTAAGTCTTCTCGATATGATTTTTGGGTGGCCGATATTATTTTCCAAGTCAGTTTTGGCACGGTGAACCTATGCTATCTGAAAATAGACAAAAAGAGGATACAAATTCATCATAAGGTTTTGAAAAGTTTTGGAGGGCAGCCTGTCGGTCAATCCCTGAGTTTAAGTTAGACCTGTGATTCCTACTGAGCAATTCTTTTGGACCAAGCATGGCCTCTTTCAGTTGTAGTTATTCTTTGGGATTTTTATAACAATATAAGTATGCATGCGACTTTGTTGCAGCTATTGGTCATTGAAGGAAGTTCTGAGCATTTTGGACCCCCATTTTTCCTCAGAGATTCTTGGCATCCGAAAATTGGTAGGCTAAGTGAAATTATGCGGAAGCGTTTAATTTACTCCTAGAGGGGGGTGAATAGGAGTTTAGATAAAAATTACCAGTTTTTTAGAAGAATAACCGATTAAAAATTATCAAATAAAAAGCTGGTTAATTTTCTTGATTAATTCAATTTAACCAAACCACGAGTAGTGCAGTGAAAATAAAATAGAGACAAGATACGCACGATTTACGTGGAAAAACTTAGGGTCCTAAATAACCCTAAGCCAAAACCACCGCCTAACACTACTGCTTTATTCTATTAATTAAAAAGAAGTACAGATTGCGAAATAGTAAAAAACCTTACCCCAAGCCTTTACCTATTCTCGCCAATCTCCAATGCTCCCAGAGCTTCTTCAAAATTCAATAGATGAACCACAGACTTCACGCCTGATCTCCGGATTCAACCGGCTCCGAATCAATCTCCAAAAGATTCGGCCACAGCAGTTTACGGCACCACGAAATACGAACAGTGAATGGATGAATGATATAATGCGATGCGTGTTCCAAGCAGCCCAAAAAGCATACGAAATGCAAAGATGTATGGATAAAACAATGGGCTGCACCTAAAAAACTCTCCTTGGTCTTTTGTTTAGAAAATCGAAAACTCTATTTTTTTCTTTCTGGCCGTGCAAACATCTAGCCTCCCAAAACTCCTATTTATAATACTTAAGAGAGAAGATTTTCATAGTGTATAAATGGGATCATAGCATAATGGAATATATTTTTTAATAACTTACCAAGACAAAGAATCTTTCCATTCTTTGCCACGTGAAAACCAAATATGGACAAGTAAATTTTCGGAAGTATAAAAGAGAATTATTTGTTTGATATCAAGTCATATATGGAATACAAAATGTTTGGTGATTTGAAAGAAAATCATTTTCTTGATATCAATATATTTATACGAGTATGGAAAGCGAATTTTCGGTAAGTTAAAATAAAATCATTTGATTGATATGGCAAGCAAATTTTCGGAGAGTTTTATTAGAAATGCAAACATGCAGAAATATAATATTTTATTTAAAAGTATGCATGATATGTTGTGCAATGCATTTACCTTTCACACAAGTAGATTAATTTCGCAGTGGGCAATTTGGTCCAGAAAATGGGAGGAGCATCGAGCGAGCAACTACCCTCTAAAAAAAATCTACCCATACACGAATGATGGTTTTGGACAACCCCGGAAAGTGCCAAAAATATCTAACACTAAGGTTTCGATAGGTCCAAGAAAATTCTTTCTAATTTTCCTAAGCACTAACTTGAAAAAAAAAAAAAAAAGAAAAGCTTCACTCATGGGATAAAGGAGTTGTAAGTTACGCTGACTAAATTGCTTTGAAGTCGTTCCATGAGATTAATTCAATCATCACAAAGGCTTCCTTGTTTTTTCCTTCATTTTTTTTAACGACAAGGATGCAGTTTTGATTTTGGTTTTTTGAGAAAAAGGGTTGGAATACTTTGGGTGTACTGGGAAAACATAAAACATACTCGAAATGCACCAAAAATAGTAATGGATTGGTTCCCCTTCCACCTTGGTTAGTTTTTGTGATTTACTTGGACATGATGTCAGTGAAAGTGACTAGTCATTAGTGTTGATTTTATCTGCTTTTGGTACATACTTTCTCATTTCTATGACTTGTTTGTTCATTCCCTCAGACATGATCGGTGAATGGCTGAATAATAGTTTCCATGGTTTCTCTTTTGTCTGCAGCCTAGAGACACTTGTTATGTTGCAAGTTCAGGATTGCCACTTTTAGGTTACAGTGGGTATCAGCCGCATGCGTACTCCTGGGATGAGTTTCCCCTGCTAAAGGATATTTTGGAGGCAGTAAGAATGTTTTATTCAAGCTTTCTCATGATCTTGTACCAAACAGATTGTCCATTCCTATATCTGATTAGCTTCAGAAGAATCTTATTTCTTCCCTTTCCCTGTAGGTCCACAAAGCTTTTCCTGGGAGTAGTTTTAACAGCTTACTCTTGAATAGGTATAAAGGTGGTAATGACTATGTAGGTTGGCATGCTGATGATGAAAAGCTTTATGGTTTAACCCCTGAAATTGCCTCAGTTTCCTTTGGTTGTGACCGTGAGTTCTTATTGAAGAAGAAACCAAGTAAAATACCCCAAGGTATAACCGAGCATTTTTTTCATTTGTCAGTTTGTTGCATCTATCAGTCTTGCAAAATGAATTGGTATTTTGATTTTACTAACGCTTCAACTTTCTTTTGCTTGATGCATTGCCCATTTTAACTGCTTGTATCGCTATTGTTTCAAACATTCACATTTGCCTTGTGTGCATGGCTATCAACTGCTAACATCTCTGTAGGATGTGGTGGGGAATGAATTGCATGTGTGTTGGAACCAGTAACTTTTCATCTCTGTAACCCACACTGGCCACACAATTTCCTAATTTAATCAGTTTATTCATAAATCGTACAGCTTGGCTTTATACTTACATAGTTTTGTTACTGTATTCTACATTTAAGTGCAACCAAATAAAAGAGTTGAGGGTGAACCTCCTAGCAAGCGATCAAAGAAGAATAGCCAAACCGACCAGCACTCGTTTACATTAAAGCATGGTTCACTATTGCTGATGAGAGGCTATACCCAGCGAGATTGGGTCCACTCAGTGCCAAAACGTGCAAAAGCAGATGCCACCCGAATTAACCTCACTTTCAGGCGTGTTCTATGAGAGCCTTCTATTTTGTTATGTACAAGCTTTCTAGATGTGTTCTACAATATCTACTCTGTATAGAAGGTTCTTAATGGGAAGTACTGTTGGAATCTTTGCTTGTTTTTTGTCGCAGAGTCTTAGCATAGTAGATGTTGCTTAGTGCTCATGATTGTTAGAACAAGTGAAACTGTATGAAGTCATTTAGGATCATTTGGTCTGGAAGTTATGCATTTGATTTTTTGGAGTATATCAACTCCCGTGGGCTAATGCAGCATATCCGAACTCCAAGGGGAATTGCATCTCAACACTCTGCACATCAATTGGCCTGTATCGTTCAGAATGTAGTGAATATGTTTCCTTTTCTAGCTGTATGCATTTGCTTATTTGTGTAAGAGCAAAGGGAAAGCAATGGCTTAGTTTTGCCAAAATACATTATAAAGCCAAGTAATGAGGAATTGGTGTCTCTAGCACCTGCGCCAACACCAGCACCAACACCAGCACCAGCACGGTCTTCTTAGAACGTAAAATAGTGTATAGAGTTTCTCTACTTATTGCTAGTTAAATTTGAATGGGATGCTTTAACTTAGTATCATGAGTTAAACTTTCGGAGGATGAGCAAGACTCTTGACTGCCTCGTCGATTGTGCCACATGTCTACTTTGTTTCATGAATTATGAGTTATTTGTTCACTACTCCACGTACAGATTAGGAGTCGCTTGCAAAGAGGCGTAAGAGCTTTTCTCACACTGGTTGTAATGTGCAAAACGAAAATAAAATTCTGGACGGCCACTTTATATTGTCAATTGATTCTGAATTAGAAGCTTTAACATTTCTTAAACTCGTTAGTACTCCTAGCATCAATCTTCAAAGGCACATACTAACGTAGATGAGAACGAGTGCTCTGTGCTGCACAAGTGTGGATGCTTCAGTTCTAATTAGCAACATTGTGTTGATATGAGATGAACGACATCACTTTTTGATGAAGCGTATTCTTTTGATCAACTTTATAAATTTTGTCCGATGTTAAGACTAGATTTTGAGAAACTTGGTGTTCTTCGGTTGAACTAGCTATGCTCGTTTCGTCATTATTATTGAAACTGAGAGAAGAATTTTGAGAAACTTGGTGTTCTTGGTTTGAACTAGCTATGCTCGTTTCGACATTACTAAGAACATATTTGAGGGCTCAAGATTACGGAGTTCCTAAAAAACCGTGAGCGATTTGATATTTGAAATTCTGTGGTAAATGATCCAGCATAAACATAATTCCAAAACAGTAGGTTTGTACTATCAAACTATGTCTTATGTAAGTACTAATTAGTTTTTTGTTTTTGACTTCCGTAATTCATTATCTTAGAATTATCAATATTGGCCTCTTCTTGGGGAAAAAAATATAACATGTCATGAGTTTGTTTGTTTTGTTTTGTTTTTGGTTTTTTTGGGAACTGCAAAAAGGGTGGGAAGGAGGGCAACCAGCGTAGCAACCCTCCATGAGCGTGACCATTGGGGTTCCCGATCCACTATGGAATGTCCGGTTGAGCCATAGCTACTGTCCGAAGAGGACAAACCGTCACCATATCACTACTTAACGATTAGTTGGCCAAAGCTCTTTACTCAAATCCACACAAGTCCCAGAAATAGCATGTGAGGAATTCGAACCTGGGAGGTCCATGCACGGGAAGGAAAGGGAATCTTATCCCATTCAATTTGGCCAATTAGGCTACCACCTCAGTTGTAACATGTCATGAGTTTGATGTTGGTCTTTTCAACAGCTTGTCACATAACTATAACTGATTTCTGTATTTTATTACACCCATAATAAGAAATCGCAATCCTTTGGATGCCCCCGAAACATGAAAGGCCCACATTGCTTGTCATTCTTTAAACTTGTGTCACATTTTGAAAAAATAAATAAAGTACTTCCTTATATAAATTTTAAATTTCATTGTAGCGATTAAAAAATCTCGATTAGTTTCGGGAGTTGTTGCAATTTTTTTTAAAATAATGATGGACATAAATATTTTTTGATCTTAAAAATAACGATTGTTTTTAAAAGAAGATAAAGCATATGAGATGGGAGGGAGTAATGTATTCATGAAACTACTAAACAAAACAAATACTCATCAACCACAATACTGGCGCATAGTTAAGGATTATGTATAAATAGAAAGGAATGGAGTAACGTAATGAAGGATTTGGATGATGGTTGAGGACTTCTTACATGTTTCTTCCTAGTTCAGTTCATTTAAGAAATTTGTAAACAGAGAAAGAATGGTTTTACAGACTTTACACTCAGGCCTTGTTCGTTTTGGTTTTCAAGACCCGGTTTTTTCAATTATTAGCTAATCATTTCTTATATTTTTAAATATTATTCACATTTTTCTCTCTCTCTCTCTCTCTCTCTAATCATTAACCCCTATTTTTAATTATTATCTCTATTCCTCCCTCTAATCATTACAAAAACCAAAACCCAAAATCCAAACCAAACACAACCGTAGTGCCCCGCCCCCGAATCCTGTTGGGTTTTTCCCCAAGTTAAATGCTCTTGAAAAAGAAAATGAGATAGTAAATGGTTTGTTGGAATTGTCTTGGTCAGTGGTTGAGCATAAAGGCTTGATATGTACTCCCTCCGTCCCTTTTTAAGTGTTTAACTTTCCATTTTGGGTTGTCCCTAAATAAGTGTGTGGTTTGAAAAGTTAATGGGTAAAAGTTTGTACAATTATCATTTTGCCCTTTTGAAAAGTTGGTGGGTAAAGAGTTAATGAGTAAAAGTGGAGGATAATTTTGGAAAGTAGAGGTAAAATTGATGTAAATAGTGTAAAGTGGAGGAAAAAGTTGATGTGAAAGGTGTAATGATGACGTTTCTTTATTAAGTTGGATTTACGAAGCAACACATTTAAAAAGGGACGGAGGGAGTATCTTTTTTGCATTGGCATTTGGTGTGGAGTTGCCTTAATAGGTTTTGGTGGGAAGTACTCTGCACACTTTCTTAAGGCCATATCCGGAACCTTCCCATGTGTATTATATATAGTCCTTTTGTTTGTATGTGTTTTTTGTGTGAGAGAAGAAAAAGATTATGGCGGTGTGTAGTGCCGTGTGTGTAGAGAAGAGAAAATAGAGAGAAAGCAAAAAAAAAAGTGTAGTGTGTGTTGCGAGAAATTGTGTGAGAATATTAGTGCGTGTGTGAGAGATAAAAATACATGTAAGCGTGGGCTTGGATTGGGTATTTTTTTTTATCTCATTGTAACTCATCCGACATAGTGAAAATTGTTATCTCTCCCGTGGACGTACCCGATTTTGGGGAACCATGTAAAATTGTTTGTATTCTTTGTTTCGGTTGTGGGCACTCGTGACCTCCGCGAGAAACCTTGAAAGTACTAGAACACGCGTTCGTTAGAGTCGCCACTTGATTTTAAGGTTAACCAAGCAACTGAATTCAACGTACAAAATTCGAGACAACCGGTCCGTCGTAACCAGAGTGATCTTGGTTCGGGAGCTAAGTTACGTGATGAGAATGTTTTATTTGAAAAATGCACCCATCCCACCTAATCAAAGTGATTAGTCTCCACTCGTAATTATGAGATTTTAAAAGAGATTTTAAAGTGATTTAAACAATTACGGGAAAGGGAACAAGGAAAAATAAATAAAATTAACGATGCATGAGGCTAGATTTATAGAAAGAAATATTACCACAAATTAATAAAAGGGCGAAGACTGAACTTCTTTTGATCAACGTCCGGATGCTCCCCTCAAAATCACGAATTCGGTGAGTATGAACTCCGTTCGCCGCAAATAGCACTTTATTTAACTAATGCTTCGAAAAACTTGGATTAGAGGCAAGGCTTTGGGTAATTTTGGAAAGTAGGCTTAAGACTAATATTTTTGGGATTTTCGTGGCTGATTTTCGGAAAGGAATTTTGGGTTCGGGAAAGGGGTTTACAAAGGAAAAATAATGAGAACAAAGGTTTTTCTAGCAAGGTTTTCTTGAGGATTTTTGTTGTGTCTTGAAATGAGAGGCTGAAGGTCTTATTTATAGGCACTATGGAAGCTTCTTGCACTAATTTCCCAACCAAAATCGGATGGGAGGCAAGTAAATTCAGAATGGAAACCCATACTACATCTGCAAAATTTGTCTAATTTCCGAGCAAAAAAATATGGCGGCAGCTATATTTAAACATGGCGGCCTCTACAAAAAATATGGCTGCCGCTACTTTTTTAAAAGTCAAACATGGCGGCCAACATTTTTTGTGCTGGCACCGACAGTTTTATTTGGGCTGAAACTTGGGCTTATGTTTGGGCTTTTTTTGGGCCTTTTAATGGGCTTTGACTTGGACTTATTTGTTGGGTTTATAATGGGCCAAATGGATTGATTTGGGTGGGTTTGTTGGTCTTTTTCCTGGCGGATGGTGAATCCAAGTTCATTGAAGCATTGATTTAAATAAAATAAATTTCACGACGTCGTCAGTAATTTTCATCATTGGGATACACCCGGACTCTTGCTTAGGATTCACGGATAATCAAATTGGGGTGTCTACATCGGTTTATTTGTGCTTGTTGGTGTGTGTTGTTTGATCGATCCATAACAGTGGTATTAGAGCTACGGTATGGCGGGAAAAAGCATCGGGTTTGCTATTGAGCTTTTCAATAGCCACAATGATTTCACTCTTTGATAACAAAGGGTAAAGAACATGTTGGCAAGAGAAGGTTTGGCGAAGACACTCAAGAAAAAATCCGAAAAGCCGGAGGATGTGACGGATGCTAAATGGGTGGAGATGAGAGAGCTTGCAAATAGCACGATCAAATTGTATCTCGGAAATAGCACGCTTCGGAAAGTCATCAATGAAATGGATCCGTCGGTACAAGTCCAAGTCTTTAACGAATCGGTTGTCGTTAAAGAAACAATTGTATGGGTTAAATATGTGCGAAGGAGGAAACTTTAATGAGCACTTGGATGAATTCAATCGGCTAATTACGGAGTTGGAAGCAATTGGTGCAAAGATTGAGGAAGAGGATAAAGCTATTCACTTGTTAGTTTCTCTACAGCCGTCTTATGTGCATCTTCGGACCACTTTGATGTATGGAAAGGATACTTTCAAGCTTGATGAGGTTATTCTACTCTCCTATCCCACGAGTCGATGCAGAAGAAGGAGAGCGAAAGGTTTTCGGAGGAGCGTGTTGTGGTTGCATCCCATGGTGGTCAAGACCGGAGTAGGAAAATTGAGAGGCAAGGTGGATCAAATTGGACGACCCGTTCACAATCAAGGGGGCGTTCACACTCGTGAGGTGATGAGTCTCGATGGGTTGATAATAGAAAATGTTATTTTTGTGAAGAAGAGGGACACGTAATGAAGTTTTGCCCAAAACTCAAAGCAAAGATAGAGAATGGGAAATGATTTTCAGACTTGTTTTTTTTTTATAAATGCACTCAGCTCCTTTGGTTGGTAGTTTTGAGAAAAGTTTTGGTGATTATAGTTTTGTATAGAGTTGCATAATTTTTTGTCTTTAGTAATTTTTTAAAACATTTTAACAAACATTTTAACTTTTTGAATAGATGTATGTAATATACATCCAAAAAGTATGAAATAAATAAATAATTTGATAAAAAATTATTAAAGATGAAAAAACACGGATGACGAAACAGTGAAAACTTTGAAAGATAAATTTCTGAAACAGTGAAAACTTTGAAAGATAAATTTCTGAAACGGAAAACCAAATAAAGCCGAACTATTTGAGTTTTCATCACAATTTTTACTACTTTTTTCTATTGTTCTGTTGGGACGAACTAATAATCTGCAAACATGGAATGCGAAATTAACAAATGTTTTTTTTCTTTTGAAAAAACACAAAAAAAGAAAAGAAAAAGAAAAAGTAAACTGCCTGATACGCCTAAATCGGGGATGTGGCATAGAAGAACGTGCCAACCGTTAGCCGGAAGCGCCAATATATACTTGCTTGCTGATAGAGCTTACAGAAGCCGAGTCGTGTCTTGTAGTCTTCTCTCTGTAGAGCTTTTCGCCGGCGCTAAAATTCCCCCAGGTACGTCGCCACGTTGTCTATGAACCTTCAATTTCATTCAGAAGGCTTCGGCTCTCATTTCTTGTACTGATCAATTGATTTCTCTTTCCTTTGCACCAATCCACCTTTTGTCTCCTTGATTGATCCTGTGTTCTTCTTGTTGTTGTTGGTAATATTCATGATTGCAAACAGCCGTTCAATCACGTAGAACGAGCTAAAAGAATTCGATTGTTATTTCTTCGTTTTATTCAATCAGTCATTAAAAAGTTTTCTCCTTTTTACTTGTCTGCAGATTTTTCTTAAGCAGCTTACCATGACTTCAGCAACAGATTCCATAAACCCTCGAGGTTCTGATTCATTTCTAATGAATTTTTCTTTCAGAAATTAATCCCTAGGTGTCGCATGATTTGGGTTTCTGTCTGTCTCTTTTATCTCTGAATCCCGTTCTTATAATAGAATTAGGCATGGTGGAGTGGACTGTGCTGTTCGGGTCAACGAGGCCTCTCGGTTCCATTTCAATGATTCATGCAGTTTATTTACTTATTTGATAAGTAATAAGGTTATTGAACAAAAGGCCAGAAAGCTAACAATTCGAGAAAGAGACCAACCAATAAAACGAATCTATACACCTCTCTAAGCGCAAAAATATCAAACATGTCAAGGAATTGATCAAGGGTTGGTTTGCGCTCCTTGACTCCCAACTAAACAAATTGACTCCCAACTAAACAAACAGTTCCTCTCTCGCCAAATGAGCCACATCAAGCACGATGGAATCAACCTTCAAAGCTTCTGTCTTCTTCTCTCCACTCTAGCTCCATATTGTTGTTGAATAAGCTCCAGCACTGTTGCAGGGAAAACCCACGACATGCCCCACCAAGGAACTGCAACCCGAAGGCTCCTTGTGTAGATCGTCCATGAAAAAAATCAGCTTGACCATAGTGATGATTGCTACATGTTTGTACCACTATTTTTTGGGTAAAATATGGACGGAGAATGTTTTTTTTGGTAATAGACTTGAAAGATATACACGACAATCATCCACGGTCTACATTAAGTGTTCTTGCTTACAAGATTTTTATTGCCTTTGTGTATTCAATGATTGCATGTTGGCTCTTGGATGTTTGTACTGCTATCAAGATTGTATTAGTATGTTATCATATGGGATACATAATTTAAAGTTGTAGGTTTGTAGCCTTCAGTTAATCATTTGTCTTCTCAGTTTTCTTGCTAAAATCCTTCCAGATGTTTGCATTGTTGGAATTGCAAGGACGCCAATCGGTGGATTCCTCGGATCCCTTTCATCATTTTCAGCTACCCAACTAGGTTCTATAGCTATTGCAAGTAAGACATCTGATACCTTCTACCTCTGTCTTCCTTATTGCTAGGTTTGGGGCTGGTTCTTCATTATGATGTCTGAATCTGTTAACCTCCCTAGAATATTGTAGGTGCTCTTAAAAGGGCAAATGTTGATCCATCACTGGTGCAAGAGGTTTTCTTCGGAAATGTTCTCAGTGCAAATTTAGGCCAAGCTCCTGCTAGACAAGCTGCATTAGGTGCCGGTATACCTAATTCAGTGATTTGTACTACCATCAACAAAGTCTGTTCATCAGGGATGAAAGGTGAGTTTTTTATCCATAGTTTCTTTTTTATTTGGGTAAGATGAAAAATTTGCTAGAGTGAAAAAGCTCAATACCAAAATTATAAACTTTGCTTGTTACGTCAAAGGAGGCAACAAAATTACAAGCCCCTCTACCAGTTGATGGAATCACGGAGCTACTTTATTTGCAGTGCCCTGCTAAACACAAGCTGAAACTTCTAATGTGGTTCACTCAAACACTACAAATCCCGTAGCCGGATCCTCTTCCAGCAGAATAATGGCTCAAGCAAGGCATTTCCGTCCCATTTACAAATTCCTGAGTTCTTACTATTTGGTCTATCTATCGGATTATCTCTAATTCTCTTCAAGCCTCCAAACCTAGTAGCCCTATGGATGTCACATTCCTGCGTATCTTTGGCTTACATCATTACCACTATCCCACAAAAAGTTTGCTTCCGCCCAGCACATAAGATTCATAGTTTTTCATAGCTCGAATATCTCTGATACTTTGACAACACACCCATGGTGTGCTTGAATAATTCCTTTGGCTAGTATTCTATCTGGAATATATCACAATGTTCGTTTACTAACCAGATAATGGTGAATGCTGAGGAATTGACTAGGGTTGACGACAATAAATTGGAAGATATAATAGGCAACATCTTTCAAATTTTATAGAAGCCACAAGAATGATTTTCATTTCTTGATTAAATAGTGACATTTCCCCTGTCTCTTTCACAGCAACTATGCTTGCAGCACAGACTATCCAATTAGGGAGCAAGGATGTTGTTGTAGCTGGTGGCATGGAAAGCATGTCTAATGCGCCTAAATATCTAGCCGAAGCAAGGTTTGACATCTCGTCAATGATGCCGCACTTGTTTTCCCTTTATTAGTTTTTTTATTTTTTTGTTGAGGCTGCTAAAGTGATTCTCAAGTTGGAGATGTAAGTTGAGCCAAAATTGAAGTGGTATGACTTATGGACGCCTAGCCCCTCAGATGGACAAATGTGTCCGTTCTATTCATTGTCTTATCCGAAATTAAAATTATGTGAAGAGGCTTTAGTTATTCAGTTGGTGTTGGATTCGACCATACTGGCATTTATCTTCCTACCTTTTACAGACTGCTCCTGTACAAAACAGAGTCAGACAGTCATGCGTTGGCTTTTTATACTGGTATAGAGACGATGCCTGCTACATGTATGTGCATGTTTGTCCACGGTAACAAACAACGCTGCGGGTGGTTCAGATCGTTGGTTTCTCCTTTTGGCTTACTCTAGCTTGTTTGGTTAATGGTCACCTAAACATGCATATTGGGGATGCCTTATGTATATTATTAAGCTCGATGCATTCGGTTATCTTTGCTAGCTGTTTTCTGGTTGAATGTTGTTGGTGCAATGGTGCTGGCAACTTGGGATGTTCCCAGTTGGGCCAGTTCCATGAATCTAAATTAGGCCATGAATTTTTCTCTACCTGTTTTCCGGAGACAGTTCCATCGTCTTTATGAATCAACCACAATGTTTACTTTGACTACTGGATGTGATAGGTTAGGTCATGACAGATGTATCACATTGAAGTTAATATAAGGGTTCTATGTTCTTTCTGAACCTACAAAGACAGCATAACTGACTAACCGTTTAATGCCTGTGAAACATTGAATACAAAATGTATGATCCTGTCAGACCATGACGTCACTGGTTCCACTTTTGTGTCTTGATGAGAGCTATGTATTGTGACAGGTATATAGGACGCAATCATGCTATAATATCAATGGTTCCTGTTTTGTGTTATGACGAGAATATCCACAAAGCTGTGCTAATATTATTCTCATTAACAGAAGGGGATCTCGGCTAGGACATGACACTATCATCGATGGCATGATGAAAGATGGTCTATGGGATGTTTACAATGATTTTGGAATGGGAGTATGTGCAGAGTTATGTGCTGATCAGCACAAGATTACAAGAGCAGAGCAGGTATTATTCTTCAGCCGTCTGTCTGGTCTAAAGCTATCCTTTGAACAATTTGGTTGAATTTTTGTTCAAGCGCTTTTATGTGTAGCAGTAGTTTTTATTTTTACTTTCTATCATCATGTTTTAGCAGTAGACTCTACTTTCACAAATATTGATGACGACCGAATCAGAAATTAGAAAAAGAAGAAGAATGGAAATTGGATGTATTCATCGCTGTATAGCTATCTCTCATAATTGTTCAACTTGAGTGTTTTTCTCTTTTTATTTCTTTTCTAGGATGCTTATGCTATTCAAAGCTTTGATCGTGGAATTGCTGCACAAAGAAATGGTGCCTTTGCATGGGAAATTGTTCCAGTGAGAGTCGTATTTCACAATCAGTGCAAAATCTTGTTGTTTTTGGTTTCATTGTTGTTATTTCAGAACCTGTCTTTATACCTGCAGGTTACTGTTGGGGGAAGAGGGAAGTCGACTATTATTGTAGATGCAGATGAAGGTCTAGGAAAGGTAAATATCGTTCGTGGGTGGCCCATAAGGTGACACTTTCACTGGTTCCACTTTTGTGGCTTGAAGAAATTGTATGGACGATTAATAGTGTGCATGTACGTTTGGAGATTCGTTTAGGAATGGAAATAGGAGGACTCACTGAGGTTAGGGCCTAGTTTACTTCTATGAGGATATGCTTGGATTTTTCTATTTGGAATTTTCGGTAAATTGCAAATACTCTTGATTTGTCGTTATGTCTGATTGGCTCTTCCTATCCTTGGTATCCTAGTAGAGATTTAGTTATGTTTTATTAGGAGAGATCAATAATTGTATATCGAGGAAATACTAATATGGATTCAATGTTCATTAGGAGATGAGTAGTAGTAAGAATGGATTTCCAAGTCGTTGCAGTAAGTCCGAGGTAAAGTCCAGAAGGAGGACTTAAATTAAGCTGTGGTGATCATGACCATGAGGGTAAAGACTCGGTCTAGGCCGTGGTGGCTCTAGTTCTCAACCTCGAGAGGACATGAGGGTATAAAAGTGCGGTGTGTTTATAAACCCGTCCCATATCGGAAGTTCACACTCTTGATCTAGGGTAAATAAGGAACAGTGTAAGCTACTACTAGGAACTTAAGCATTTTGGGTCACTTATTTAGGCTCCATTTCCAACCAGTTACTGGGCCACAATGTGTTAAGTTATGTTGAGTAAGGTTTATTTTGTTATGTACTCTGTTCATAAGGGTAGTTTAGTCATGTAGATAATAGTCTTGTATATCTCAGTGTATTCACCCATTGTTTGAGTAATGAAGAAAAACCTTTGATCTCTCTTTCACTCTCTACATTCTAACATGGTATCAGAGCTAAGATCCATGGTTGATCTTGCTTCGTAGAGGTTTGAGGCTTTTATCTGCGTTTATCAGTCGACTGGGGCTTTCTGGTACGTCACTTGTGCACTGGTAATGTACAACTAGAGTCGACTACCACTTTCTCCCTCCGACGACACTGTACGACTACCAACGAGGCTCGTACAACCTCCGACGACACTGTACGACTACCGACGAGGGTCGTACAGCCACCGACGAGCTCCCACGACCTCCGTACGATCTTTTCTTGGTCAAAAACCACCTGGGTTTATCACCGATCATACTTAGAGTGATCGAGGAGAAATTTGGAGCACAGGGTTTTGTTTCTTACGTCACGACGATCACGGTGGTAGGTGGGCTGACGCCGGACGACGTCGGAGGAAGCCGCACGCGCCGGTTGAAGGCGGCGCGTGCAAATCGCGTCAGATCTGACGCAGGCGTGAAGCACACGCGCGCGTGAGTCAAACAGATCACGTTTTTTGGTCAAAGGGGGTCATTCCGCAGTTCATAGGGGTCAGGAGACCTTCAAACAGGTCAATACTTGGTCAAAGGGCCCATCCGCGAGTCAAAGAGGCTATCTGGAGGGTCCAGCGACTTAAAAAGGGTCCAAACAGGCTATCTGGAGGGTCCAAACCCTCTCTGGAGGGGTCAGAAAGGCTAAAGGACATGTTTTGACTACTCCGGACCATTTTTTGGAGGACCAAGACTTGTTCCTGACTAATTTCGACGTTCCGGACTCATTCGCGGGGTCAGTTTAAGGTAATTTGACTGTTACGGACGTGTTTGACTGCTCCAGACGTGTTTTGACTGCTCCAGACCATTTTTGGGAGGACCGAGAAGTGTTGTAGACTAATTTCGACGTTCCGGGTTCATTTGCGGGGTCGGTTTAAGGTGATTTGAATCGGAAATTGTTGGTACAATGGAGGCTTACACAACTACTCAAGTTGGCGCCGTTTTTTCTGAGGGGGAGTTACAAACTCTCAGGCGCCTATTGGCTAGGCTTGACGCTCCATCTATCACTGCTTCTACTTCCACTTCCGCTGCTTCCACTGCCTCTGATTTCTTTGCTTCCGTTCATGCTAGTGCTTTCAGTGCATCTAACTCCCGTCCTTGGATTATAGATTCGGGTGCCACGGATCATATGACGGGTTGTTCATCCTTTTTTGATTCCTACTCCACTTGTTCTGGTAAGGATAAAGTTAGAGTAGCCGATGGTTCTTTATCTGCTATTTCCGGGAAAGGTTCTATTCATTATTCTCCAACAATTTCTCTTTCCTCAGTTCTCCATGTTCCCAATTTTTCTACTAACCTTTTATCCGTTAGTAGTCTTACCCAATCCTTAAATTGTTCCGTAACATTTTTTCCTACACATTGTGTCTTTCAGGAACTGGATACGGGAGGATGATTGGCGGGTAAAGCTCATGAGGGCCTTTATTTCTTGGAGTCTAAACCTAATCCAGTTTGTCCACCTTTGTCATGTGGTCAAGCTCTTGCAGCAGATACGGGTTCGGCTCTTGCCTTGTTACATCAATGGCATCGTAGATTGGGTCATCCCTCATTTGGGATTCTTGAGAAATTGTTCCCTACTTTGGCTAAACAATGCTCTCGGAGTCAGTTCCTTTGTGAAGCGTGTGAACTTGCGAAACATAAGCGCTCATTTTATGCTCCGGTCAATCAAAGAAGTGATTCACCATTTACGGTCATTCATTCTGATGTTTGGGGTCCTTCTCCTGTCACATCTCTGTCTGGTTACCGCTGGTTTGTCACCTTTATTGATTGTTATTCTCGTGTCACCTGGGTGTATTTGTTAAAGGCAAAAAATGAGGTTTTTTCATGCTTTAAATCCTTTCATCAAATGGTGCGTACTCAGTTTGATACTAACGTTAAAGTCCTCCGTAGTGATAATGGGACTGAGTACCTCGATGGAGCTTTTCGGGCATACCTTAATGACTCTGGCATCCTTTTTCAGACTTCTTGCGTTGGCACTCCACAACAAAATGGAGTTGCAGAGCGCAAGAATCGCCATCTTGCTGAGGTAGCCCGCTCTCTATTGTTCACAATGAAAGTCCCTAAGCATTTTTGGGGCGAAGCTATCCTCACTGCGGCTTTTCTTATCAACCGCATGCCTTCCAGTGTTCTTCAGTTCCAAACTCCAATTAAGGTTCTCTTAGGTTGTTCTCGGGTTTCATCTCTCCCACCCAAAGTCTTCGGTTGTGTGTATTTTGTTCATGCTCCTAAGCACCCAGGTGGTAAGTTGGATCCCAAAGCCCGCAAGTGTATTTTCTTTGGTTATTCTCCCACTCAGAAGGGTTATAAATGCTATGACCCGCACTCTCGCAAAATGTATGTCTCCATGGATGTCACCTTTTGGGAAACTGAATCCCTTTATCCTTTGTCCACTTCATCTCTTCAGGGGGAGAATGATAGACAGGAAGAGATGTTGACATTTCATACTCCTGAGTCGTGGTCTTATCTATTACCTTGTCATGGTGAGGGGGAGAAAGAACCTTTACCTGCAGAAGGAGCAAAGCATGATGATCGGGAAAGACTGGATAGGTCAAATCTGCAGACCTTTTCTCGAAGGAATAAAGGCAAGTCTACATGTGCAGTGCCACTTTGCCAATCTCCATTACCTACTCCAGTTTCGGACTCTCCCGCTGATTCATCTGGTAATGCTTCTTTCCCTACTGTTGTTGATGATCTTGATGCTCTTATTGCTCATAGGAAAGGTGTTAGAACTTGTACCCAACATCCTATTTCTCAGTTTGTTTCATATTCCCGTTTATCCTCTTCGTATCGTGCTTTTGTCTCTTCTCTTTCTTCTATATCTATCCCACAAGATTGGAAAGAAGCCATCATAATACCTGAGTGGAAAGAAGCTATGGTAGAGGAGATGACAGCATTGAAAAAGAATGGCACCTGGGAATTAGTAATTCTTCCAAAGGAAAAGAAACCAGTGGGATGCAAATGGGTGTTCACTGTAAAGCACAAGGCAGATGGGACAGTTGAGAGATACAAAACCAGACTTGTTGCCAAAGGCTTTACTCAAACATATGGTATTGACTATGAGGAGACCTTTGCTCCTGTGGCCAAGATGAATTCTGTTTGGACATTGCTTTCTTGTGCGGCCAATTTGGATTGGCCTCTTCACCAGTTTGATGTGAAGAATGCGTTCCTCCATGGCGCATTAGAGGAGGAAGTGTACATGGCCATTCCACCGGGTTTTGCTTCATCTCGACCGGGGGAAAGGTGTGTCGATTGAAGAAGGCACTCTATGGCTTGAAGCAATCTCCTAGAGCTTGGTTTGACAGGTTTCTCAAAGCCATGTTGAGATTTGGATACAAGCAGAGTCATGCTGATCATACTATGTTCATCAAGCGGAGGAATGGTAAGATTGCCATACTTATTGTTTATGTGGATGACATAATAATGACAGGTGATGATGTGGATGAGATTGCTAGCCTTAAGGCTCTTCTTGCTCAAGAATTTGAGATTAAGGATTTGGGGTCTATGAAGTACTTCCTTGGAATGGAGGTGGCTCGATCTGACAAAGGGATTTTTATCTCTCAAAGGAAGTACATCCTTGATCTCTTAGAAGAAACTGGTATGTTGGGATGTAAGCCAGCTGATTCTCCCATTGAGGCCAACCATCATCTTTGTAGCAATGTGGGGGAGCTTACAGAAAAGGAGAGATATCAGAGACTTGTGGGTTGCCTGATATACTTATCTCACACTAGACCAGATATTTCCTATGCTGTGGGAGTTGTGAGCCAGTTCATGCATGAACCTCGTACTAGTCATCTTGATGCAGTTTATCGTATCTTGAGGTATCTTAAATCTGCCCCAGGTAAAGGAGTTCTGTTCTCCAATCATGGTCACTTGAGATTGGAAGCTTTCACTGATGCAGACTGGGCAGGTTCTATTGATGATAGGCGATCTACTTTTGGCTATTGCACCTTCCTTGGAGGGAATTTGATTACATGGAGGAGTAAGAAGCAGACTGTGGTAGCTAGATCTAGTGCAGAGGCTGAGTACAGAGCCATGGCTCATGGTGTTTGTGAGCTTTTATGGCTCCAAACCTTCTTGCGTGATTTGGGATTTCCTGATTGTGGCCCTATGAAGCTCTACTGTGATAACAAAGCAGCCATAAATATTGCTCATAATCCTGTTCAACATGATCGAACAAAGCATGTTGAGATTGATAGGCACTTCATTAAGGAGAAGCTGAGCAACGGCTTAATTTGCATGCCTTTTGTGAGATCAGAAGACCAGTTAGCTGATGTATTCACTAAGGGTCTTAGTAGTAGAAGTTTTCACCCCATTGTGTTCAAGTTGGGCTTGATAGATATCTTTGCACCAACTTGAGGGGGAGTGTTAAGTTATGTTGAGTAAGGTTTATTTTGTTATGTACTCTGTTCATAAGGGTAGTTTAGTCATGTAGATAATAGTCTTGTATATCTCAGTGTATTCACCCATTGTTTGAGTAATGAAGAAAAACCTTTGATCTCTCTTTCACTCTCTACATTCTAACACAATGGTCTATATCGGTCGGTCGCTTATCTTGTTGGGGTGTAACAAGCTTATGTGCTTCACAACTTGTACAATATTACCAATTTTCTTTTCTTTTGTATTGTTAGTTTGATGCTGCAAAACTAAGGAAGCTTCGACCAAGTTTCAAGGAGAGTGAGGGTTCTGTTACAGCCGGCAATGCTTCTAGCATAAGGTTTTTTCCTCTCCTTTATCTCGCTCTCTCGGTCAGACAGACAACTAGTCTGGAGGGGAGGGTATTCTTCCCTTTCCTAGCTTTTGTGAAATATTTTTGTCTTTAACAAGGAGCTATATGCTTATGACATTATAAGGCGGGAATCTACATACATAAATATGTATCTTACCTAATATCTTAACTGGTAACATTTGCATGTGACATTTTGTGTGCGCTGTTCTGAACTGCATCTTTTCCTAGTTGTGAGAGGATTTTGAAGTGTTTGAACTATCATACATGTTGCCGTGAATCGTGATGACACTTTTGTTATTCTCTAGATTGGAAATTAATCGTCAAAGTGTGACCCTGCCTTCGCAAAGTATGGGTAAAATTGACAATATCGTGGTTCTGTTGTCATTGGCACTGATAGATATTTCACTTCAGTACTGATGTTAATGTTTCAAGTACAGTGATGGCGCGGCAGCATTAGTGTTAGTGAGTGGTAAGAAGGCAAGTGAACTTGGGTTGCAAGTTATTGCGAAGATTAGAGGATATGATGATGCGGCTCAGGTATGTAAACCCTTTCTTTGTGACGATTTAACTGTACGTTATGTAATGTGGTTTTGTAACAAGATTGGCTGGGCAGGCACCTGAGTTATTTACAACTGCTCCAGCACTTGCTATACCGAAAGCCATCGCAAATGCTGGCTTGGAGGCATCACAAATTGACTATTATGAAATAAATGAAGCCTTTTCTGTAAGCACTTATTCTTTGCATTTGCTATTGTGGTGTCTTCAGTAATCAGTATTACTCATTTCATCTTGTCTCTGCAGGTTGTGGCTCTTGCCAATCGGATGTTACTTGGTCTTAGTCCTGTAAGTCTTCTCCTGCCTCTTTGCCATGTGACCTTCTCCAGAATGCTTCATGGAGCCAGTAGTTTCTAGTTGTCATCGTTGTTTTCCTTTACGAATTTCATGAATTTTTACAATTATGCTTTGCTTCATATAATGAGTTTCATTTAATCTTCACAAGCGTGATTTCCTCGTTGTTCATGCGATTATGTGCAGTTAATTTTTTTTTTCTCAGGAAAAGTTAAATGTGCACGGTGGAGCAGTATCTTTGGGACATCCACTGGGTTGTAGTGGTGCTCGTATCCTGGTCACATTGTTAGGGGTAACTTTGATTATCACTTACTTCTACTTTTTGGCCTCGTTTGATTCGCGGACTAAAATAAGTGGGATTGGTAGTCCTGGGATTAATAGTCCGGGATTATTTGTCCTGGGACTAATTTAGTACTGAATCTCACTCAATCCTTTGTTTGATTCGTGTAGGATTAACATCGGGATATCCGTGTTCCGGTCAATCCCATGTTTGGTTTCCCAAACTAAATTTTGGGATTTACCCACAAAAAAAAACTAAATTTTGGATCAAGAAAATCCAACAGTAGCAATAGTAGCAACCATGTAGGAACGGTAGCAACTAAATTTTGGATCAAAAAATACAACAGTAGCAACGAGTAAACTCAGAAAATTAAGAAAATCCAGAAAATCTTCAACTAGCAACAGTAGCAACCATGTATCAAGAAAACCCAGAAAACCCAGAAAATCTTCAAGTAAACCCAGAAAATCAGTAGCAACGAGTAAACCCAGAAAATCTATGATCCAAAACCAGAAAATCAGTAGCAACGAGTAAACCCAGAAAATATTCAAGTATACAACGTGAATGTCAGAAAACCAGAAAATCGATGATCCAAAACCAGAAAATCGATCTCAGAAAATCGCAACGAGTAAACCCAGTGATTCGCAACGAGTAAACCCAGTGATATCCGTGTTCCGGTCAAACCCAATCGAGAGAGGAGAGAGAGAGAGAGAGAGAGAGGAGTACCTGCGTAGAGGGAGGAAGAGAGAGAAGAAGACCAGATGAAGAGAGAGAGAGTTGGATGGCAATTTTGTAAATACCAGCCGACAACTCACCGCTTCAAAATAGTCCGGCC
The DNA here is from genome assembly GCA_016920895.1 of Vaccinium myrtillus. NCBI lineage: Eukaryota > Viridiplantae > Streptophyta > Magnoliopsida > Ericales > Ericaceae > Vaccinium > Vaccinium myrtillus. The sequence continues at coordinate 16,716,781 of CM029275.1, read as the reverse complement.
TTAATTAGTCCCACACCCCCCCAGGTATTGTGTAATCCCATACGTATTGGATAAAAATTGTCCCGGGATTGTTAATCCCATGCCATTTTCCGGGAACCAAACAAGGGATAACACGGGATTGGGCAAAAATAGTCCCATCCCACCCTCATAATACCCGAATCAAACGAGGCCTTTGTGTTTCCGTACTTGACTTCATCATGCCATATCTTTCTAGTCTTCTCTCTTTCTCTTTTATTACTTGGACACGTGATCTCTCCCAATTCGGTTTAGAACTCTCTTGATCTCTCTCTCCTCACCCACACTGACAACTGATGTATGTTGTTTGAAAGTAATCCTCTGCTTTAATTATCCTTCTAGTGACTAACATTTGGGAGAATAGCTCTGTTTTCCGTGTTGGTGTTGGACCACATGCAATTATAAAAGCATCGCACTGGATTTTTTCCTCTGACACTAAGTGAGATGTACTGCTGTTACAGGTATTGAGACATAAGAATGGGAAATTTGGGGTTGCTGGAATCTGCAATGGTGGAGGAGGAGCTTCTGCCATTGTTGTAGAGCTAATGTAAGGCTTTTAAAAACTTTTTCAAGGTTCATTACTCACTTCAAATAATCCATAGTCCTATAGTCAATTACATCAATACTAAGGCCTACCATATATGAATAATATCTCTATTGGTTTTGCTTATCGAGTTCCTGGTGCATGGCTCAATTTTTTTTAAGACACCCGCCGATAATTTGAGACTGTACCATGCCATTGTCTAGAACACATCATCTCTAAACGATATTGCAAGTCATAGTGGGTTCATACCTCGTAATAAATCCAATGCTCTCGGTGCTTGGTTTTTAAAACTGTGTTTCCAACTCAAACCTTGCATTTAATTCCTGAAGATTTTTCATTTGTAGGGGTCTTTTATCCCCGTGGGAGTAAAAACCAAGATGACCTTCCTCTAATATAGGGGAATACTTAAACAACTTTCCTCTCCTTGGCCCTTGGCTTATAAACTGTAAGATTTCAGAAATTCAATGTCTCTGTTTCTTGGATTCTCTCCCTCCTCCGAATAACCAAACATCAGTACAGTACATTATCTCAATTAGAAATGTTTAGTTTTTTTCGTAGCATACAGCTAATGTATGATATATATGTCAATGCAATCTAAAGTTTTCCCATAAGAAGGATCTAGTCTTATAACTACGTGGGCTTGTGCCACAGAATCTCTTGAACTATCTAAAGAAGGGCTCCCCTATGAAGAAATGAACCCATTTTAGATATCCTTGATGAGAGAAAATTTGAGAGACTAGAACCATAACTACTTTAAATATTTTTCGATCTGCATGGGTTTTGTCAGATGATTACTATTTTAAGTTTCTATTTATTGAAACAACCTTGCATATTGCAGGCCAGTTTTGAAGGTGGGGCGGTCCTTGTTATGAAGGTGAAATTCTTGTGTTGTATTGTGTTACCTGCTGGCTGATGTGTAATCATTTTTCTGCTATGTGATCTTCCTGTCAACTTAATTGCGGTTGTCTTCATCCAATAAGATGCTGCTTCAAGTATAATTTTGGAACATAAGTTTTGGTATTTGGCCCACATTTCATGTGTTAGTTTTTTGTTTCTGTATTTCTCCTTTTGAGTCTTTTTACTCGGTGTAAGATGCAGAGTATTTATTCACCTTATGGAAATGATAGTGTTTTTTTTGGTAATGTTTTTTTTTTGGTTAGTAATTTTCTTTATCAGAAAACACAACCAAAAAGAAGGCAAGGGGATACCCTGAACTCCAAACAAACAACAAGCCTATCGGCTATCAGACACTACACATACTAACCCCAAATACTTTTACGTTTCTCTGTCCTCAAACATGATATATAGCTGCAGTGAAAATCAGTTTGACCAAGGAACTAGAAGCAGAAGTAAAGCTGCAGTTTTGAACGATCCACTTAAATTCCTGAGTAAAACCTATAGGGTTCTTACTCCACACTTATCCAACAAGCACTGCCATATCCAACAAGAAAAATGGAAAGCGAGAAACAAGTGACCATGACTTTCCTCTTTTAAGGAAATGTTACCGACACAATTTTATAAAAGGTTTGCTTCACAGATGCATAACCTAATGCAGGGCTACTATATGAGCAAGGATAGCGATGATAACTGCTTGGTATTTGATAGTGGAGGGCATGCAGCCCTTGTCCTTTCGGAAGAAGAGGCCTCCATAGACAGGCAAATTGATAAAAACCAGTAACCCACATAGCAGCATTTGCAGTGCCAATTGATCTAAGACCCTTGACTGTGAATCCATGATAACCATCTTTAGTGCACCAATGAAGATGAAGATGTTGGCTAGTGAGATTGTTGCCAATATAGTGAACATTGGGGAAGGGGCGCCGTACTCCATGACCTCTTTTTCATATCTCAGGGACACATCCTCATCAGCCACCTTTGATGTGACAACAAAACCAGACTTTGTGAACCCCAATAGCTTAAAGATGGTTTCAGTGAAGGCAAATAAGTAGGAAGTTGTTCTTTTGTACAGCCACATCCTCTGATCATTCCACCATTCTTGAAATGTTCCCCCGCTCCAGAGGAACTCTCCTAAGCTGTACACGTATTTTGCAACGATGACATATAGAAAAGGCAGGACCCAGGGGCTTGACACCTGTGACCATTAGATCATTCAATTTTCTCTATTAGCTAGGTTTTGGCTACAGTTCGTAGAGAACCTTCAACATAATCAGGAAAGTATGTAGGCCTTGTTCGGTTTGGGTCTCAAGACCCAAATTTAAATTATTACTCAATCATTATCTCTATTTTTCTCCGATCATTACCCCTATTTTCAATTCTTATTTTCATTTCTCTCTCTATCTCTCTCCAATCATTACCCCCTATTTTCAATCACTACCCCTATTTCTTTCTCCACTCAAAACCTAAAACCTAAAACCTAAAACCAAAACCCAAACCGAACAAGATTGTACTATTTTATGCTAATGGAGGAAAATAGTTTTTTTTTTTCCAGGATAATTACAAGGAATCTTCTTTACTGAGATGGATTTGATAGAGCACTGTGAATTTGCGAATTATGGAACTAATAATTACTAGGGCAGTGATAATGCCAAAACTGTTTTTGATTGTGCCAAAACTCCAATGCATAAATAAAGAGCTTGTACTTACACATGAGTACAAGCATTTCATGCACTAGAGTTTTGGCACAATCAAAAATAGTTTTGGCATTAAACCCATAATTACTAGGTTATGAGATATAGCGGGAATGCATGGTCGATTAAGAATGAGTAACTACATAAGCACAAGTTTTGGAAAGTTGAGCTCCATACCTTTGGGAACAAAGAGAGGCCTCTGTAGATACAAAGAGACGGTACAACAACATAGTACAGGGTAGCCAAGCAGTTGGGAGCCCATAGCAGGTAGATGCAGTATGAAATTTGAAGTTCTAGGGGGATCTTTCCATGCCCGTAAACAGGAGGGCAGTATTGCGAGAGAAAGATCTGGAGATTTCCTTCTGACCATCTTTTGTGTTGTACTAGTGCCTGCAACAGAGGTGTGGGAGCAACTCCTAAAAATCCTTTCCTTTTTGGATTGTAATACACAGATCTCCACCCTCTACATTGTATAGATAACCCTGTAATCACGTCTTCTACTGGACACCCATACTTTAGTCCTATCTGCATAAGGACATCATCTGAGTTTGGAGGATGTACATACTATAGTGTGTGTGTGTGTGTGTGGAGAGAGAGAGAGAGAGAAGACCTCCTTTCCCCAGTCAGTGTTCTTCTCGTAGCTGCAACTAGCGAGAGTCTTGCATGTTTCTTCGAGTACCTTTGCACTCTCCTCAACCCTTTTGTCATTCTCAATGCACCAGTCAATTTTGTAATCTTTTCTATACTTCTTCCCACACAGAGTATCTCTCCTATGAAAGCACCCGGTACCAGTATAGAGAGGGCCTCCATTGGCATCCAAACCTGGAGCTTCCACCTTGATTATGCAAATTTTGTCAATATCAGAATTATACAAAGTGCTTCCTACTCTAGTAATTATGAATACCAAATTTATTCCAGTTTTTGAGTTTTGGTAGTGCTCACCTCATTAATTATCCTCAAGGAATTGCTATAAATGTCATTTTTAGTGATATTATTGAAGTTCTGTGGAAACTGTACAAACACAATCTTCTGACCCTTCTCTTCATCCATGAGAAAGCACAGGGCATCTCTCAGTGACCCGGAGCTGTTTGAAAACATGTCGCAATCCACTGTAAGGATGACCAGACCATTGCTTATCCGCGATGAAATCCTTAACTGCATATTGGTTTGATTTGATAAACAGAATTAGTATTGATATTGAGACTAATGCGACTATTGGGCATACAAGATTTGTGTTTGTAATTGAAAAGCTAGTATATAAGTCTGGAGCCACCCCATAGAGGTTACATTTGAACTTGATATATGGTACACATAAACATAATTATTCGTTAAGTATAAGTTTGTTTTTTTGCATGTATATGAATGTGTGATGGCTTACAAGAGCATTCAGGGCTCCTGCTTTGAAGTTATGGTGATATTGCGGTCTCTTCTCGCGTGCCAAGTATACCAGAGTTGGCAAAGTTTGTTCTTCAATATCCACAGCCCTAGGGTCTCTCCCATCAATGAGTATCTGTGAAGTTCAGAAAAAAACTAACATCAGGATTCCTCTACGTCTTTTGTTTGATTGTTCTTTTTTAGTACTAACTTTCTCGTAATGATATAGCAAATCATTATGTGAAACATAGCAAAATGTACTTGAACAATGGTGGGATGGTCGCGTCTGCTTGAAACCAAATCCCACTCCTGGAAGCCGTTGTGCTCTTTTCGTGCTGCTTCTGGAACTTGGCCTGAATTCGAAGCATTATCGATCCGTGCCTTCATATCTTCATATAGTTTCTATGGAGAGAGAACGAATTGTTACAATCAACATTAACAAAAGAGTGGACAACGATTGTTAGTGAGAATCAAAAGTTTAAGTCTTTTTTTTTTTGAACGGCAAAGAAATTTTATTAATCTTTAAAAAAAACTTACAAAGATTAAAGGGATCCGAGAGAATGGCAAAAAGTTAAGTCTGTTATATGCAAGTGGTATGCAAGGGATCAGTTGGAGATTGCCGCGATAGACTTTACGTTACCTCTTGCACTGTTCTATCTGTTGGATTTTTTTGAACATTTCTTCCTTGGTCATTTTCATTCCAAGACGAGCTTTAGGAATTGAGATCAGACATCAATATCCATTTGACCAGTGGAAGTCTAGCTAGTTATCTATAAGAGTAATATAATTTGATCAAATATTTATTGATATTAAATCAACTTGATTTAATACATTGATCTACAAAAGGAACATATCAGGTCTCATTTTAACCCTAAGTGGTTAGTCTGGTGGATAAGGCCTGAGATCTTAGTAATTTAGTCCTCTTCAGGTTTTATGTTCGAAACCTCTCAGGTGCTATCAACTCCTTTAGGGTCAACTCAAACAGAGCTTTGCTTTGATTTTAAATGAGGCCTTCACTAGTGAACGGTGTTGGGATTGGATTCAGTAGCTTGATCACGAGATGCTTTTGAACAACTACGATTTACTCTCTATGGCTTTAGAAAAATCAAAGGATTTTTCATAACAAGTCAGTACCTAACTAAGTAACAGGTAGTTGAGAAAATAGTTGCTATTATCAAAGATTACATGTGCTCTATGAAGATGTGGACCCATTTGTCCAGAATAAGGCTCTATGCCTTGAATGGGGAATAAAATGTGGCATTTTCCAAAGGCCAGCTTTGAGAGGCTTAAAACAAACTTTTTATGAGTTTTGAGGGAACCGGGGAGGTGTTGTGCCGCGCCGGCACCGTTTCGACAATGGGAGACGTCCACCGTGTAGAGCTCGTCGAGTACTACGAATGTACCAAAAATCAACCCGATCGGATATCGTTAAGTGCCTCATCGGAACAAAAATAAGTTGAAAAAAATTGGAACACATATGTCTTGAAACACGGGATGAAAACCATTGAAACCATTTTTTTTCGACTTATTGCGTTCTGATGAGGCACTTAACGATATCCGATTGAGTTGATTTTTGGTACACTTATAGTACTCGATGAGCTCTACGCGGTGGACGTCTCCGATCATTGGAACGGTGCCTGCGCGGCGCCGAAATGGGCTCGCACAGCACGCTGCGCAACACCCCTTGTTTCTAGTTTTGAGAGACTTAAAACAAACTTTTTAAAATGAGCCCTCAATTTACTTTACATAGTTAAAAGTACTTGAGGGAAAAAACTTTAATCCGAAAGTCATTACAATTATTTGAGTGCATAAGTATATAAAATCGATGATCGTACAATATACAAAAAAACTTTTAATTCCAATATAAATTCTTTCCATCAATATCGGAAAGCTCATTTTTTTCATAATATCTTCAAAGATGTGGACGATAGGACATCAGCTTTTCATCAACAACAGAAGGAAAATAGTTGGTATAGGTGAGAATTGTTCACTTCACATTTCCAAAAAAAATTTCAAAAAGATTCTTTCCCTATCTCTCTAATCATTAATCATATTTCTCTCTCTACTCAAACCTCTTTATCCAATCATTATTCTCATTTCCCTCTATCTCTCTCCAATTATTACACATCTCTCTAATTATTATTTTTTCTAAAAACTCATCCAAATACTATTTCAAAAATATTTCTCCAAATATTCCTCTCAAAACTCTCAACCAAACACAGCGATATTCTCAATGATATTTTAAATTTCTTTATGACACTCAAGCCTCCCTTAGGTTTTTAAAATAACACATTAGGGGACAAGTTATATCATGTTCAAGCTTGGGCCCCTTTCACTTGAGCTTTATTTTAAATTGGGCCCTTAAAATTATTAGACAAATTAACTTTAAATTTTTTATATAGGCCTAATTACTATATGCACATATAGAATTGGGCCCTCCAAAATAAGTCAATTTTTTGGGACTTAAAGCAATGGCTATATGAGCTTTAGCTCAGAGCCGGCTATGCTCTCTCACAACACATCAGTTCAATCAGTCAATTTATGGAAAAAAGCCAAAAACACACATACAAAAAAGTTTTGAGGAACGTCACTTTAATGGAGTGTAATTTTGTTTACCCTCCCTAAAAGAGGATGAACTATACCTTCCCTCCTATAGTCCTATTGGTTGGAATGGTATAGATCACACCCTTGCTATACACTTTTTGGTAAGGATGACATCACTTTATGATAGGATGACATGTTATCCCACTAAAGAGTGATGTCATCCTTACCAAAAAGTGTAGCAAGGGTGAGACCTATATCATTTTGTGAACATTACCCTCTCTTTTAATATGCATATGAGAGACAACGATGCACGATTTGAATTGATCTTTAATTTGTTCTGCATTTGAACACTACAAGGAGGGAAATGGGGGCGTGCTGTGCACCCCCTCGGCCTTTGGATCGTGTTTTGGACGGCTCGAATGTGTTTTGATTTTTTACCGTAAAAAAAATCAAAATTAAAAGATAATTGACGAACGCATCCGAGCCGTCCAAAACTCGATCCAACGGCCGAGGGGTGCACAACACCGTGCACAACACGGCTGTGCACATCACCTCCCCAAGTCCTACAAGGAAAAACATGTTTGGTGACATGTAAAAATGTCGCCAAAGTCCAAATGTAACATCATCATAAAATTAGATTGCAATAACCAATCATTATTCTATTTTCGCATAATATCACTATGTCACTATTCCAAAAATACTAGTAGAATTATTCCGAATTAATTTCTTGTGTTTTTGAATGAATGTTGGGTCTATTATTAGAAAATTCTAAACTCGCATAAAAAGATTCCATCAGAAAATTCTCAACAAAAATTAACCATCAGAAAATTCTCAACAAAAATTAGATTGCAATAACCAATCATTTTTTTTTGTTTTTTTTCGTTTTGTCCTTATTCAATTTCTTTTTTGCATTTGTTAGTTTTGCATCAAGATTTTGTGGTTTCTGGATTTCTTTTGTCGAGACGAATCCAAAGAGTATAAAATTATGGTCAAAAGTAATAGTTTTTTGAATAAAGCCGAAAATAAACCAAAATAAACCATTTTTTGGATTATTTTTCGTCTTTATTCACAAAACTTTAAGTTTGGCTAACAATTTTATACTTTTTAAAATTCCTCTCGTCGAGACAAGCCAAGAAACCACAAAAAATTGACCGAAAACTAACAAATACAAAAAAAATTTGAATAAGGACAAAACCAAAAAAAAAAACCCAAAAAATCAGTTTTTTCAAATTAGCCAAATCAAACTGATTCTGTCAACGAAATATTCCTTCTGAGTTTTTGCTTTCCAATTAGCTTTGAAAACAATCCACAATTAAAACCGTGAAAGGACAAATAAAAAATGGGGCCCGTTGTGGTCCTTGGTAGTTTTACTCGTTAAAGTGACTTCAATTTTGTTATAAATGCCATTTATTACGTGTCTTTGGTTATTACTCCTTTGATTTTTTTACACTTATCTCCCTCTCTCTCAAATCGCTTTTTTTCTAAATTTGAGAGAATTTTTTGTTCGTGTCCGATTACACAAGTTTTGCACCAACAGTTTACAATAATGGACACACGATTTCACCACACCATCAACCACACAAGACTACGTGGCACTGCATGATCGGTAACAGTTTATTTGGTATGGGGAGAATATTGGAGACAGAATCAGATTTATGGGAACTTAATTAAGCCAACAACCTGAGCTAACTTTTAAAGGATAAGTATCCACAAGTTCTGTACCTTGATCGTCGACCACTCTTCAGCCATGACAGGATCTTGAACTGGTTCTAGAACTGCTGAAAAATAAGCCTCGGGCGATCTCGGTTCGATCTTGAATTTCTTGCAAAATGGTAGCCAGTACTTGGAGAAGCGAGAAGCCTCTAACAGAGCATGAAACATCAGCTCAGACCCTCCATCGTCAGAAAGATAGACACTCAGCTTCTCCGTCGGGTAATCGTAAGCCATGACCGATAAAACCGTGTTCACCACCATTAGTGGTGGCTCCACCGTATGGTCAGCCGTGCAAACGAATACGTCTACCTTCGGCAGAACCTTTTCGTAGCTGTAAATTTACAATCATACGTAATGACCAACAAGTTGTAGAACTCAAAAACACACACACAGTTTTCAGTCAAGTAACTGGGACTAGTTCAGCTGACCATAATTATTTCTGGTCAGGCTGAGAATTCAAGATCAAGTATTGCAGTGGACTCCTCTAAAAAAAAACTACGGTCTCCTAGCGTAAAGGGGAGAGAAAGAAAGAGAGAAGACCTTTGAGAGAGCCTATCTTTGAAGGTGTAACGATAGACCGGATTCCATCGAGCAGATTGAGTGACGATCCAGTAGAGAGTGAACCAGAGCTCTGACATGAACATACCGATCCAAATCGATGTTTCGAGTACTCCACCTTGTGAAGCTAAATGAATCACTCTGTAAGCAAATATCAGACATATTCCAATGACTACTGAAGCAAAATAAACTTTGTAAGCTAGGCGTCCCTTTGCTGCCTTTGTTTCAAAGAGAGGGAGATAATTTTCTTTCTTCATCTCTCTCTCGAATGCAGGAATGTATGGGAAGTGTATATGAGGGTATATATGTGGCCTTAAATAGAGCTAGCGTGTTGAGAAACGCACCTTGAAACTATTTGAGTGCAATTTGTTGCCACGTCGATCGACTCAATGTTTGGTCTAGTGAACATGAGAAAATAATACTATAAGTATTAGTTCTCTATATATTGAAATCACTTTCCCAAGCAACTTGCAAAGTCGCTAAGTGGATTTGATAAATAAAGCACGCTAGCGAGAAAATGAAGCAAGCGGCGCGAGCTCATCTAAGCGGGCAGACGGGTGGTTCGATAGAAGGTCTGGTAAGACGGTCAAGCTCGTTCCTATCAGCGTCTCGTTCTTCCTCGTTCCCTATGGTTGCATATTCAAATTCAAGACCCGAAATTAGTTGTTATACGAATAAGCTGGCCCTGACATTGGATTCTAAAAGAAGATATTGTTAGTGGGTCAATTTTTTTCCAGTTGCGATGTGTGTACATGAAAGCAGCTAGGTGAAGTAATCCAGATCTGCTCCCACCCGCCTCCTCCTCTGCGGCGACGCCTCACCCGGATCCGAACCTCTCTGCTTCTTCTTCGTGGGGTACGACAGGGAGAGAGAAGATGCAGTGGCTAGTCCGGTTTTACTCACCGGCGAATAACATCACCTGGTTCGACGGCGACGACGACGGTGTTTTTTTTCCATTGCCGGTGCTTTCTTTTCTGTTTTTCAGTTTGGGGGTGCTCCGGTGCCCTTTTTTGTTTATTTTGTTGTTTCCATATTCCCTGTGTGGAATCTTTACTCCCGGGTAGTTGTTCTATGTACTCGGTGTATTCCCATCCAAATCACATGAATAACCCGATTGTCGGGGGTTTTTACCCTTCGATGGGCTCCGATTTGGGGTTTGTAGCACTTTGGGCAGTTTTTGAGCAATCAAAAATTCTGAGTTCGTTCAAAAAAAAAAAAGTACTAAATGATCGATGACGACGTATAATTAATGACGTTAAGCTCTGATTCAATTGCGGACACACCAATTAAAGTAAATCTGAGCGTTCCCTGGCGAAGTCTGACTACTACTGTTTCGATGACTACTATTTTTCGTCCCAAGCTAGCTCGTCTTTACTGTGACCAGACGGATACACAACTACTCCCTTTGTCCCACTTTGATAGTCCAATTCAGTCTCAAATGTAATTTTTAAATTGTTAATATCTTTCAATCCACAATATTTTTAAAGATTTTAAAATTTTGTATAATAAAACTAATTGAGATTTATCATATGAGATTCATATTGCACATAAAATTCATTGTATATTATAAGATATTAACAATTTAAAAATTGCTTTGGAGACTGTACTGGACTACCAAAATGGGACGCACCTTGAAACTATTTGAGTGCAATTTGTTGCCACGTCGATCGACTCAATGTTTGGTCAAGTGAACATATATGAGAAAATAATACTATAAGTATTAGTTCTCTATATATTGAAATCACTTTCCCAAGCAACTCGCAAAGTCGCTAAGTGGATTTGATAAATAAAGCACGCTAGCGAGAAAATGAAGCAAGCGGCGCGAGCTCATCTAAGCGGGTAGACGGGTGGGTTCGATAGAAGGTCTGGTAAGACGGTCAAGCTCGTTCCTATCAACGTCTCGTTCTTCCTCGTTCCCTATGGTTGCATATTCAAATTCAAGACCCGAAATTAGTCGTTATACGAATAAGCTGGCCCTGACATTGGATTCTAAAAGAATATATTGTTAGTGGGTCAATTTTTTTCCAGTTGCGATGTGTGTACAGGGAAGCAGCTAGGTGAAGTACTAAATGATCGATGACGACGTATAATTAACGTTAAGCTCTGATTCAATTGCGGACACACCAATTAAAGTAAATTTGAGTGTTCCATGGCGAAGTCTGACTACTACTGTTTCGATGAGTACTATTTTTCGTCCCAAGCTAGCTCGTCTTTACTATGACCAGACGGATACATAACTACTACCTTTGTCCCACTTTGATAGTCCAATTCAGTCTCCAATGTAATTTTTAAATTGTTAATATCTTTCAATCCACAATATTTTTAAAGATTTTAAAATTTTTGTATATTAAAACTAATTGAGATTTATCATATGAGATCCATATTGCACATAAATTTCATTATATATTATAAGATATTAAGAATTTAAAAATTGCTTTGGAGACTGTACTAGACTACCAAAATGGGACGGAAAGAGTATAACGTGGAGTCAGCTTTTCCGTAGTTTTGCAAGAAACTGCACTATGCGACTCCTTGTTGAACAATTGGCCATTTTCTAGCACAGTTCAATTCACTAGACGTTTTTCGCGTGAGTGACTGTGACTGAACGTCACAGTTCAGTTCACTAGACATTTTTCGTGTGGTGCCACTTCAATTATCTAACCGTTAGAGCATCACCAATGACATACTCAAATGTTTCCACATGACCTTTGAGTATTCATTTAATTGGTTTCTAAAGTTAGCAATATGAAGCTCTACAATGGTTCATTTTTGTCCATAATCAAAAAAAGGAAAAATGTTGGTAGTTTTGAGTATCCAAATGTCAAAATTTGAGTATTTATAAAATATGTTACTAACTTTGAGTATCTATCCAAATGTCATTTTAAGCCTTTTTTGAATATGAAACTGCTAAAATTTGAATTTTTTTTAGTATGCCATTGGGGATGTTAACGATCTTGTTAAGTTGAATTTTCCAAACCCATTTTCAAAACTCTTTTTGAAAAAACACTTCAAATCTTGATTTAATAAAATCAGCCCTGAGCTCAAATATTGTCATGTGGGTCCTGCCATGTTAATAATACTCTCTCTCTCTCTTCCAAGTCACTTTCTCTCTCCATGATTATTGTACTCCAAGTTCTCTCTTTCCCTCCCCATTTCCCAAAGAAACAAATCACCTTTTTTACTTCAAAAATGATACGTTTACAACACTTGCCTCCAAACCGGCTCCAACAGATGATGTGGCAGTGGGACCCACCCTGGGTCCCACTCATTTAACCCAAGAGAAAAAAAAAAAAAAAAAAACTCAATTTTTTTGAAAACCTAGATCGCCCTCCCCATTTCCCCATTTCGTCCGACCAAATACACGAGAGGGAGAGGGAGGGCGCCACCACCCAACCGGCGACCACCACCACCACCGACGACGCCGTTTATCTCACCTCCTTTCCACCGCCGTCCGCCTTCTCTCCACCACCGGCGACCCACCGAGACAGCTTCGATACAAACGATTGGAACCAACTTCGCACGCTCCGACCCCCCACGAAAGGTCTCTCTCTCTCTCTCTCTCTCTCTCTCACACACACACACACACACACAGAGCTTGTTTCATTGTAGAGATTACCACAAATTGGGAACCCTAATTTGAAAAAACTAGGGTACCAAGTTTAGAACCCTAATTCGAAAACCCTTTGAAGAGAAATATTTTCAGATTCAAATTGTGGAAATCTACTTGGCGCAGGAGGGGACAATGCTGTGATTAGAATTGATCACCCTAGATTAGAGGCAACACCCCTTTTTTCCTATTATGCTTTCGTTGCACCAGAGAAACATGTAAGAATTAAGGTTTGTTTTTTTATCTTGGTTTGCCTTGTCTATTCATGGGATTATGAGCATCTTTGATAATGGTTTGGGAGTTCAGTTTATATGGAAGCCTGTATGCTTCAGAATGCCGTGTTCTTTATTCGATTCTTTTGCCCTGCTGGATTTGAGGAATATAGCAGCAAAGTCATCGTATACCCATGTATGATTATGGGTCCAATGATTGAGTAAAATGTTGAAGTAAATTGGAGCTGCAGGCTCCTCTAGTTTTTGTTCTAGTCCTTGAATCTGTAAACAAATCCTCCTAACCAGCCAAAAGCATCGTGTTACTTGTATCCATCAGTGAAAATAATCTGGGTAACTATAATAGTTTTGCGAATTTGGCATCTTTGCATGGACAATGTTAACATGTACACTGAACAGTCTTGAATTATTGCAGTTTCTAGAAAACATTTGCCGAGTGTAACATGAACTTAGTTGCTTTAATGATCTTGTTTATATTTTTGATCCACAGAAATTCCATCAATCTGATTTTTGGGATATTATTGGCCTAGAAAGTGAAGGGAATCAAGAGCTTTGATTTGCAATCACTTAGTGTCTGATATAGTTTTCTAGTTAAGAACCTAATGCAGGACATATTGGTTCATTTGCTGTAGAATGAACAAGTATATGGCATAAATGGGATAAGCAATGTCTTTCTGGGAGCATTTATTTACCTTCAAGTAATCGTTCGTCATGCCAATAGGTCATGCCAAATCTCATGTGGTAATGTCTGTTTCTACTGTACTGCTGTTGCTATGTAGATGTGTTTCTACTATCACGGTTCGGTTCAGCTTTGTCATGGTTCAAGCTGTTTATTGGTACTGCTGTCACGGTTTAGGTTGCCACACTTTTCATCAGTCATGGTTATTGATCATTGCGTGCACTGGATTTCTTTTGCTAGCTGCTGTCCATACCCAGTTTAGTCCAATTTCTGTCATTTTCAACTGGAATTTTGCTGTTTGTTTGGTCTTGTTTAGGCCCGTCTTCCCATGCGATGGGTTTATAGCCTACTCCAAGGGGGTTGTCCTTGGAGATATCCTATTGGACAGTTTTAATTTTTGTTTTACCTAACTATGGGGGATTGTTGGAAGCTTGCTCAGTCAGTTAAGATGACTGCATTTGTCCACAATATTGAAGAATCACTCACTGAGAAGGCAATAATTCTCTCTTTAAATCTTGTTTTAAGTATCTATAGTTCCATGTTATTTTGTTCTTTTCTCTCTAGTAATTCTCAACAAGCAAGGTTCAGTGCTCTATGTTCAACACAGGTTTGGCTTTGTAACTAGATCATTGACTACACCAGGTTCCCCAAATTTTGAGGTTTATGTGAAATGTAACCCAAATGACAATGTTAAGTTAACGTCTACTATATTCATCTTCTTTTTTGTAGGTTTTTGCTGTGTTATTAGGAGGAATGTCTATATTGACTGGTCATGTAACTGCTGAGCAACTTATTAAGTATGTATTATACTGCAAGTGGTTGATTTATGCAGCCTGGAGGGTGGAAGACAACTTATCAAGCCAGCACCTGTCATCGAAATGGACTACTGGAGTTGGACCACGTATCGGTTGTGCAAGGGAATACCCTCTAAAGCTGCAATATCATGCAATGGAACAAGTAAATTTATCCCCTCGGCTCAAGATGGAACTCCCAAGCCCAAGGGTAATGCATAGTTCTGCAGCAAGGGGTTGAAGAGGACTGACTCAAAGTTTATTGGTTTTTTCCATGGCCTTGACCAAATGCTAGAGATGTGGGAAACTGCTGAGGCCAAAACAGTGAGAGTCACACAAAAAAAAGATGATGCGCCTGAGGAGACCAACCGATTCTTCTACGATGTTGCTTCTTGTAGAAACTTAGGATTCTTCTCTTTCTTTTTTATTGTACATGGAGGATTCTTCTAAAATTTGTTCTTGCTTGTAAGAATTTATTTTTTAAATGAAGTTTCTTGAAGTTTGGGCTTTAAACATGATTGATGTTGTCAATTGAGCATGACTTGGCGTGAATGTAATCTATGAAATGTATTTGCTGCTACTGTTGACTGGTTGATGAGACGTTGACACGTCGGGCTAGGGAAAAAATAGGGGAAATGCTGTCCAATTTTTTCCGGAACTAGCACACTTATACACAATTCAGCCCTCCAAAACCTGTTTCATCCACTTTTATACAGATTCCAAAAATAGAGATGCTGCCCAAATTTTTTCAGAACATCCTATTTATTTAACATGCATAACAGAAAAATGGAAGCTATATGACTAACAAAAAGGACATTCATATTAATTAACATTTCCATAACAAATACGGAACAAGAATGGACAAGAACACAAGATAGGTTCCAAATTGTATTAAGTTGCCACATTCATATTAACATTTCCATTAACCAATTCAGGATTCCCAAAGTGTCAAACATTACTACTACTATCTTCCGAAGTACCAAAAAACATTAATAATACTCCAACAATATGGATTCATCAATGTCATAAGCAACAAAAATAACTATACACATTCATCATTATCCGCCAGAAGCAAACAACTATTCTAAAAAACATGATTGTCCTCGCCAACCTTGCCCTTGAACAGCAAACAGCAAACACGTTCAAAGTCAGCACTTCACTTGAAAGACCATACATGAGTCCAAACTCCAAGTTTTACATATGTCCAATAATCTGGCTATGTACAAACAAAACGATTCATACTGCTCCGGCACATTGTCCCGCACTCCTTATGGCAGACTACTCTTCTTCTTGTCATGCCTCCAAATGATAAAAATAACAAGGCTCATGAGTAGTTGGTTTTGTAGAAGTTTTTGAGGAAGTTGGAGTTAGCCTGATCAACAACAGTGAAGCCCCCGTGTCCTTCTGAAACTCTCCCACTTTGAGCTTGCATGCATGCTACACAAGGGACAACGAAAAGAAAGATATCAAAAGGCAGGACAAGACTAAAAATAGTTCATTCACCAATAGCAAATTTGAAGTTATCTAACATGATGATAAGAATTATATCATTGGCTTAATTTCTGTAATAGAAACAATGCAACCGACTTTTGATTGTCCTCAGCCATTGAAAGAGCTTCAGCAAATGCTAGCACTGCCAATCCTTGTATCTCCTTAGTACCCTTTCATTGCAAAGGTGTTAAACATTAAGCATAGCCACAACTTTTATGCTAACAAGCAAGGATAAAGCCAAGGGGCGTGGACAAAAGCATGCCAAGGATAACGAAGATGGTAATTCTCCAAACTAGAACATGGACACGTTTGGGACCCATCGAATTATGAATACTATTAAATCCATAGCTGTATCTTCGGAAACCATATAAAAGCCAACCCCCCCAACCAAGCTTTATGCCCCAACCAAGGAAGAAAAACAAGGGTGGTCAAGATATAAAATAAAATAAAAAAAGTCAGACACACATTTGGGTTTCTACCGATACATGTCCGGAGAGGATTGTGTCGTGTCCAACAAGTGTCAGACATGGATACATGAAGCAGGTAGATGTGTCCATGGTTCTTAGTTTTCAAGGACGTAATGATAATTCTCAAACTAGTTCAAAACAAAAAAAATTCCATCAATAATTTCACCTGGATTGTGCATGTCTTCCCACCTCCAGTAGCTCCAAATGCAATTATTCCTACATTTTGGCCATCAAAAACCCTTGAAATCAGTGGCTTTATTTCCCTTGCAAATATTACGCTATTATCTTCATTACCACGAGGAATTCACATTGTTTTCCTTCTTCTGCAGAATAGATCAAACAGAGACCCAAAATAAAAAAAAAAGGCCCAAATCAGCAGTAAACAAACACATATTCAATCTGAACCTAAAACCCAATTATCAAATTACAATTATTTAACACACAAATATACATAATCATGTGTGCAAATCAGCAGGAAACGATCACAGTTTCAAAATCAAATTAAAACCTAACTTTCGAAACACAAATGTCTCCAAATATATGTGATTATGTGTGAATCAAAAGATGTAGCGAGAGAGAAGACTCACGGAGGAGAGAGGAGAAGCGGGAGGGATGGAAGGAGTTGAATCTGAGCTCGTCATTTGGAGAGAGGAGAAATCGAGTTCTAGGGTTTTGTAGGGGTGACGTTTGATCTATTCTGTCTTCTGTGTCAGAACGTGTTAGCGGTGGCGGCGGCGGTCGCCGGAGGTGGAGAGGGAGGCCGGAGATCTGGGTCGCCGGTGGTGCTGGTGGATGGGTGGGTGGTGGCGCCCTCTCTCTCTCTCTCTCTCTCTGGTGGACCGAAATGTGGGAGGGGGAGGGAGGAGAACTGGGTTTTCAAAAAAATTCAGTTTTTTTTTTTGCTGGGTTAAATGAGTGGGACCCAGGGTGGGTCCCACTGCCACATCAGCTGTTGGAGCTGGTTTGGAACCCAGTGTTGTAAACGTATCATTTTTGTTTTTACTTTTGATTTTTTTATCCCTCTCTGCTATATACTTTTTCTGACTTTAACAGTCACTTCGGGGAAACCGAACATGAATCGGTCCTCAAAACCGATTTGGAAACCCCGGTGAAACACGGGCTACTTGTTTGACCAACATGTCGGATTTGGAAACCCCAACCGAATTGGACCTATTGGAGAGTGCCTAATTAGTTACTCCCTTCGTCTGGATTTATTTGTCCCATTTTTTATTTATACCTGTTCCAATTTGATTGTCCAATTCCAAAATCAATAGATTGGGTTATGTAAATTTCCAAATTAATGGATCATGTTAGGTTTATTGGCGATTTCCGGGTTTGTCAAACCACTTTTGTTTGTAATGGGATTGGGTAGTTGAATTCTAAGTGTTTGAGTCTAGATACTCCACTCTTGTGCTTCGAAGCTTCATTGACAAGATTGATGCCGCACCACGCTTTTTGATGCTCTTCCGGGAAGGTATATTCATGCATCGAACATGTGCATATGTTTTCACAAATGCGGCTTTCAATTTTCATGATTCATGCTTCCATTTCATGTCTTAGGAGAGTGCATTGGCATTTGCATGAAATTCACACTTTTGGTTAAGGCATTGTATTGGCAGCATTCTAGCGTTTCCTAGCGTCTGCTGCTGTTTTTGTGTGATGGTCTTTATTGGACATGTGTCTAGATCTTGACCGTTCATGTTTTTCAAAGAGCGCTGGACAAGCGTTAGCACGCGTCAGATGACGCTCCTGAGATTAAGACATGTGTACAAATCTTGACCGTCCATTTCTTGAAGAGGGCTGGATAAGCGTTAGCACGCGTCAGTTGACGCTCCTGTGTCCTCTTCTCATTGGTTATCTTTGGGAGCACGAAAATCACACATATAAAAGCCATTTTTCTCTCATTCTAGGGCAGACATTCATTGGAAAAATCAGCCCCCTTTTTAGAGAGAGAGTGTCTCCTTCTTCCCTTTGTGGAACTTGATGTTCTTGGTGGGTTGAGCTTGCTCTTCTCATCTTTCTTCAATCTAGAGTCTTCCTCTCCATGGATCTACTCTAGATTGATTTTGTTTTTCTAAAATCTTCATAAAAATCATATCTTTCATACATCATGTTGTGTTGCCTACATATCTACATGGCCGGATGATCCGGAGCCGTCTTTGATACGGAGATCGAGGGGTGTTGGACTCGTGGAGGCTATGGAATCAAGAAGGGGCTCGGAGAGCTAAGTCAAGGAGTGGAGTTAGGAGTAGCTTGGGGCAAGTTGGTAATTCCTACTCTTGTAACTCTTGATTTAACCTTTTGATTTATAGCAATTAGTAGATTAGGCAGTGGTTTTATGCTTAGGGTATTTAGACCCTAAGTAGTTTCCACGTATATCCTCGTGTTTTGTCTCATTAGTTTAATTACTCTATATCGAACTTGTTGAGTTGTTTGATTTGCCATGGTGAATGATTAAATTGGTTGAAATGGAAGTGGTTTATTTTTAAAGTGGTCGTCCTATTCACCCCCTCTAGGACTTGTAGTGCTTTGCATAATTTCAGATCAGATTTGATTTCCTTAATAAGTTGGAAACCCGAAACTAAACAAACAAATTGGGACGGACGGTATATAATGCATATGATTATCATGTCCTACCCTTTAATTTTAACGCTTCTCACCGACAAACTCCTCCTTCCTATTGCCATTCTCCTAAACTGATAAGGGTTTGCATTGTTTGACAATTGAAACATTGACGATTGAAAAGAGAGGATAAATTATAAAATCTCTCGTTGATATGTTACATCCGGTCTGTGAAATAGAAGAAAATTTTCAGTGCCAAGTGGATATGACAATGCCAGGTGGCGCCTGTCGGCTCATCCGGGTCGTTCATCTGTATTTTGGACGACCAAGATCTGTTGGAGTAAATTTACACCTCAAAATTACAAAAATGCTACTGAACAATCCCAACAAATCTGGACCGTCCGAAATACGGATGGGCGGCCCAGATGAACCGACGGGCACCACATGGCGATGCTAGCTGGTTCCCATTCGGCACTGAAAAATTTTCCAACAGAATTTTAGAGCTCAATAGGATATGCTTTAAGGTTGTTGTAGGGAAAAAAAAAACTACGAAAATTACCTTGATCATAGACTACCGTGTTCACCACTATCAGCGGTGGCTCTACCGTATGGTCAGTCGTGCATACAAATACGTCTACTTCCGGCCGAACCTTTTCGTACCTGTAAATTTACAATCACAACAAGAAACTTGCTGTAAAACGAATAAAACATAAAATTGTAGACAGAGATTTCAAGAGTCCGGTAACAGTTAACCAACTGGGACAAGCTCAGTTGACCAGAATTCTGGTTTCTCGCTAGCTAGGAGGTTGAGAGAGAGAGAGAGAGAGAGAGAGAGAAGGGACCTTTGAGATAGCCTGTCTTTGAAGGTGTAACGATAGACGGGATTCCATCGAGCAGATTGAGTGAGGAGCCAGTAGAGAGTGAACCAGAGCTCTGAAATGAACATACCGATCCAAATCCATGTTTCGACTCCACCTTGTGAAGGTAAATGAATCACTCTGTAAGCAAATATCAAACGTAGTCCAATGAATACTGAAGCAAAATAGAATTTGTAAGCTAGGCGTCTCTTTGCTGCCTTTGTTTCAAAGAGAGGTACATAATCGTTATTCTTCATCTCTCTCTCTCTCTCTCTCTCTCTCTGTGTGGAGTGCAGGAATATGTAGCATGTATGGGAAGTGTATTGGAGAATATTTGGCCTTAGATATTGTTTTTCAACATGTGATGTTATATAAATGCAGCTAGTTAAGAGACAGGGGCGGCCCCATGTAGGGGCAAGGGGGGCAGGCGGGCAGCTGACCCCCTGAGTCGGAAATCTTCTATGGGATATGCATATTTTTTTTGTTATTTTTGTAATTTTGCCTCACAGGAGTATATTTTGTTGTCTTTACGTTGTGATCATTGCTCCCAAAAATTCACTTTCCCCAAATGTGCTAGAAATATTTACAACATTACTCAAATAATTCACCGAATCTCCCCTGCTTTTTTTCTTTTTTGGTGATTGCACTATTTTAACACACTCCTCCCAGGAAAAAAAAGTGGAGTATAGCCACATTTCATCATTGTAGATTATTGACCCCCTAATGATAAATCATGTATGTAATGTTACGGAAATGTTTTAGTCCTTAAAACAATTCTAGAACTCGGAATAACCTTTTTAATGCATTGAAAACTCTACCAGTTTGCTTCCAAATTCTTGTAATGTTTTGCGCAGTGATTGATTGGGTGTTGGAGATTTATTCACGGGACAGCCGTGAATAAGTTAATTTCTTTTATGATATGGCGAAATATAGATTTGAAAATGATATGTGGGTCAGTAGGGCTGCAAACGAACCGAGCTGCTCGCGAGTAACTCGTGACTCGGCTCGGTTCAATAAGTAAACGAGCCGAGCTTGTGCTCGATTTTGAGGCTTGTTTAGTTAACGAGCTTACTAAAGCTCGGCTCGGCTCGCAAAAGTTCGGCTCAATTGCATATGTTGGGGTGCAGATAAACCTGAAGGTAGCGCTACCAAGATTTTGGGGTAGCGCTACCGAGGACCTAATTTTTAGACAGAGCGTTTTGTAGCGCTACAGGTGTTTCCCTGTAGCGCTACCGAGAGCCTTAAAATGTTACTTTTAGGGTTTTGGCCGGCTGCGTGTTTTGTAAGATCGAAAATCAGTTTTTCCAGAGCGTGAAAAATAGAGAGAGGCGAGAGAAAACCAATCTCAGAGAGATTGTGAGAAGACTTGTACTCCTTGATTCGATTTCATAGTGGACTGGTGTGGCTCCCGTGGTTTTTCCTCACGTTGAGGTTTTCCACGTATATCTTGTGTCTCGTTTTTCTTTCCGGTTTTCATTACGCACTTATTTGCTTGTCTTTTTCTGTGATTCATTGTTCCCAAGATCCGTAGGAGCGTTGTAGGATTGAACAGGTGTTCGAGATAAAATTCATAACAGCATAGAGTCGGCTCGTTAAGGGCTCGGATTGTTTATGACCGAGCCGAGCTCGAACACTACAAAGCTCGGCTCGGCTCGGCTCATTTGCACCCCTATGTGGGTGTACCTTCCACTGTCCTTTTGCAATTCTTTTTTCATGGGTTTTTTTTTTAGGAAAATAATTTTCACACTTTTTTTTTACTTTTACAATTGAACATATATATATATTTTGTTTTTTAATAAAATATTATACATAAAAGTACAATGTGCAATTATCAAAAGAAGAGGTGTGCCCAAAGGATTCCCTTTCTTCAACTAACCTTGACCACTAATCTTATCTGATGTGATTTTTTTTTTTGGTACACAAGAGGGCCTAGACCCTAAGAAACATAAACACTTGCCGCAGTAGCTCGAGGTACTCCAAGACCATCACGGCCGTTGCATAAATCATCTAGCACTTCTAGTGGCGCTTGATCAAACACTTGCTCCCCTCGATCCAACTGAAGACCCAATCTAGCTAGATTATGTGCACAACTATTTGTCTCTCTCCAACCAAAAATTAAATCACAAGTCCATCCCATCTTCAGTTGCTCACTGGTCAACTTAGTTAGATTATAGTTAAGATCAAAGGAATGCTGATTCGAAATCGCCAAGAGAGCCACTTGCGAATCCGTTTCCAACACTACATGGCGCAACCCCAAATCCTACGCAAGTTTGAGACCTCTCCAAATACCCCAAAGTTTAGCCCTTAGAGCATCCACATTCCCAATTCTACAAGCAAAACCCCCAATCCAATTCCCACCATCATCACGAATTACCACTCCCGCCGAGGCACGTCTTGAAGTTCCATTAGAGGCGCCATCAACATTGACTTTAAGAACACCGCTGGGGGAGCTTGCCACTTCACCATAACCCTTTTACTATTAAGAGTTTGTTGGAAGGCTAGAGCCTCAAATACTTCGGCCACTGAACGACGAATCTCCGATATTGGCTCACGGGAATATACGAACTCCGGATCCCACATTCGCTTATTCCGCCAGTACCATATCTTGTCCAAAGCCGCCGCAAATATAGTGTCCCATCCCTTGCCTTCAAGTCTAGACCAGGGAGGATTAGCAAGGTTCCTATCAATCCATTGTTGACTAGGAAGTGAGAGAAACTCTTTCCAAAATTCCACTTTCACAATACCTTTACACAAAGTTTTTTGTGATTGAAAGTACTACTTTATCATGTCTTGGGCATGTTGTGTTTTACTTTCATTTTTTTTCTTTTTGTTTTTTGTTTTTTTTTACGATCGGTCATAACCCCCAGTGGCCCCAAGTGTTTTACTCGCAATGAGAATTGGACTTGAGACTTTAGGTGGGAGCAAACTCCTAAGTCAAGACCACTTTGCCAACCCCTTAGCTTAATTTTCTTACCGTGTTGCCCATCTGTCGCTTTTGGCTAGAGCTGGGGGAACACCTGTTTTAAACTAAAACACTTGCATTTACTTGAGGGAAGCATTTCTGCTGGAAGGAAAAACCAAGATGAACTTCCTTTGATATAGGGGAATACCTTAAACAACTTTCCTCTCCTTCTCCCTTGGCTAAAAACTCTAGGCTATATTTAGTTTTCTTCTCTAAAAACTCATTTTTGAGTTTCTTTGACCCTTCGCAATTCGTGTTTTTTCGTGTTTCAGAAGTTCATTGTCTCTGTTTCTGGGACTCTGCCCATTTGTGATGTACACATCTGTCCCTTTGTGAAGCACACAATAGATTGAACCTAAGAGCATGCAGATAATATGGAGTTATATGTGATCTAACTTAGTGCTATTGATTAAGGAATGAACCCAATCTTGATTGCGAAATTGAAGAAATTGAGATATTATCATTATTATTATTATTATTATTATTATTATTATTATTATTATTATTATTATTATTATTATTATTATTATTATTATTATTATTATTATTATTATTATATTTTTTAGATAATCAGATGTCTGGAACAGTTTGCTCGCACATCAACTTATTCCGGAGCCTAGAAGATAACGACCAGGCATAACTCCTAGTGGCCCCGAGATTTGGAATGATTGACCTCTGTGAAATTCGAACATGTGATCTCATGATCAAACACTTGCAATTGAGATAATATTTAGAACTAGTGTCAATACCTTATCGAGTTTTGTCAATTGACTAATATAGATTAGTTTAAACTTTCCATTATTTTGATGGGACTTAGCATGTTGCAGGCTGATTGTGAAGGTGGGACACTCCTTGTTTTATGAAGGTGAAGTTCTTCTGTTGTGTTGCATTACCTGCTAGCTGTTGTGTAGTCATTTCCCTGGTGTGCAATCTTCCTTTCAACTTGGGCCGGCTCCAAACGAACCGGGTTGCTTGCGAGCAGTTCGAGGCTCGGCTCATTCAAAAAAATCGAACCGAGCTCGAGTTTTAGGCTCGTGTAGTCGTGTAGTAATGAGCAGATCTCAATAATCTGAGGCTCGGCTCAACTCTACTTGAAAAAGCTCGGCTCATTTGTATAGGTTTAGTCATTTATATGGGCTCGTTTGGTTCGAGTTTTAGGCTCATTTAGTTTTTTTGAACGGCAAAAAAGAATTTTATTAATCAAATATCAAAGATACAAGATTAAACGGGGCAAGTGAAAAACATCAAAGCGAGGAGCGGCATACCAACAAGGTTGGCACCCCACCCGATGGCAAATCATATGCCTCTCGAGACCCAAAAGATTGGGAGGTTGACAAGAAGACAACCAACCAAACAAACGAAAACAACCTACTCCCACACCTAAACCCCAACACTAAAACTCCGAAAAGATACAAAGAGAGCAAAAGTCCAAGAAACACCAAAACACCCCAGAGAAGTAGAACCACACCACCTAAGCAAAACAAAATATGCAAAGCCATGGTTAAACAATCAGCCTACAGGAGACGGCCTAAACCTTCCAAATACAGCAGCCTTCTAACCTTCTTCAAGAGCATTTCCAATTAGCTTCATAACCTTCTTCAAGAGCATGTACAGATTCCATAAAAGTAGCAGCATAATATGACCACACTTCCCACGCAAATAGAATTAATGAAGTTCATGAAACAAACCATAACCACACAATTGCTTCAACAACTTCTTGATTCTTCACCTTTTCACCTTCTTATAGAGACCCCAAATGTTCCAAGACAGAATCTATATCAAATAGAAGACCATGATGCCTTAACAAAATTCTTTTACGTAGAGGTTTAGAGATGACAATCAGCCCTCATATTATCCTGTGCTCTTAGTTCGGCAATTTTGCTGATAACCTCTTCCTCATTACCATCATAACTCATGTAAAGCTTGTTGACCTCCCAAATAGCTTGAGCTTCATCCAAAAGGATTTTATTCCTGTTGTTGATACCATTTGATGAAATGGATGCCGACAATGCAGCAGCAGCAACTGCTGATCTGAATAGAACACATTTCTTACCACCTTTTTTAGAGCCTTGTTTTAACTTTGGGAGACCAAGTATTTCATTAATGGTTTTTCTCTTCTTTTTGCCTTTAACACCCTTAATTGCAGCTTGGATTGAAGCTTGATTTTCTTCCACAAGGTTGTCTACATGAGGCCCATCATTCTCTGCTTCATACGGAATTAGAACATGATCACCATCAGCATTCATAGCTTCTTCATTTAATTCCAGCTGCATAGAAGTTGCAATTTTATTTTCTTCATTAACATCATAATTATCCTTCTGCCCAATGGGTCCAAGCCCGTCCACTTTATTCCCACAGACCTCGCTGAATTTTGGCCCAAAAACTAAATTTTCTTCCCCAACATTATTTGACCCAAGGCCCAACAGAGTATTCCCACCTTCTTCAATTAATTTTTGATGCACGCCCTCGCTAATTTCTCCTTCTTCCAAGCTATTTGTCTTGGGACTTGATAATTGGATTGGAAGAGCCTCCCTCCTCGTGCATGCATCCCACTCAGCCGCCAATTCCTCCACCAACTTCACCACATTAGAATCCTCTACACGAGAAACATCATTAGAAATGCACCTCTCCTTTCGACTGTCCCCCAAATCCCTTTGATCCACGTCACGTCTACTGTTAGCCTCGTCGAAAGAATCCGCTACCGAGTCAGTTCCCTTAGCCAACTTGGAAGACTCAGACCTGGTTGACTCAGTGGAGTCGAGATTGCAGAAAGAGCAATGGCCATGAATAACCACTTGTTCCTCCACAACTCTAACGTTAAATGGATTGCCTTTCACCACAACTTGAATGACTTCATCGATTCTATCCCATTTTTCCGTTGAAATCATCACTTTGCCTGCTGCGAAAGATAAACCTTTAGTTGTTGCTTCATCCATCTCTATGACTTCCCCCCAAAGTTGAGCAATTTTTTTGAACGTCAATGCATTCCAGCCATGGAGAGGGACCCCATAACATGAGATCCAAATATTCCTTCTATGCACCTCTTGAATTTCTGGACTCCATTTTTTGATTTCGTTGAACCAATTATGTAGCCAACATAGTTCTCCGTCAAATACAGATTGCAATTGATCAGATGATACAAAGGTGAGAACAACCCACAAACCTCCCATATCCTTCACTTCAATCTGGGGCACACCTTTGCAATGAAGGGCCTCTCTAATGGATTCCATCGCTGTAGAAGATTTCAATTTAGCAACTGCGCTTCTCGAAAGCCATTCATTACCAAGAGTATCGATAATGATACGTCTAGGCTCCACTTTGTGTTTTCCCACTACCACCTCAGCAAATGACTTCCCAACTACCTTCCCAGAAAATACCCCACCTTTGTTGATCTCCTTAACTGCCCGTTTCGCATTCTCCATTTTCCTTGCATCATTGGGAGATCCATACTGAATACCACCCTGATATCGTAGCTTTCTTTGATCCTTAAAAGCAGCAAACTTCACAAAGAGTTTTCTATCTTCAATCCAAATGCCATTGGCTTTAGAAATTGCCACATCCGCCGACGTAGCACAGTTATACCGAATAAACCCAAATCTCCTATTTGTGACTTTGCTACATTTAGAAGGAATAAAAGCATCTTTAACAACCCCAAATCTGTTGAAAAAATTCCTAAACCAGTGAATACCAACATCCACAGGGAGATTGTCGACGAAAAGAGTGAAAGACTCTGACCCATCCCTTTCCATAACCACGACAAAATCAAAACAGAAACAGCAGCAGAGAAAATAGCAGCCCAAAACGAACAGCAACAGGAAAGCGTACCCAGCGCAAAGGAAGAGCAAAACGAACACAGATGCCAATATATGGAAGAATCGAGAAAATACCTTGTACAATGCCGGACTGGACAATCAAACAGCAAAACGAAGAAGCAGATCCAAAAGGTAGGCGAAGCAGAGGAAGGGATGAGGTTGAGAGAGAGAAAAAGGGAGGGGTGGATGAAAGCAGGACAGAGAAAGCGGCGTGGATAAGGCCGGCCGGCGCCGGCCACCGGTGAGGCCGCACAGGGAGAAGGGGAAGGGGTTAGGGTTTCATGGGTTTAGGCTCATTTAGTTAATGAGCCGACCTCAAGCACCACAAAGCTCGGCTCGGCTGGTTTGCGCCCCTACTTTGAACTTAATAGCCATTGTTTTATCCAATAGAATGCTGCATCAAATACTACTAAGAAATACTAGTGTTGATCCATATTTTCATCTGTCTTCACATTTGAGCCCTGTACTCAGTGAAGGCTACAGAATAAATATTCGCCTTACAGAAATGATAGGTTTTCCTAGAAATGTAATTGAAATAGTTATACTGGAACCTTTGCATCACAGAGATAGTAACCTAATACAGGAGGGCTATTGTATGAGCTAGGATAGCGATGCTAATTGCTTGGTACGCGACAGTGGAGGGCATGCGGCCGTTGTCCTTCCGAAAGAAGAGGCCTTCATAGACAGGTAAATTGATAATCACCAGTAACCCACATAGCAGCATTTGCAATGCCAACTTATCAAAAACCCTTGACTGTGAATCCATGATAACCATCTTTAGTGCACCAATGAAGCTGAGGAGGTTGGCTATTGAGAGTGTTGCCAATATACTAAACATAGGCGAAGGGGCGCCAAACTCCATGACCTCTTTTTCATATCTCAAGGACAGATCCTCATCAGCCACCTTTGATGTGACAACGAAACCTGAATTCGCGAACCCTAATAGCTTCAAGATAGTTTCGGTGAAGGCAAATAAGTAGGAAGTTGTTCTTTTGTACAACCACATCCTTTGATCATTCCACCATTCTTGAAATGTTCCCCCACACCAGAGTAACTCGCCTAAGTTGTACGCGTATTTTGCAACGATGACATACAGAAAAGGCAGGACCCAGGGGCTTGACACCTGTGGCCATAAGATGATTCAATTTTCTCTATTAGCATTGTTCAGCTAGGTTTTTTGCTACAGTTTATAGAGAACTTTCAACATACTTAGGAAAATATGTACTGTTTTATGCTAATGGAGGAAAATAGTTTTTTTTTTTCCTAGGATAATTACAAGGAATTTTCTTTACTGAGATGGAGTACACTTGATAGTGCATTGTGAAATTTGCAAATTGCAGGACTAATATTACTAGGTTATGAGATATAGCGGGAATGCATGGTCGATTAAGAACGAGAACACACAAACACAAGTTTTGGAAAGTTGAGCTCCATACCTTTGGGAACAAAGTGAGTCCTTTGTGGATACAAAAAGACGGTACAACAACGTAGTACAGGGTAGCCAAGCAGTTGGGAGCCCATAGCAGGTAGACGCAGTATGACATTTGAAGTTGTAGGGGGATTTTTCCATGCCCATAAACAAAAGGGCAGTATTTTGAGAGAAAGATCTGGAGATTTCCTTCTGACCATCTCTTGTTTTGTACAAGTGTCTGCAACAAAGTTGTGGGAGCAAGTCCTAGAAATCCTTTCCTTTCTGGATTGCAATTCACTGATCTCCACCCTCTACATTGTATACATAACCCTGTAAGCACGTCTTCTACTGGACACCCGTACTTCAGTCCCATCTGTAGAATGAGTTTGTATTACAGAATACATGTAAATGGGAAAGCAAGTCTACAGATAAAACACTTCACACCACATTGTTGACACCATGCTAATGTGGCACTACTTCATCGTCAAACGAGTGAATTGCTATTTTCAATCTCGTATGAAACAATGCATACTGGCATGCTGTGCAAAGTGTTGCGTAGAATTTCCTTGGACAGAATGTGTTTTGTTGTGTGTGTGTGATATATATATATCTCTCTCTCTCTCTATATATATATATATATATATATATATATATATATATAGAGAGAGAGAGAGAGAGAGAGAGAGAGAGAGAGAGAGGACCTCCTTTCCCCATTCGGTGTTCTCTTCATAGCTGCAACTAGCAAGAGTTTTGCAGGTTTCTTCAAGCACCTTTGCACTCTCTTCAGCCCTTTTGTCATTCTCCGTCCACCATTCAATTTTGCAATCTTTTTCATACTTCTTCCCGCAGAGGGTATCTCTCCTATGAAAGCACCCGGTACCAATATAAAGAGGTCCTCCATTACCATCCGAACCTCGATGCTCCACCTTGAAAGTTGTCAATATTAGAATTATCCAAAGTGTCCTACTCCAACAACTATCATTATTCCAGTTTTTGAATTTTGTTAATGCTCACCTCCGTAATTACCCTCAAGGAAGTGTCATAAATATCATTCTTTGTGATATTATTAAAACTCTGTGGAAACTGTACAAATGCAATCCTCTCACCCTCCTCCTCATCCATGAGAAAGCACAGAGCATCTCTTAGCGACTCGGAGTTGTTTGAATACATGTCGCAATCCACTGTAAGGATGACCAGACCGTTGCTTATCCGTGATGACACCCTTAACTAAGTACATCACAACATCACATAGGAAGCACAAAATAACAGAATTAGTTTTGACTTGATTATTGTAGAGGGTATGTGGCTGGCTCGAGCATATGTTCAAAGCATTCAAGTGAACCCTTTGAACTGCCGAATACTATCAGGAAGAGTTTAATACATTGTAGTTTGTATGTACTTTGTCAGAAGTAATTGTTAGCCCTTTCTTATTGAAGTACCCATAGCTCTTTGAGCTAATGAAGTTTTTAAATTTTTTTGACTACTTAACCAGATAACAGATCAATGTATGTAAGAATCATTGTCATCAATTGTAAATATAATGTATTCCACATGATCCCATCACTACTTTTGCAACCTTAATTATATTTTGGAACGGCCGAGATTCATCATTGCACTTCGAACATTCTAACTTTCCACAATTACCCTTTGTATAGACATCATCATTACACTTTTTCCAACTAACTTTCCAAAAAAGAATCTACTCAAAAGGGAAAATTTGAAAGTTTACTGAATTTACCCACTGAACTTTTTCAAATAGGCACTTATTAAGGGACAATCTAAAATAAAATAGTGGAAGTGGACCATAAAAAAAGGGCGGAGGGAGTATATGAAAGTTGTTTTTACTTGCATTTGGGAAGTAGTATATTGAACTTTGACGAGTTATGGGATGGACAATGTTGTGGAACTCAATTGAAAGGTGTATTTAGATTTGCATTTACAAGGTGAGAAGCTAGATATCAGCCATACTTAATTTCCCGAATCAGTCTTTCAAAGGATACGTTTGAACTTGATTTAGGCACACAAACATACAAACAAACACATACACGCAAACAAACACATACTGAACAAATGATGATTTTTATGCATCATCATTTGTTCAGTATGTGTTTGTTTGCGTGTATGTGTGCATACATACGTGTAAGATGGCTTACAAGAGCATTCAGGGCCCCTGTTTTGAAGTTATGGTGATATTGCGGTCTCTTCTCGCGTGCCAAGTATACCAGAGTTGGCAAAGTTTGTTCTTCAATATCCACAGCACTAGGGTCTCTCCCATCAATGAGTATCTGTGAAGTTTGGAAAAAAACTAGCATCAGAATTCCTCTACGTCTTTTGTTTGATTGTTCTTTTTTAGTACTAACTTTCTAGTAATAATACAGCAAATCATTATGTGAAGCAGAGCAAAATGTACTTGAAGAATGGTGGGATGGTCGCGTCTGCTTGAAACCAAATCCCACTCCTGGAAGCCTTTGTGCTTTTTTCGTGCTGCTTCTGGAACTCGGCCTGAATTCGAAGCATTATCCATCCGCTCCTTCATATCTTCATATAGTTTCTATGAAGAGAGAACGAATTGTTACAATCAACATTAACGAAAGAGTGGACAACGAATGTTAGTGGGAATCCAAAGTTTAGTCCATTATATGCAGGTGGTATGCAAGGGATCAGTTGGAGATTGCCGCGATAGACTAGACTTTACGTACGTTTCCTCTTGCACTGTTCCATCTGTAGGGTTTTTTGAACATTTCTTCCTTAGTCATTTTCGTTCCAAGACAGAGCTTAAGGAATCTGAGATCCTCTCCTGCGATTTCTTTAGTGAAGTAAAATTGAACTCACCATGGTCTCATTCAATGATTTAAATCGTTCGTTTTGTAGCTATTGATCGTGTGTAACTCTCCCTTTATGCCAAAAATGTGTAGTTCAATCACACAAAAAATTAGATTGATCAGAATTCAGACATCAATATCCATTTGAATGAACACATTTGTCTTAAAAGCAATGACTAGTGAGAGTCTAGCTAGCTATCCATTGTCTAAGAGTCTACTATAATTTGATCAACAAAAGGAACATATCAGGTCTCATTTTAACCCTAGTGGTTAGTTTGGTGGATAAGTCCTGAGATCTTAGTAATTTAGTCCCTCTTCAGGTTTCATGTTCGAAACCTCTCAGGTGCTATCAACTCTTTTAGGGTCAACTCAAACAGAACTTTGCTTGATCACGAGATGCTTTTGAACAACTACGATTTACTCTCTATGGCTTTAGAAAAATCAAAGGATTTTTCATAACAAGGCAGTACCTAACTAAGTAACTGGTAGTTGAGAAAATAGTTGCTATTATCAGAGATTACATGTGCTCTATTAAAATGTGGACCCATTTGTCCAGAATAAGGCTCTATGCCTTGAATGGGGAATTCCGTAAAATGTGGCATTTTCCAAAGGCCAGCATTGAGAGGCTTAAAACAAACTTTTTATGAGTTTTGAGGGAACCGGGGAGGTGTTGTAGCGTGCTGTGCGGCTCATTTCTGTGCCGCGCCGGCACCGTTACAACGATGGGAGACGTCCACCATGTAGAGCTCGTCGAGTACTACAAATGTTCCAAAAATCAACCCGATCGGATATCGTTAAGTGCTTCATCGGAACAAAAATAAGTTGAAAAAAATTGGAACACATGTCTTGAAACACGGGATGAAAACCATTGAAAGCATTTTTTTTCCGACTTATTGCGTTCCGATGAGACACTTAACGATATCCGATTGAGTTGATTTTTGGTACACTTATAGTACTCGATGAGCTCTACGCGGTGGACGTCTCCGATCGTCGGAACGGTGCCTGCGCGACGCCGAAATGGGCCCGCGCAGCACGCTGCGCAACACCCCTTGTTTCTAGTTTGAGAGACTTAAAGCAAACTTTTTAAAATGAGCCCTCAATTTACTTTACATAGTTAAAAGTACTTGAGGGAAAAAACTTTCATCTGAAAGTCATTACAATTATTTGAGAGCATAAGTATATAAAATCGATGATCGTACAATATACAAAAAAACTTTTAATTCCAATATAAGTTCTTTTCATCAATATCGGAAAGCTCATCTTTTTTCATAATATCTTCAAAGATGTGGACGATAGGACATTAGCTTTTCATCAACAACAAAAGGAAAATAGTTGGTATAGGTGAGAATTGTTCACTTCACATTTCCAAAAAAAATTTCAAAAAGATTCTTTCCCTCTCTCTCATTTCTCTAATGATTAATCATTATTCTCATTTCCCTCTATCTCTCTCCAATTATTACACATCTCTCTAATTATTACTTTTTCCAAAAACTCATCCAACACTATCTTTAAAATATTTCTCCAAATATTCCTCTCAAAACTCTCAACCAAACACAACGAATATTCTCGATGATATTTTAAATTCCTTTATGACACTCAAGCCTCCCTTAGGTTTTTAAAATAACACATTAGGGGACAAGTTATATCATGTTCAAGCTTGGGCCCCTTTCACTTGGGCTTTATTTTAAATTGGGCCCTTAAAATTATTAGACAAATTAACTTTAAATTTTTTATTTTTTTTTATTTTTTATAATGAACGAAAAAAAAACTTTAAATTTTTTATATAGGCCTAATTACTATAGGCACATATAGAATTGGGCCCTCCAAAATAAGTCAATTTTTTGGGACTTAAAGCAATGGCTATACGAGCTTTAGCTCAGAGCCGGCTATGCTCTCTCACAACACATCAGTTCAATCAGTCAATTTATGGAACAAAGCAAAAAACACACATATACAAAAAAGTTTTGAGGAACGTCACCACTTCACTTTAATGGAGTGCAATTTTGTTTACCCTCCCTAAAAGAGGATGAACTATACCTTCCCTCCTATAGTCCTATTGGTTGGAATGGTATAGATCACACCCTTGCTATACACTTTTTGGTAAGGATGACATCACTTTATGATGGGATGACATGTTATCCCACTAAAGAGTGATGTCATCCTTACCAAAAAGTGTAGCAAGGGTGAGACCTATATCATTTTGTGAACATTATCCTCCCTCAGACAATTAATATGCATATGAGAGACAACGATGCACGATTTGAATTGATCTTTAATTTGTTCTGCATTTGAACACTACAAGGAAGGAAATGGGGCGGGTGCTGTGCACTCCCTCGGCCGTTGGATCGTGTTTTGGACGGCTCTGATGTGTTTTGATTTTTTACTGTAAAAAAAAAATCAAAATTAAAGGATAATTGCCGAACGCATCCGAACCGTCCAAAACTCGATCCAACGGCCGAGGGGTGCACAACACGGCTGTGCACAACACCTCCCCAAGTCCTACAAGGAAAAACATGTTCGGTGACATGTAAAAATGTCGCCAAAGTCCAAATGTAACATCATCATAAAATTAGATTGCAATAACCAATCATTATTCTATTTTCGCATAATATCACTATGTCACTATGCCAAAAATACTAGTAGAATTATTCCGAATTAATTTCATAAAAAGATTATTTGAAAATTCTAAACTCGCATAAAAAGATTCCATCAGAAACTTTTCAACAAAAATTAACCACAACCATGGACTTATTTGCATGAACGAAATCCTTCTGAGTTTTCGCTTTCCAATTAGCTTTGAAAGGACAAATAAAAAATGGGGCCCGTTGTGGTCCGTGGTAGTTTTACTCGTTAAAGCGACTTCAATTTTGTAATGAATGCCATTTATTACGTGTCTTTGGTTATTACTCCTTTGATTTTTTTACACTTATCTCCCTCGGATAAGTATCCACAAGTTCTGTACCTTGATCGTCGACCACTCTTCAGCCTTGACAGGATCATCAATATTAACTGGTTGTAGAACTGTTGAAAAATAAGCCTCGGGCGACCTCGGTTCGATCTTGAATTTCTTGCAAAATGGTAGCCAGTACTTGGAGATGCGAGAAGCCTCTAACAGAGCATGAAACATCAGCTCAGACCCTCCATCGTCAGAAAGATAGACACTCAGCTTCTCCCTCGGGTAATCGTAAGCCATGACCGATAAAACCGTGTTCACCACCATTAGTGGTGGCTCCACCGTATGGTCAGCCGTGCAAACGAATACGTCTACCTTCGGCAGAACCTTTTCGTATCTGTAAATTTTCAATCATACGTAATGACCAACAAGTTGTAGAACTCAAACACACACACACACACACACAGTTTTCAGTCAAGTAACTGGGACTAGCTCAGCTGACCAGAACTTTCTGATCAGGCTGAGAATTCAAGTTCAAGTATTGCAGTGGACTCTTCTAAAAAAAATACTACGGTCTCCTAGCGTAAAGGGGAGAGAAAGAAAGAGAGAAGACCTTTGAGAGAGCCTATCTTTGAAGGTGTAACGATAGACCGGATTCCATCGAGCAGATTGAGTGACGATCCAGTAGAGAGTGAACCAGAGCTCTGACATGAACATACCGATCCAAATCGATGTTTCGAGTACTCCACCTTGTGAAGGTAAATGAATCACTCTGTAAGCAAATATCAGACATATTCCAATGACTACTGAAGCAAAATAAACTTTGTAAGCTAGGCGTCCCTTTGCTGCCTTTGTTTCAAAGAGAGGGAGATAATTTTCTTTCTTCATCTCTCTCTCGAGTGCAGGAATGTATGGGAAGTGTATATTAGGGTATATATGTGGCCTTAAATAGAGCTAGCGTGTTGAGAAACGCACCTTGAAACAATTTGAGTGCAATTTGTTGCCACGTCGATCGACTCAATGTTTGGTCAAGTGAACATATATGAGACAATAATACTATAAGTATTAGTTCTCTATATATTGAAATCACTTTCCCAAGCAACTCGCAAAGTCGCTAAGTGGATTTGATAAATAAAGCACGCTAGCGAGAAAATGAAGCAAGCGGCGCGAGCTCATCTAAGCGGGTAGATGAGTGGGTTCGATAGAAGGTCTGGTAAGACGGTCAAGCTCGTTCCTATCAGCGTCTCGTTCTTCCTCGTTCCCTATGGTTGCATATTCAAATTCAAGACCCGAAATTAGTCGTTATACGAATAAGCTGGCCCTGACATTGGATTCTAAAAGAATATATTGTTAGTGGGTCAATTTTTTTCAGTTGCGATGTGTGTACATGAAAGCAGCTAGGTGAAGTACTAAATGATCGATGACGACGTATAATTAACGTTAAGCTCTGATTCAATTGCGGACACACCAATTAAAGTAAATCTGAGTGTTCCATGGCGAAGTCTGACTACTACTGTTTCGATGAGTACTATTTTTCGTCCCAAGCTAGCTCGTCTTTACTGTAACCAGACGGATACATAACTACTCCTTTTGTCCCAATTTGATAGTCCAATTCAGTCTCCAATGTAATTTTTAAATTGTTAATATCTTTCAATCCACAATATTTTTAAAGATTTTAAAAATTTTGTATAATAAAACTAATTGAGATTTATCATATGAGATCCATATTGCACATAAATTTCATTATATATTATAAGATATTAAGAATTTAAAAATTGCTTTGGAGACTGTACTAGACTACCAAAAAGTGGAGTATAGCCACATTCCATCATTGTAGATTATTGACCCCCTAATGATAAATCATGTATGTAATGTTACGGAAATGTTTTAGTCCTTAAAACAATTCTAGAACTCGGAATAACCTTTTTAATGCATTGAAAACTCTACCAGTTTGCTTCCAAATTCTTGTAATGTTTTGCGCAGTGATTGATTGGGTGTTGGAGATTTATTCACGGGACAGCCGTGAATAAGTTAATTTCTTTTATGATATGGCGAAATATAGATTTGAAAATAATATGTGGGTCAGTAGGTCTGCAAACGAACCGAGCTGCTCGCGAGTAACTCGTGGCTCGGCTCGTTAAGGCTCGGTTCAATAAGTAAACGAGCCGAGCCCGTGCTCGATTTTGAGGCTTGTTTAGTTAACGAGCTTACTAAAGCTCGGCTCGGCTCGCAAAAGTTCGGCTCAATTGCATAGACTCGGCTCGTTAAGGGCTCGGCTCGTTTATGACCGAGCCGAGCTCGAACACTACAAAGCTCGGCTCATTTGCACCCCTATGTGGGTGTACCTTCCACTGTCCTTTTGCAATTCTTTTTTCATGGGTTTGTTTTTTTTTTGGAAAATAATTTTCACACTTTTTTTTTACTTTTACAATTGAACATATTTTTTTGTTTTTTAATAAAAAATTATACATAAAAGTACAATGTGCAATTATCAAAAGAAGAGGTGTGCCCAAAGGATTCCCTTTCTTCAACTAACCTTGACCACTAATCTTATCTGATGTGATTTTTTTTTTTTTGGTACACAAGAGGGCCTAGACCCTAAGAAACATAAACACTTGCCGCAGTAGCTCGAGGTACTCCAAGACCATCACGGTCGTTGCATAAATCATCTAGCACTTCTAGTGGCGCTTGATCAAACACTTGCTCCCCTCGATCCAACTGAAGACCCAATCTAGCTAGATTATGTGCACAACTATTTGTCTCTCTCAAACCAAAAATTAAATCACAAGTCCATCCCATCTTAAGTTGCTCATTGGTCAACTTAATTAGATTATAGTTAGGATCAAAGGAATGCTCATTCGAAATCGCCCGGAGAGCCACTTGCGAATCCGTTTCCAACACTACATGGCGCAACCCCAAATCCTACGCAAGTTTGAGACCTCTCCAAATACCCCAAAGTTTAGCCCTTAGAGCATCCACATTCCCAATTCTACAAGCAAAACCCCCAATCCAATTCCCACCATCATCACGAATTACCCCTCCCGCCGAGGCACGTCTTGAAGTTCCATTAGAGGCGCCATCAACATTGACTTTAAGAACACCGCTGGGGGAGCTTGGCACTTCACCATAACCCTTTTACTATTAAGAGTTTGTTGGAAGGCTAGAGCCTCAAATACTTCGGCCATTGAACGATGAATCTCCGATATTGGCTCACGGGGATATACGAACTCCGGATCCCACATTTGCTTATTCCGCCAGTACCATATCTTGTCCAAAGCCGCCGCAAATATAGTGTCCCATCCCTTGCCTTCAAGTCTAGACCAGGGAGGATTAGCAAGGTTTCTATCAATCCATTGTTGACTAGGAAGTGAGAAAAACTCTTTCCAAAATTCCACTTTCACAACACCTTTCCACAAAGTTTTTTGTGATTGAAAGTACTACTTTATCATGTCTTGGGCATGTTGTGTTTTTCTTTCATTTTTTTTCTTTTTGTTTTTTGTTTTTTTTTATGATCGGTCATAACTCCTAGTGGCCCCAAGTGTTTTACTCGCAATGAGAATTGAACTTGAGACTTTAGGTGGGAGCAAACTCCAAAGTCAAGATTACTTTGCCAACCCCTTAGCTTAATTTTCTTACCGTGTTGCCCACCTTAATTTTCTTACCGTGTTGCCCATCTGTCGCTTTTGGCTAGAGCTGGGGGAACACCTGTTTTAAACTAAAACACTTGCATTTACTTGAGGGAAGCATTTCTGCTGGAAGGAAAAACCAAGATGAACTTCCTTTGATATAGGGGAATACCTTAAACAACTTTCCTCTCCTTCTCCCTTGGCTAAAAACTCTGGGCTATATTTAGTTTTCTTCTCTAAAAACTCATTTTTGAGTTTCTTTGACCCTTCGCAATTCGTGTTTTTTCGTGTTTCAGAAGTTCATTGTCTCTGTTTCTGGGACTCTGCCCATTTGTGATGTACACATCTGTCCCTTTGTGATGCACACAATAGATTGAACCTAAGAGCATGCAGCTAATATGGAGTTATATGTGATCTAACTTAGTGCTATTGATTAAGGAATGAACCCAATCTTGATTGCGAAATTGAAGAAATTGAGATATTATTAGATGTCTAGAACAGTTTGCTCGCACATCAACTTATTCCGGAGCCTAGAAGATAACGACCGGGCATAACCCCTAGTGGCCCCTAGATTTGGAATGATTGACCTCCGTGAAATTCGTACATGTGATCTCATGATCAAACACTTGCAATTGAGATAATATTTAGAACTAGTGTCAATACCTTATCGAGTTTTGTCAATTGACTAATATAGATTAGTTTAAACTTTCCATTATTTTGATGGGACTTAGCATGTTGCAGGCTGATTGTGAAGGTGGGACATTCCTTGTTTTATGAAGGTGAAGTTCTTCTGTTGTGTTGCATTACCTGCTAGCTGTTGTGTAATCATTTCCCTGTTGTGCAATCTTCCTTTCAACTTGGGCCGGCTCCAAACAAACCGGGTTGCTTGCGAGCAGTTCGAGGCTCGGCTCATTCAAAAAAATCGAACCGAGCTCGAGTTTTAGGCTCGTGTAGTCGTGTAGTAAATGAGCAGATCTCAATAATCTGAAGCTCGGCTCAACTCTACTTGAAAAAGCTCGGCTCATTTGTATAGGTTTAGTCATTTATATGGGCTCGTTTGATTCGAGTTTTAGGCTCATTTAGTTAATGAGCCGACCTCAAGCACCACAAAGCTCGGCTCGGCTGGTTTGCGCCCCTACTTTGAACTTACTAGCCATTGTTTTATCCAATAGAATGCTGCATCAAATACTACTAAGAAATACTAGTGTTGATCCATATTTTCATCTGTCTTCACATTTGAGCCCTGTACTCAGTGAAGGCTACAGAATAAATATTCGCCTTACAGAAATGATAGGTTTTCCAAGAAATGTAATTGAAATAGTTATACTGGAACCTTTGCATCACAGAGATAGTAACCTAATACAGGAGGGCTATTGTATGAGCTAGGATAGCGATGCTAATTGCTTGGTACGCGACAGTGGAGGGCATGCGGCCGTTGTCCTTCCGAAAGAAGAGGCCTTCATAGACAGGTAAATTGATAATCACCAGTAACCCACATAGCAGCATTTGCAATGCCAACTTATCAAAAACCCTTGACTGTGAATCCATGATAACCATCTTTAGTGCACCAATGAAGCTGAGGAGGTTGGCTATTGAGAGTGTTGCCAATATACTAAACATAGGCGAAGGGGCGCCAAACTCCATGACCTCTTTTTCATATCTCAAGGACAGATCCTCATCAGCCACCTTTGATGTGACAACGAAACCTGAATTCGCGAACCCTAATAGCTTCAAGATAGTTTCGGTGAAGGCAAATAAGTAGGAAGTTGTTCTTTTGTACAACCACATCCTTTGATCATTCCACCATTCTTGAAATGTTCCCCCACACCAGAGTAACTCGCCTAAGCTGTACGCGTATTTTGCAACGATGACATACAGAAAAGGCAGGACCCAGGGGCTTGACACCTGTGGCCATAAGATGATTCAATTTTCTCTATTACCATTGTTCAGCTAGGTTTTGGCTACAGTTTATAGAGAACTTTCAACATAGTAGGAAAATATGTATTGTTTTATGCTAATGGAGGAAAATAGTTTTTTTTTTTCCTAGGATAATTACAAGAAATTTTCTTTACTGAGATGGAGTACACCTGTGAAATTTGCAAATTACAGGACTAATATTACTAGGTTATGAGATATAGCGGGAATGCATGGTAAGGAGAACTACACAAGCACAAGTTTTGGAAAGTTGAGCTCCATACCTTTGGGAACAAAGAGAGGCCTTTGTGGATACAAAAAGACGGTACAACAATGTAGTACAGGGTAGCCAAGCAGTTGGGAGCCCATAGGAGGTAGACGCAGTATGACATTTGAAGTTGTAGGGGGATTTTTCCATGCCCATAAACAAAAGGGCAGTATTTTGAGAGAAAGATCTGGAGATCTCCTTCACACCATCTCTTGTTTTGTACAAGTGTCTGCAACAAAGTTGTGGGAGCAAGTCCTAGAAATCCTTTCCTTTCTGGATTGTAACTCACTGATCTCCACCCTCTACATTGTATACATAACCCTGTAAGCACGTCTTCTACTGGACACCCGTACTTCAGTCCCATCTGTAGAATGAGTTTGTATGACAGAATACATGTAAATGGGAAAACAAGTCTACAGATAAAACACTTCACACCACATTGTTGACACCATGCTAATGTGGCACTACTTCGTCGTCAAACGAGTGAATTGCTATTTTCAATCTCGTATGAAACAATGCATTTGGCATGCTGTGCAAAGTGTTGCCTAGAATTTCCTTGGACAAAATGTGTTTTGTTGTGTGTGTGTGTGATATATATATATAGGGACCGGTTCCCCTCACACATAAAAAAACACAAATTTTGACACTCCATCTCAGCCATTAAAACCAATGGCTGAGATTAGAAGTTGGGGTATTGCACCCAATCACTTGTATATTTACCTCACACTATCGCTCCCTCTTTCTCCCACAACAACCCATCTCTCCCTCCCTGACCAGCCGACCCACAACCCACCTCCATTGTCGCCGACCCATTTTCGTTAAGATAGACAGATCCTTTCAAGTTCAACTCGAATCACCCATACAAATATGTAAAAGTAAGATACTGCAATATATTCCTCCTCTTAATTTCTATTCGACCACAAAGATAAAGCACAGTCACGCCATGAGTCCACCGCTTAAAATACAAATTAGATTCCAACCTCTTAAGTTACAAATTAGATTTCAACATCAAAGAACGAGTATTGGATTTGACCCATTATTCTATTTTTTTTAGAAGACATTATGTATATATAGAACAAGACGCATAT
This sequence comes from Vaccinium myrtillus, assembly GCA_016920895.1. Taxonomy (NCBI): domain Eukaryota; kingdom Viridiplantae; phylum Streptophyta; class Magnoliopsida; order Ericales; family Ericaceae; genus Vaccinium; species Vaccinium myrtillus. The sequence continues at coordinate 16,675,965 of CM029275.1, read as the reverse complement.
ATTTTCTCTATTTGTAATTGATGATTACAGAACAAGACACATACTGTATATATGTATATATTACATCTTTATTAAATCTATAATACGCTTATAAAAAATGCCCTCAAAACAAGACACACACAGAGAATCCGGAGACAGAGAGAGATCACACGCCGGAGTTAGGGCCGGAAACACCGGAGATGTGATCGGCCGGAGTTGGGTTGGTAGCGATAGAGGTGAGTTGTGGGTCGGCAGATCAGGGGGGCGGTGGAGAGGGGGCTGTGACATTGTGGGAAAAGGAGGGAGATAGTGTGAGGTAGAGATACAAGTGATTGGGTGCAATACCCCAACTTCTAATCTCAGCCATTTGTTTCAATGGCTAAGATGGAGTGTCAAAAATTGTGTTTTTTTATGTGTGAGGGGAATATATATATATATATATATATATATATATATATATATATATATATATATACACTCCTTATCTAGTCCGGAGTCCCGGATCCGGGACTCCACCTTCCCGATATTTTTGACGATCAGAGCCGTTTGTGTTCAAAAGGTGTTTTCCAAGGGAAATCTTCTTCAAAAAAATACCGGGAAGGGCTTGATCAAACGGTTTTCGCAAAACGTAAATATGCGTTTTTGCGAAAAACCGCTTGGATCAAGCCCTTCCCGGTTTTTTGAAGATTTTGGGAAAAACACCTTTTTTGAACACATTGGAGCGGCAACCCAAAAACAATTGGGAAAAGCATCAAAACGCTGCGCTTCCTTGGGATCCTTGAAGGATCGTCCTTTCCCCATTCGGTGTTCTCTTCATAGCTGCAACTAGCAAGAGTTTTGCAGGTTTCTTCAAGCACCTTTGCACTCTCTTTAGCCCTTTTGTCATTCTCCGTCCACCATTCAATTTTGCAATCTTTTTCATACTTCTTCCCGCAGAGGGTATCTCTCCTATGAAAGCACCCGGTACCAATATAAAGAGGTCCTCCATTACCATCCGAACCTCGAAGCTCCACCTTGAAATTTGTCAATATTAGAATTATCCAAAGTGTCCTACTCCAATAACTATCATTATTCCAGTTTTTGAGTTTTGTTAATGCTCACCTCCATAATTACCCTCAAGGAAGTGTTATAAATATCATTCTTTGTGATATTATTAAAACTCTGTGGAAACTGTACAAATGCAATCCTCTCACCCTCCTCCTCATCCATGAGAAAGCATAGAGCATCTCTTAGCGACTCGGAGTTGTTTGAATACATGTCGCAATCCACTGTAAGGATGACCAGACCGTTGCTTATCCGTGATGACACCCTTAACTAAGTACATCACAACATCACATAGGAAGCACAAAATAACAGAATTAGTTTTGACTTGATTATTGTAGACGGTATGTGGCTGGCTCGAGCATATGTTCAAAGCATTCAAGTGAACCCTTTGAACTGCCGAATACTATCAGGAAGAGTTTAATACATTGTAGTTTGTATGTACTTTGTCAGAAGTAATTGTTAGCCCTTTCTTATTGAAGTACCCATAGCTCTTTGAGCTAATGAAGTTTTTAAATTTTTTTGACTACTTAACCAGATAACAGATCAATGTATGTAAGAATCATTGTCATCAATTGTAAATATAATGTATTCCACATGATCCCATCACTACTTTTGCAACCTTAATTATATTTTGGAACGGCTGAGATTCATCATTGGACTTCAAACATTCTTACTTTCCACAATTACCCTTTGTATAGACATCATCATTACACTTTTTCCAACTAACTTTCCAAAAAAGAATCTACTCAAAAGGGAAAATTTGAAAGTTTACCGAATTTACCCACTGAACTTTTTCAAATAGGCACTTATTAAGGGACAATCTAAAATAAAATAGTGGAAGTGGACCATAAAAAAGGGGCGGAGGGAGTATATGAAAGTTGTTTTTACTTGCATTTGGGAAGTAGTATATTGAACTTTGACGAGTTATGGGATGGACAATGTTGTGGAACACAATTGAAAGGTGTGTTTAGATTTGCATTTACAAGGTGAGAAGCTAGATATCAGCCATATTTAATTTCCCGAATCAGTCTTTCAGAGGATACGTTTGAACTTGATTTAGGCACACAAACATACAAACAAACACATACACGCAAACAAACACATACTGAACAAATGATGATTTTTATGCATCATCATTTGTTCAGTATGTGTTTGTTTGCGTGTATGTGTGCATACATACATGTAAGATGGCTTACAAGAGCATTCAGGGCCCCTGCTTTGAAGTTATGGTGATATTGCGGTCTCTTCTCGCGTGCCAAATATACCAGAGTTGGCAAAGTTTGTTCTTCAATATCCACAGCTCTAGGGTCTCTCCCATCAATGAGTATCTGTGAAGTTCGGAAAAAAACTAGCATCAGAATTCCTCTACGTCTTTTGTTTGATTGTTCTTTTTTAGTACTAACTTTCTAGTAATAATATAGCAAATCATTATGTGAAGCAGAGCAAAATGTACTTGAAGAATGGTGGGATGGTCGCGTCTGCTTGAAACCAAATCCCACTCCTGGAAGCCTTTGTGCTCTTTTCGTGCTGCTTCTGGAACTCGGCCCGAATTCGAAGCATTATCCATCCGCTCCTTCATATCTTCATATAGTTTCTATAAAGAGAGAACGAATTGTTACAATCAACATTAACAAAAGAGTGGACAACGAATGTTAGTGGGAATCAAAAGTTTAGTCCATTATATGCAGGTGGTATGCAAGGGATCAGTTGGAGATTGCCGCGATAGACTTTACGTACGATTCCTTTGCACTGTTCCATTTGTAGGGTTTTTTGAACATTTCTTCCTTAGTCATTTTCATTCCAAGACAAGAGCTTAAAGAATCTGAGATCCTCTCCTGCAATTTCTTTAGTGAAGTAAAATTGAACTCACCATGGTCTCATTCAATGATTTAAATCGTTCGTTTTGTAGCTATTGATCGTGTGTAACTCCCCCTTTATGCCAAAAATGTGTAGTTCAATCACACAAAAAATTAGATTGATCAGACATCAATATCCATTTGAATGAACACATTTGTCTTAAAAGCAATGACTAGTGAGAGTCTAGCTAGCTATCCATTGTCTAAGAGTCTACTATAATTTGATCAAGTATTTATTGATATTAAATAAACTTGATTTAATACATTGATCAACAAAAGGAACATATCAGGTCTCATTTTAACCCTAAGGCCTCGTTTGATTCGGGTACTATACACCTGGGATAGGACTAAACGCGTCCAATCCCACCTAATCCCTTGTTTGGTTCCCACAAAAGTAGCTGGGATTAGTAATCCCGGTACAAAAATTATCTTATATGGTAGGTACTATGTAATCCCATGGGATAAAAACACACGGAAGTTACCCCAGACGACTTCTCCTCTTTCAATCTCAGAGTCTTCTTCTTCCCGCGTGGGTTTGGTTTTATTTGAAGAAATTACCCCAGACGACTTCTTCTTCTTCAAAACCGATCGACCCTCTCTCTTCTTTTCTCTCTCTCTCTCTTCGTCTTCTCCATAAACCCACTCGGATTCTTCCATTTTTGCTCAAAGGAGTTTTAGATCTACACTCCTCCGGTGAGTTTCGAACCAATTTCATCACACCTACTCGCATCCATGGCGGATCCGACTCCTACCGAGCCATCCATGGCCTCAACGAGTACAGAAAAAGTTATTGGGTGTTGCTGGGTTTGTATCAAAAATAAAATTGTATATTGGTTTGTAGCAAAAATCAAACAAGTTATTTGGTTTTGATGTACTCTCGAGCAGCTCCATGTAATCTGATTTTCTTTTTGTTTTTGTTGGGTAGTCCTGAAATTAAACCTGAAATATAGTTTAGGGAACCAAACATGGGATTGGCCGAAACGTGGGATATCCCGATGTTAATCCTGTGTGAATCAAACAAGGAATTGTGTGAGATTCAGCAATAAATTAGTCCCAGACAAATAATCCAGGACTATCAATCCCAGGACTATTAATCCCACTTATTTTAGTCCGCGAATCAAACGAGACCTAAGTGGTTAGTCTGGTGGATAAGGCCTGAGATCTTAGTAATTTAGTTCCTCTTCAGGTTTCATGTTCGAAACCTCTCAGGTGCTATCAACTCTTTTAGGGTCAACTCAAACAAAGCTTTGCTTTGATTTTAAATGAGGCCTTCACTAGTGAACGGTGCTGGGATTGGATTCAGTAGCTTGATCATGAGATGCTTTTGAACTACTACGATTTACTCTCTATGGCTTTAGAAAAATCAAAGGATTTTTCATAACAAGGCTGCACCTAACTAAGTAACAGGTAGTTGAGAAAATAGTTGCTATTATCAGAGATTACATGTGCTCTATGAAAATGTGGACCCATTTGTTCAGAATAAGGCTCTATGCCTTGAATGGGGAATTCCGTAAAATGTGGCATTTTCCTAAGGCCAGCTTTGAGAGGCTTAAAACAAACTTTTTATGAGTTTTGAGGGAACCGGGGAGGTGCTGCGCAGCGTGCTATGTGCGGCTCATTTCTGTGCCACGCCAGCACCATTTCGACGATGGGAGATGTCCACCGTGTAGAGATCGTCGAGTACTACAAATGTACCAAAAATCAATCCGATCGGATATCGTTAAGTGCCTCATTGGAACAAAAATAAGTTGAAAAAAATTGGAACACATGTCTTGAAACACGGGATGAAAACCATTGAAACCATTTTTTTTCGACTTATTGCGTTCCGATGAGGCACTTAACGATATCCGATTGAGTTGATTTTTGGTACACTTATAGTACTCGATGAACTCTACGCGGTGGACGTCTCCGATCGTCGGAACGGTGCCTGCGCGGTGCCGATATGGGCCCGCACAGCACGCTGCGCATCACCCCCTGTTTCCAGTTTTGAGAGACTTAAAGCAAACTTTTTAAAATGAGCCCTCAATTTACTTTACATAGCTAAAAGTACTTGAGGGAAAAAACTTTCATCTGAAAGTCATTACAATTATTTGAGAGCATAAGTATATAAAATCGATGATCTTACAATAAACAAAAAACTTTTAATTCCAATATAAATTCTTTTCATCAATATTGGAAAGCTCATCTTTTTTCATAATATCTTCAAGATGTGGACGATAGGACATTAGCTTTTCATCAACAACAGAAGGGAAATAGCTGGTGTGGGAATATTCTCGAAAAAACAAGTTGGTCGATGATTTTTTAACTTCCTTTATGACACTAAGCCTCCCTTAGGTTTTTAAAATAACACATTAGGGGACAAATTATATCGGTTGTGTTTGATTAGATAGTTTAGTTTAGTTTTGATGATATCATAAGGTGTAATGAGTGGAGAGAGATAGAGAGAGAAATGAGGGAAATGATGATGTCATCAAAACTAAAACGAAACTAAATTAGGGAAACGAACAGGGCCATCATGTTCAGGTTTGGGCCCCTTTCACTTGGGTTTTATTTTAAATTGGGCCCTTAAAATTATGGGAAATTCCAAGCCGGTCCCTTTTTTTGATTTTTGTCCCATCCAAGCACTTTAATAAGTTTCACTAACATAAAACTCCCGCGGGTCAGTACGTGTCAGTAGTAGCCTACTTGCACACTTTCGGTGCACAGTGTCTACCTTACTTGCATTGTGTCATAATTACCCTACTCTCTCTCTCTCTCTCTTCTTCCGTCTTTTTCTCTCTCTCTCTCTCTCTCCCCTCTTCTTTCTTTCTCTCTCTCTCTCTCTCTCATTCTCTTTCTCTCTCCTTTTTTTCTTTTAAAACTTTAAATGTCCATAAATTTTATTTTACATATTCATTTTTATAAAATTTATTATTTTGAACCTACTCGACGACATCTACCAAACAAGACTCATATTAAATATGAAATTATGTGTATAAAAAAAGATTTTTTTGGGTGTGGACTCCTCTTTTTGGAGGCTGTGAATTCTTTCATTCTGGGAGTGAGTTTGCGTAGATGATGTGTGAAATCTGCATTTGAGATGTGTGAATTCTTTTATTTTTGAGGGTGTGAATTGTTCAAAAATGCAGTGAATTCTTTCTTTCTAGAGAGTGTGAATTCTATATTTGACAGGTGTGAATTCTTTCATTTTTGAGGGTGTGAATTATGCATTTGACAGGTGCGACTTCTTTCATTTTGGACGATGTGAATCCTATATTTGAGGGTGTGAATTCTTTCATTTAGGGGTGTGAATTGTGTCTTTTTAGGGGTGTAAGTTGTTTAGAGGATGTGTGAATTCTGCATTTGATGTGGGTGATTTTTATTTTATTTTATTTTGGAGGGTGTGAATTCTATATTTTGAGTGCTGTGAATGCTTTCATTTTTGGGCTGTGAATTTTGTATTTGTCTAAATTAGTCCTGTGAATTCTTTGTTTACGGAGGGTGTGAATTGTGTGATAAGGAGTGTAAATAATTTTTTTATTGTGTACATACTTTCATATTCAATATGGGTCTTATTTTAAAGATCTCGTCGAGTAGGTTTCAAATATATAATTTTTATAAAAAATAAATGTGTATAACAAAAGTTATTTAATTTTGAAATCTAAAATAAAATAGGAGAGAGAGAGAGAGAGAGAGAGAGAGAGAGAGAGAGAGAGAGAGAGAGAGAGGTTTCGTGCACAATTTTTTTGGCTAACGCATGCGTCTGGAACAATGTTGACGCAGATTGATGCAGGACTGCAATAAATGCGTTCGGTGGGTGATGCAGGACAAGATATACACCCCTATTATTTATGGAAACATTATTTTAGTAATAATTTTTATTTACGATTAGTATTAGGAGATTTTATTTGTGCTGCCTGTTTTGCACGTTTTTAGTTTAGTTTTGGTTAGATTTTATTTTATTTCCTTTTAGCAAATAGTCTAGGTTTCCAAGTAATGCTTTGCTTGGTCGCCACTCTAAGTAATTTCCTTTTAATTAGGACTTCTACTAGTATAAATAAGGATGTAGCCTATGGACATATTTAGTTTTTAATCAATTATAATTCAGAGTTATTTTTCTTTCTTCTTGTGGATTCAAGAACCTCGTGGATTCGAGACCTATTTTCGTTTGAACTAGTACGCAACTAGTTTCTCATGAATTCCGTTGCGTCAAGTGGTATCAAAGCGGATTTTTCCTGGCTCGGTGGCACCAAACAAAGTGGAAGACACACCCTTTTGACGTTGCTCAAAGGTTTGCTGATCCGAGGAAGATGGTGGAAGAACAACAAGCGTTGCGGCTGCTCACTCTTCGCCTAAACCAAGGACCAGAAAGGGTTGAAGAGAATCGCGCGGGGGGATTTGCCCAACACCGTCCTCTTAACCAGAATCGGGAAAGCGCGGTGGGATTTGCCCAACACCAACTTGGTACCCAGATTGTAGTTGGGAGACACCCAACTAATTGTGCCGATAGTGATGAATCAGAACCCTATTTCAGGTCTTATGATAATTTGCCTAATTAAGTGGTTATGAGTATTTTGAAGATATTTTAGATTGGATTTTAGATATTGATGATTTTTTTGAGTATGTGAGAATGCCGTCTGAAATAAGGTGGAAATATTTGCTGATAAAACTTACGGGGCGAGCGCTACGATGGTGGTTAGATATGCAAAATAAGAGAGAACGATTGGGAAAGCGTCGTATTTGCGCATGGTCAAGAATCAAAAGACTTATGATGGAGATATTTTTGCCATGGAATTATGAGCAGCTTTTGGAAGAAAAATATGAGTCAAACCAACAACATACAATTCACACATCTGCCGATGTTGTTGAAGAAAAAGCTTTTAAAGAGGAGGTAATTCAAGAAGTTGATGATAAGAAAATTGATATTGATGTTGATGATCAAATTGATATTGATGAGAAGCAGAAAATTTCTATGAATGTTGGTGATCAAGTTGTTGAGGACCCAATTGATTTTTCAATGGAAGAAATTGATGTTGCTAATTTATTTGATAACTCTATGGTCGAGCCAGCCCATCTCAATGAGCCAATCATTGATGTGTCAACCATTGCTACAATGAGGCAAGATAAAGAGGACCCACAATGTCAAGTTTCCCTTGTTGATTTTCTTGGAGTGCAACAGTATGATTGGATTTCCAATATTCATCTGGTTGATCTTATCAATCACTTGAAGCATGCAGAGAAGATGTCATTGCAAATATTATTTTCTGTGATGTTTTGGAAGGAAGTAAAAGGGTTGAAGTATTCCAAGTATCTATTTATTTGGTATGGAAGATGGCAGGTTCCTAACGAGAACTCGAGGATGAGTTCTTTTGAAGAAAAGGAGAATGATGCAGGACAAAATATACTCCCCTATTATTTATGGAAACATTATTTTAGTAATAATTTTTATTTACGATTAGTATTAGGAGATTTTATTTGTGCTGCCTGTTTTGCACGTTTTTAGTTTAGTTTTGGTTAGATTTTATTTTATTTCCTTTTAGCAAATAGTCTAGGTTTCCAAGTAATGCTTTGCTTGGTCGCCACTCTAAGTAATTTCTTTTTAATTAGGACTTCTACTAGTATAAATAAGGATGTAGCCTATGTGCATATTTAGCTTTTAATCAATTATAATTCAGAGTTATTTCTCTTTCTTCTTGTGGATTCAAGAACCTCATGGATTCGAGACCTATTTTCGTTTGAACTAGTACACAACTAGTTTCTCGCGAATTCCGCCGCGTCAATATGGGCTCGTTTGGTTCGAGTTTTAGGCTCATTTAGTTAATGAGCCGACCTCAAGCACCACAAAGTTCGGCTCGGCTGGTTTGCGCCCCTACTTTGAACTTAATAGCCATTGTGCAAAACAGGCAGCACAAATAAAATCTCCTAATACTAATTGTAAATAAAAATTATTACTAAAATAATGTTTCCATAAATAATAGGGGTGTATATCTTGTCCTGCATCAGTGGGTTTCCAGAGGAGAGAGGGAGAATAGAGAAAATGAGAAAAAGCGAAAAAGTTATATTATGCCTCTTCTGACGCGCGTGTCAAAAAGGGCCTAAAGGAAAGAAAATGACGCGAGGCCTAGATGGGAAAACCATCCCAAAAGAGGGCCGGCCTGGAAGAACTCCTTAAAATTATTAGACAAATTAACTTTAAATTTTTTATATAGGCCTAATTACTATATGCACATATAATTGGGCCCTTCAAAATTAGTCAAATTTTTCGGGTTTTGACTTTTAAAAATGGTTTTACGAAAATCTTTAGCCAATGTGTTTAAAGGTGTTTTTTGACATCACTTTTGATGGAATCTTATCGTCATCCCACTAAAAAATGTATGTAATCCTTACCAAAAAATGTTTTGACAAAGCGTATATATCATTTTGTGAGCATTAGACAAATATGCATTTGAGAGACAACAATGCACGATTTGAATTGATCTTTAATTTGTTCTGCATTTGTACACTACAAGGAAAAAAATGTTTGGTGACATGTAAAAATGTCGCCAAAGTCCAAATAATTTCTTGTGCTTGTGAATGAATGTTGGGTCTATTATTTGAAAATTCTAAACACGCATAAAAAGATTCCATCAGAAAATTTTCAACAAAAATTAACCACAACCTTGGACTTATTTGCATGAAAAATCCTGTCAAAGAAATCCTTCTGAGTTTTCGCTTTCCGAAAACAATCCACAATTAAAACCGTAAAAGGACAAATAAAAAATGGAGCCCGTTGTGGTCCTTTTGGTTAGTTTTACTCGTTAAAGTGACTTCAATTTTGTTATGAATGCCATTTATTACGTGTCTTTGGTTATTACTCCTTTGATTTTTTTTACCCTTATCGGCCCTCGGTTGTGTAATTGCATGTGACCTCCTCTCCCTCTCTCAAATGGCTTTTTTCTAAATTTGAGAGAATTTTGTGAATGAATCAAGGAAAATCTGCCATTAATTTGAAAATGCTCTAACAAAGCTAAAAAGATTCCATCAAGTAAATTTTCACAAAAATTTGCACCAAACAGTTTGACTTATTTGCATGAACTATCCTGTCAAAGAAATCAACCACTGAGTTTTTTTCTTTTATGCTTTGAAAACAATCCACATTAAAAGGATTGGAGACAAATAAAAAATGGAACTTAATTAAGCCAACCAACTGATCAGCTAACTTTTAAAGTTAATTATCTTAGGTTGTAATTATTGGCACGAAAGAAAAAATTGCAAAATTAAGGATAAGTATCCGCAAGTTCTGTACCTTGATCGTCGACCACTCTTCAGCCATGACAGGATCATCCATATTAACTGGTTGTAAAACTGTTGAAAAATAAGCCTCGGGAGACCTCGGTTCGATCTTAAATTTCTTGCAAAATGGTAGCCAGTACTTGGAGAAGCGAGAAGCCTCAAACAGAGCATAAAACATCAACTCAGACCCTCCATCGTCAGAAAGATAGACACTCAGCTTCTCCGTCGGGTAATCGTAAGCCATGACCGATAAAACCGTGTTCACCACCATTAGTGGTGGCTCCACCGTATGGTCAGCCGTGCAAACGAATACGTCTACCTTCGGCAGAACCTTTTCGTATCTGTAAATTTTCAATCATACGTAATGACCAACAAGTTGTAGAACTCAAACACACACACACACAGTTTTCAGTCAAGTAACTGGGACTAGCTCAGCTGACCAGAATTCTTTCTGGTCAGGCTGAGAATTCAAGTTCAAGTATTGCAATGGACTCCTCTAAAAAAAATACTACGGTCTCCTAGCGTAAAGGGGAGAGAAAGAAAGAGAGAAGACCTTTGAGAGAGCCTATCTTTGAAGGTGTAACGATAGACCGGATTCCATCGAGCAGATTGAGTGACGATCCAGTAGAGAGTGAACCAGAGCTCTGACATGAACATACCGATCCAAATCGATGTTTCGAGTACTCCACCTTGTGAAGCTAAATGAATCACTCTGTAAGCAAATATCAGACATATTCCAATGACTACTGAAGCAAAATAAACTTTGTAAGCTAGGCGTCCCTTTGCTGCCTTTGTTTCAAAGAGAGGGAGATAATTTTCTTTCTTCATCTCTCTCTCTCTCTCTCTCTCTCTCTCTCTCTCTCTCGAGTGCAGGAATGTATGGGAAGTGTATATGAGGGTATATATGTGGCCTTAAATAGAGCTAGAGTGTTGAGAAACGCACCTTGAAACTATTTGAGTGCAATTTGTTGCCACGTCGATCGACTCGATGTTTGGTCTATTGAACATGAGAAAATAATACTATAAGTATTAGTTCTCTATACAGTTGCATATTCAAATTCAAGATCCGAAATTAGTCGTTAAATGAATAAGCAGCTAACATTGATTACTAAAAGAATGATATGTTATCAATTTTTTTAAGTTGCGATGATTCATGAAAGCAGCAATTGAAGTAAATAAACGATCGATGACGACGTATAATTAATGTTAAGCTCCTATTCAATTGCGGACACCCAATTAAAGTAAATCCGAGCGTTCCGTGGCAAATTTTGACTAAACTGTTTTGAGACCATCCATCCGGATTTCCCTCTCCCTTTTGATTCCAACTTTTTTTTCCATTAATTTTTTGTTGGTTGTTTTCACATCATCAAAAGTAATTTTCCCCTTATCTTTTACCCTTTAACTTTTGAAATGGATCAATATTTTCACAATCTATAATGTTTTTATAATTGCAAAAATTTTTTTTATAAAACAAATGTCTTTACAACCAGACGGATACATGGTTATAAACTCAGGTAGAGACTATAGATTGAAAGTTATAGGCAATTTTTTGAGAGGTGCCAAATAGTGAAAAATGACCAATGTAATTTTTAAATTGTTAATATCTTTCAATCTACAATATTTTTAAAGATTTTAAAAATTTTGTAAAATAAAACTAATTGAGATCTATCATATGAGATACATATTGCACATAAAATTCATTATAGATTGAAATATATTAACAATTTAAAAATTGCTTTGGAGACTGTACTGGACTACCAAAATGGGATGGAAAGAGTATAAGTGTATAACGTGGAGTCAGCTTTTCCGTAGTTTTGCAAGAAATTGCACTATGCGACTCCTTGTTGACCGATTGGCCATTTTCCAGCACAGTTCAATTCACTAGACATTTTTCGTGTGAGTGACTGAACGTCACAATTCAGTTCACTAGACATTTTTCTTGTGGTGCCACTTCAATTATCTAACCGTTAGAGCATCACCAATGACATACTCAAATGTGAATACTCAAATGTTGTCGCATGACCTTTTGAGAATTCATTTAATGGGTTTCTAAAGTTAGCAATGTGAAACTCTACAATGGTTCATTTTTGTCTATAATCAGAAGAAGGAAAAATGTTGGTAGTTTTGAGTATCCAAGTTTCATTTTTGGAAAAAATGATGGTAATTTTAAGTATCCAAATGTCAAAAATTGAATATTTATAAAAAATATTACTAACTTTGAGTATTTATTTAAATGTCATTTTAAGCAATTTTTGAATATGAAAATGCTAAAATTTGGATATTTTTCTTTTTGAGTATGCCATTGAGGATGTTTACGACCTTGTTCAGTTGGGTTTTCCAAACCCAATTTTCAAAAACCTTTCTTTTTTTTTTAAAACACTTCAGAATTGATTTACTAAAATCGTCCCTGAACTCAGATATTGTCATGTGGGTCGTCTTGCCATGTTAGAGCATCCTTATGTGGCTCTCTACTTTAACTCAAAAGTTAAAGTAGAGAGCCAAAACCCCAAAATAAGCCAAAATCAGGCTCACCAAATGGTTGATCAAATTGGTTAATCTTCCAACTTTGCTACAGTACCGCACCAAATTTGGTGCGACACTGTTCACTCACCAGGGCACTATTTACACACTGTTCATGCACTATTCATGCACTGTTTATTTTTTTAATATCACTTTTGGGGAGTAAGAGTAGAAAGAAAGAATAATTTAATGCAGTAAAATTAGAATAGAGAGCCTAATTCTGTGAACTTTTGTAAAAGTGGCTTGCTAAATTATAAAATGTGTTTTTGAAGTTAAATTTAATGTAAAATTAGGTGTTCCTGATAAGGATGCTCTTAATAATACTCTCTTTTTTCCAAGTCATTTTCTCTCTCCATGATTGTTGTACTCCAATCTATCTCTCTCCCTCCCCATTTCCAAGCATAATCCAAAGAAACAAACTACCTTTTTTACATTTGATTTTTTTTGTCTCTCTCCCCTATATTCTTTTTCTGACTTTAATGATCACTTTGGGAAACCAAACATGAATCGGTCCTCAAAGCCGAACAGGAATCGTCCTCAAAACCGATTTGGAAACCCCAACCTTGGTGAAACACAGGCTACTAATTGTTTGACCAACATGTCTGACAAGAAGTAAGGTTGTCGCATCACTAATTATTCATTTGTCTTACTCTAGATTTTTCAAATCATTTACAATGACGGGATCTTAGTAGATACTATCATTATCACGCAGTTCTGTGGTGAAATAGCACAAGGCTGGAAGTGGTGGCTAGCTTATGTGGTAGAGCTCTTGGATGCCTTATACTGTATTTCAAGAATGAGTCTTATTCCTTCCTCTCTCAATCTAATAAATTAGGAACGACGAATAACAAAAAAAGAAAAAAAAGAAATAGCACAAGGCTAATATTGTACGAGCCACTAGATAGCCTAGGGGTGATAGATATAGGAGGCAATAAATTAATAGTCCCGGCCCCACTAACATGGATAGGTTTGTGAAGGAAAAGAGAAGGGGTGTTATTTATCACCCGGATACCCTAGGGGTGTCCATATTTATGGAGTGTTATTTATGGATATATAGCCCAAGGGTGTTCATATTTTTTATGCCTAATACCACTACTAAAATGACTATGGCAGTGTTCGGTTAGCAGTTTTGGGGCAGTTTTGGTTTTGATGACATCATCATTTCCCTCATTTCTCTCTATCTCTCTCCACTTATTACATCTGCTTACATCATCAAAACTAAACTAAACTAAATTACACCTGCTAACCGAACAAGTTACCCAATTTAATCCCATGGCCTCACCCCCAATATCCCAACTCCTGCTGCTGAGTTTTTGTTTTTTTTTTCTTTGCAATTTTCTTTGGATAAAAAAGTAAAATACTTTACTTTCCTAAACAATTTTTAAATTTTTTTCACAGCGAATTACATTATTTTTTTATTCTTTTGCACCAAATTAAACTACTAACAAAAATCTTTAATTCGATGCGAAAAAATTTAGAAAATTGTGTATGAAAGTATTTTACATTGTTGTCTTGTTGTGGCTTGTTGGGTTGGCTTTGCAATTTTCTTCAAATAAAAAAATAAAAAGTACTTCATTTTTGGATACACAGTACACCAAGCAAAGAACAATCTTCTCTCCTCTCCTACGCACTAAACTCCTCCTCTTTAGATCTCAAGTTCGTTTCAAGTTTTTTCCTTCGAACTCTTCTGTGAGTGAGCGAACGGCACAATTTAGTTCACTAGACATTTTCAGTGTCGTGCCACTTCAATTGTTCAACCGTTACATATATCAAGACGGACGCTGACATAAAACTGGCACCTTAGTGAGGCGGCAAATTTGTTTTAACGATGCTGTTAGTAACATGGGCTACTGGTTTGACCAATATGTATGACAAGAAGTAACATTTTCGCATAACTAATTGTTCCATTTCTATTGCTTTTTTAGATTTTTCAATCACTTACATTGTCAGGCTCCGTTTGGATAGGGTGTTATAGGGGCCCATAAATATGGAGGGTGTTATTTATGCCCGGACACACACATATGGAATGATTTGCTAACAAAAAGTGCAGGGGTGTTATTTATCACCCAGACTAAATATCAACCCCTGTAGGGGTGTTATTTATGGAAACTCGGGGTGTCCATATTTAACACCCCCTAATAACCTTGTCAAAATTACCCAATTGCCCTTAATAATACCCTCTCACTTGTTGTAAACTATGTTTTAACAAGACAAAGTAAAAAAAACTGACATTTTTTTAACAAGGCAAAGTAAAAGAAAACTGACATTGTTCAAAAAACAGTGTAAATGGAAAGTCAAATTATGACACTTCAATTTTGTCCATTTTTTCATTTACTATATATGATGTTGGGATATAATAAAAAATTTGTGAAATGAATTGTATATGCAAATTACAATTAATTTTAACATATACATTGCCAAATTTTTTAAAAAAAATGTTGTCATATATATAATAAGTTTTTAAATTTTTTTTAAAAAATATTGCAATTAGTTATTATTGCTTATTTGTTGACAAGGGTAATAAATTAATAAGTTTTGTATGTGATTAAGTAACAAACACATAAATTGTAATATGGGCACACACAAGGCCAATTTTGTCTTTTGACAGTTTTTACATCCTTATACCCCCATTTAAACTACCATCCAAACTAAATACTATTTATTCCCCCCACATTACCAAAATCATCCAAACCAAGTATTACTTAATCCCCCTCCATAAATGTCACATTACTGTGGGGTCACCCTCCATATATATTTCCCCCTATTATCTTATATCCTCTCCATATATAATACCCCAAAAATTAATCTGGCATCCAATCGGACTGTCAAGGTTTTAGGAGATGGTTTTATGATTATCACGCAGTTCCGTGGTAAATTAGCACAAGGCTAAATATTGTGCAAGCCACTAGAGAGCTAACGGTCTGTTTGGCTAGGGTTTTAAATGAGGGTAATAGATATGGGAAGCGATAAATAATTCCGGCCCCACTAATATGGATTGGTTTGGGAAGGGAAAGAGCAGGGATGTTATTTATCACTCGGACTAAATATTACCCCTGTAGCGGCCCGATTGGATGGGGTGTTATAGGGGGCATAAATATGAGGGGTGTTAATTATTCCCGGGCCCGCACGTATGGAATGGTTTGCCAACAAAAAGTGCAAGGGTTATTTATCACTTGGCCTAAATATCACTCTTGCAGAGGTGTTATTTATGGACAACCTAGGGGGTGTCCATGAATATGACCCCCCCTAATACCCATAGTAAAATTACCCAATTGCCCTAATAAATTAATAGTCCCTCCCCCACGCCAAGTACTACTTCCCGGCTCTGCTGCCTTTTGGAATTAATTTTTTTTTTACCAAAATCATTCAAACCAAAAACCAAGTATTACTTACTTCACCTCCATAAATGTCACATCATTATCACTGCGGGCCACCCTCCATATATATTACCTTATACTATCTTATGATCATATCCCCATCCATATAATATCCTAAAAATTAATCTGGCATCCAATCGGGCCATGCTGGTGTTATTTATGGATAGCCCAAGAGGTGTCCATATCTATTACCTCTAATACCCATGGAATAATGACTATATTGCCTCATTTAATCCCCCGGCTCAACCCCCAATATTCCACCCCCGGCTGCTATGTGCACTGTTGCTAAGTTTTTTCTTTTTTACTTTACAATTTTCTTCGGATAAAAAATAAAGTATTTTACTTTTGAAAACAATTTTTAAATTTTTTTCGCATCGACTTACATATTTTTAAAAATTTTTTGCACCAATTTAAACTACTAATAGAAATCTTTAATTCGATGCGGAAAAAATTGAAAAATTGTGTACGAAAGTATTTTACATTGTTGGCTTGTTAGGTTGGCTTTGTAATTTCCTTCGGATAAAAAAATAAAGTATTTTCGCATATAATTTTTGTTTTTTGCACCATATTAAACTAATAATAGATATCTTTAATTCAATGCAAAAAAAAAAACTAAAAATTGTTTATGAAAGTATTTTACATTGTTAGCTTGTTCAATTTGTCCATTTGTTCATTTATATACATGGCAGTGGGTATAATATAAAAATTTATAAAATCAATATGTAAATTACAAATAGTTAAAACATATTAGGTGGTATATTCCACAAATATTTAAAAAAATGTTTTAACATTTAATAATATTTATTTTATAAAACTATTAAAATTATAGATTATTTGCTGTCAAGTGTAATAAATAAATAAGTTTTGTGTTTAATTATAATTAAAAAAACGCATAAAATGTAATATGGGCAAGCACAAGGGCAACTTTATCTTTCGACAGTTTTTTCTATCATCCACCCAAACTTGTACACCCATTTCAATTATCAAACAAACCAAAACTATTTAATACCCCTGTATTATCAAAATAATCCAAACCAAGTACTACTTAACTCCCCTCCATATATGTCACATGAGGCCATCCTCCATATATACTAGTACTACCCTTATTGTCTTATCCCCTCCATATATAACACCCCCAAAACTAATCCGGCATCCAATCGAGCCGTAACTTTCATCAATTAATATAGTATTTGACCTTGTTTGTATGTAACAGAGAGAGGTGGGCTTGTTTCGGAACCACAAATCTTGTGGTTGTTCTAAGCAGTGGTCCTATTAACAATGATGGAGCTATAAGGACATGAAGTCAGGGTCGCCAACAACAGTTCTAAAAAATTTTCTTAATGAATTTCAAGGTTTCTTAATGATGGAGCTATTTGACCTTGTTTGTACGTAACAGAGAGAGGTGGGCTTCTTTTGGAACGACAAATCTTGTGGTTGTTCTAGGCAATACGGCATCACGACAAGGACGAGCATCCCAATTATGATTGCATTCACGCACCCTAACATTCACTTGCCACCGAGGAATCAAAACAAAAGAAACGAGCAAGCCGAAGTAGACTATGCCTTTGGTGGTTTTATGTGGCTCCCAGATGCTCGTTACATATACTGGTCATAATTAAATTTTCACTATTATCTATCGTAGTTGCAAAATCATCAATATTAGCTAGTGCGTAACACGGGTTTTTTTTTGTGCTCGTTATAGCGTACGAGGGCTAAACTGTAAACGGCCTACAAGCAAACCACGCCCGATTTGGAAGCCCAATTTTTCGTTGTACTCCTCCGGAAATGACTCTGTGGCCTTAAAAATATGGGGCATTTTTCCTGACCTTTAATTCTTTCTGACCTGCTAATTATTGACCCAGAAAGAACTTTTCCCATTTCGCTTTCTCTTAGTTGTTTCTTTCTCGGGCATGTACCGAGACGAGTTTCGAAGATCTAAACAATCAAACTTCCTTTAGAGGTAAAGGCATTTACCTTTTGCACGGATTATTGGTTTAGTTCATTCCGTTGTTTCAACGTTTATGAACGTTTGAATGTCACATGGAAATTGTATGCCATTATTACATCTTATTTCGCGTAATTCTATGATCGTGACAAAGTCATCATCCGCCGGAAATTTCGGTTGATGAAGCTATACATTTTGTACGTATTTCAAATTTACCGTTGTCATCTTGCAAGACCTCAATTCTGGAAAGATAACAAATCATTTGCTGGAAAAGATGAAGAAGTTTGTTACGTCTAGTCTACCCGTTAAAAATGATCTTATTCGCATACGTACACGTTACCTCTTAGACCCACAAAAATTTTTTTCACAAAATATTGATGCCGAAGTGATTAGTCCAATGTCAAGCTATGTCTATGGGGTAACATTACATTGTGATGCTTTCCCTCTCTTGTTGTTGATGACCGAAATTGCGTATCTTGTAAGGATTTTTCCTCTATATCTCATGGTAAACTAACAACGCGTCGTTTGCTTAGATCTTTCAGGTGCGCGGTAGGAAATAATGTTTGGTCCGAGCATAGTAAGAACTCGACAGAATGTCACCGTGGGTTCTTTGAGGAGTGTAGGATCTCCAAGGAGCATAGGCTCACCTCGGTTTACAGCACAGGTGGGGGAGATTGATACAAATGCTCCATTTCAATCTGTCAAGGCTGCAGTCAGCTTGTTTGGTGAAGGATCATCCTCCCCTACGGCAAAACCTGTTGTTAAGAGGCCCAAAACTGCTGAAGAGGTATGTTAAGTCAGATGTTGTATAATTATTAGGTCTAACTAATATTGTTTGAAGACAATATGCCAGAAAATTGGATGTCCATTTCACATATTTTTGTATGCTTTTACGTACTATTTATTTTTTGCACTTTCCGATGCCACATTTTTTTTTGGCATTTTTCCCTCGTGACTATTGTAGTTAGTGGCAAACTGTATTAGCATCTGAAGCTGACAAAAACAACACCAAAACCAGAGAAGACATCTGCTGATCCAAATTTGGCCAAATGTGAGAGCCCCATCCATCCCACATCGGTGGGTCAGTAAAAAGTAAAGGAATATATATAATGAATCGAGTAGCTATTGTATAACTCAAGGTTAACTTTTTTAGCCCAACGTGGTTAGGCTAATGGTTAGTAGGTCAGCCACGGGGGTCGTTACACCAAGACTAAAGAATTCGTCATGGTTTTCCGTTTCCCGGCAAATAATACTAAAATTTTACTTTTCCTGTAAAACTCATTTTCGATTCATAATGCGACTTTCCTATGATAAAAATCTGTCATCTGGAATGTAATGTGCTCAATTGTTCTGTAACAGAGAGACTTGGAAAAAGAAACACAGCTACAGTTGGTCCTCAAAGAACTCGAAAAGTTCAAAGATCACCTGAAAACTGCAGAAACCACTAAAGCACAAGCACAAGGGGAACTCGAAAAGGCCAACAGAACGCTGCAGGAATTGACAAGGGAACTTGAAATAGCCGGTGACTCCAAGCAAGCGGCGATTGCAGCAACAGAAGCTGCAAAGAGTCAGGCTAAATTTCTGGAAGAATCAGCGAAATCCAGAAAACAGCATGCGGATGCTGAAAGAGAAGAGTACAAGGCTTCTGCTGCTGAACTTGTTCTTGTCAAACAAGAACTCACAGACATTCGACGGGATTTTGATGAGGCTCTGGGAATAAAACTATCAGCATCGCAAGAGGAAGCAAATGCCCAAAATGCAACAAAGATTAACATAGAGAGGTTAGATGAGCTTTCCAAGGAAATTAAAACAACGCGTGAAGCTCTTAGTCAGGTCATGCTTTCCACTATTCAAGCCCGACAAGAGAAAGCAAAGACTACGGAAGAAAATGAAGTTTATATGGAATCCCGCAGACTGTCCAAGGAAGAAGTGGAGAAGAAAATTCTGCTATTAAAGGAACAAGGGTCTGATTCCAAGCTCTCGGGAAATCTCGAGGAGAAGCTTGAAGAAACAACAAAGGCAATTGCAGCCTTACAAGATCTGCAATCTCTAAGGAAAGTTGATTTAGAGCTTCAGTGTTCCAAAAATGCACTGAAAGAAGTTCTACAAAACGAATCCTTGCTCCGAGGTTTGGTAAATTCGCTGAATTTGGAAATGAATGAGGTAAAGAGGGAGCTATCTCAAACGAAGGAGAAGGAAACACAATTTGAATATGCTGCTAAGAACCTGCAAGCCGAAGTAAACAGGAGCAAAATGGAGCTTGAGGAACTTCTTTCTGAGGAAAGTAAACGAGAAAATGCTTTGAATGATGAGAGCTCAACAGTGAAACTATTGTCAGAAACTGAAAATGCAAGACTGGACGTGGAAGAGACAAAGAAAAGAACTGAGGAACTGAAGAAAGAAGCTGAAACTGCACGAAATGAGGCCAATGAAATGGAAGAGAAGTTACAAGTTGCACTCAAGGAGGCTGAAGCAGCAAAAGCAGCGGCGAAGCTTGCAAGTGATCGGATACACACCACGGCTTCGTGTACTCATGATGCTGTCGATGTTACAGGTTCAGACTCCAGGGACAAGATCAAGCTGTCGGCTGAGGATTTTGAATCTTGGAGCAAGAGAGTCAAGGAATACGAAAAGTTGGCTCAAATGAAAGTGACAGATGCTATGGCTGAGGTGGAAAGAAGTAAGGAGAGCGACAGAGGGGCGGTTAAGAGATTGGCAACAAATTTGAAAGAGATAAAGGACACTAAGGCCGCTACTGAGGATGCATTGCACAAAGCAGAGATGGCTGAGGCAGCGAAACGAGCAGTGGAGGGAGAACTACAGAAGTGGCATCAACAAGAACAAAAGAAGGAAATTGGAGAAGCTTCCTATGGTCAGCAGGGTTCAGAGATGCCATCACATTTGTAGTTCTATACCTTCCAGGACATGAAAGAACTACATCTCGTATTTTTAGCCAAGTGTGAAAATACTGCCTTTTTTGGTATGCATAATTATACGAGCAATATTATTGTCTTTAAGTGCAAGAGAAAGAAAAGGACAACATAGATGTCATTTTTTTAACGCAATTTCACAACCTACCATTCCATGCGAAAGTTGGACGATTGGAAACATGCATTTCTCTAGACAATGATGATAGCCAAATACTGCATAAAGAAGTCATAAAGCGTAACATTACTTGTGATTTTCTTCCGGCATTTTTGTGGAGGAAACTGATTGACAATGAGCATCCAAATACCGTGTATACATAGATTCTTCAGCCAAAGAGTCAAGTTTGCAAAACCATAAGCATTTTCATGCACATTGAGCTAATGCAGCAACTCTTACAGACTTCTGTCAGATGCACAAGAATTACATGCCGTAAGGTCCCAAGAACTCAATGTCCAAGTGAAAGATAAAGGAACAGCTCATCTCGTCCACAGCGTGACTAACGCCTGGATTTTATTTTCTTGTCCTGTCAAGCAAAAAAACTTGGGAGGTTAATTTAACCCAAAATTCAGTCTCGTTGCATTCCAAATTTTTTTTTTTTTTTGGGGACACATTCATTTAGAGGTTACCTGATTAACAAACTTGGAGTCGGCCATCCTCACGACGTCATTATATAAATATATTTTTGTACCCTTCAGATTGTTATGTAAACATCTGGTAAACGGCCATGGAATTTAGTCAAAATTAACAACTGTGATGATATGGTTATACCCACTGAAGAGTTGTGTGGATACTGCCACAACAAATCCTATAATCCACGTCTATACAAACATGTCTACCAAACGCACATACATACATCCCTGATCCAAAATTATATCCCGAACATTCACCTTGTAGAAAAATAGGGCCAATTAAGCCTGCTAATTTATATTTCTGTGTCCGTTTAACTTGCTACTTGGAACGAATTAATGTTCTTAATGTGTTTGCAGGCTTTGTACTCTAGACATGAAACAAGACTTTATAATGTTATGACAGCCATGAAGTAATTGAAAAACAAACCAACAAGTGATAAATCAAGTACGCAAAGATTTACGTGATTCCGCTCAAGCACAAAGCAAGAACGTACTCCACGGGCGAAGTGCGAGAAAGGATTCACTATGAACAAGGAGAGAATACAAAGAGTCGGCTATACCCGTAACTCTCAATGAAGCACCCAAATGATATCTAGGGACAAATCTCTAGTGGAAGCCGATGGGGAGACCCAAACCCTAGATGGAACCAAAGAGACAACTCAAAATCCTAATACCTAAGCCCCCAAATCAAAGGACTACGTACAATGGACCCAAAAGGGCCAAAACCCAAGGAAGTCATAAGGCCCATATTTATAAGAAAGTACAGAAAATACGGGAAATTCCGGGCCGCCCCCACTTTTTGTCGGGGCTTCCATCTAAACCCTATTTTGTCTTTCACTCTTAAATAAACCATGCGCGCGCGTGAGAGAGTTTTTCATTTGCCGCATGCATGCCGCGTGTCAATATCTCACAGGTTGCCGAACCTTTTAGACATTTTGTACTGACACATTACTCTCTCTCTCTCTCTCTCTCTCTATTTACACGCCTTTTTTACTTTTTTTACTACTAACACATTACTCTCTCTCTCTCTCTCTCTCTCTCTCTCTCTATTTACACGCCTCTTTCTTTACACGCAGTGACGCAGCATTGAACACACACACACACACACACTCTCTCTTCTCTCTCTCTCTCTCTCTCTCTCTCTCTTTTAATTTTAAAACTTTAAATTTTTTGTAACTTCTAATTTATATATCCGATTTTGAAAAAAAAAAATTTAAAACCTACTCGACGATATCTATCAAACAAAACCCATATTGAATATAAAATTTTGTGCAGAAAGAAAATTGAAGGGTGTGAATTCTTTCATTTTGAAGGGTGTGAATTTTGAATTTGAGGGGTTTGAATTATTTCATTTCTTAAGGTGTGAATTTTTCAGAGGGGGTGTGAATTCTTTCATGACGGAGGGTGTGAATTGTGTTAAAAAAGAGTTGTGAATTCTTTCATACTGGAATGTGTGAATTCTACATTTAAGGGATGTGAATTCTCTTATTTTGGGTGTGAATTTTGTATTTTTGTGAGTAAGTTGTGATATGTGAATTTCACATTTGAGGGGTGTGAATTCTGCATTTGAGGAGTGTGAATGCTATCTTTTTGGGGTGCGAATTTTGTATTTTGGAAAGTGAGTTGTGACAACAATTCTGTATTTCGGTTATGTGAATTCTTTCATTTGAAGGTGTGAGTTCCTTTTTTTTAGGATTTGAATTATTTAGAAGGGGTATAAAATAAATTTTTTTACGCATACACAATTTCATATTCATAATGGATCTTATTTTAAAGATCTCATCGAGTAGATTTTACATATATAATTTTTATATAAAATGAATGTGTTTAAAAAAAGTTATTTTATTTTTAAATGAAAAATAGAGAGAGAGAGAGAGAGAGAGAGAGAGAGAGAGCTACATAGCTACACTGTACACCTACACCATATGTGACTTGCTGAGTGATGTGAAGGTATGGGGCCGGCCACAGTGGACAGAAATTTTTGCGGAAAAGCAGGGAAGAAAGATAGAGAGAGAGCGCGTATGCCCCAGTCGACAGAGAAATTTTGTATGCGTGCGTGAAAAATGACCTATGCGAAATTTGTTTGACACGAGCTGGGCTTGGACGAAAAGCTCCCTACAAAATGGGGCCGGCCTGGAAGAAGGCCCAGAAAATAAGCCCTTAACTGACTTAAAAGGCGGGACCCGTGTCTGACTGTTCGAACGGATTTGATTCTCGTTGGGACAGGATTTGAAGAGACCGAATCCGCAAACTGAAATCTGCACCTTTCTTTGAATGTTTAAATCCAAGGCATATTTCCAACAAATTTTCACCTAGACTTGAACTCCATCGAATTCAACACTATAGAGCAATCCTCATGCAACACAACTCTTCTCCAAACACCCCCACAGTGCAACCCCGCACGAGGCAATTACAATGGTACCAACAAACAAGGCTCAAGCACGTCTGCTTGACATTATTGTAAACGCGACTGGATAACCCAGCCGCACATGTCTCTAAATTGAGTATCCATCTTCAAATGGGCACCTCCCACCCAATGCATCTCTCAAGAATGCAAACGAAGATCCGTTCGAACTCCACTCGGAGCTAACAACCAAAACTGTCATGGAGTTAATCACCAAAAACTCCACCACAGAGTTAATCACAAAATATAAGCAACCATTTTCAAATGAATGTCGACCAAACGCACACATTACTTATACGACTGAAGACTTGCTGAATTTCCACACGGAGCTCATATGCATAACCCGCATACACCCAATAGCTTAAACCGAATTAATAATGGAGCCAAATCTCCACTGTGATACCCACATGAAGCATTCCATAACAGAGTCTTTAACAGTATCCGAAGGAGCCTAACCAAAATAACTCAGTTTAACTCATCAAAATAGTTTTTAATGGGCGTACCGTCGTTCATAATATATATATAAAAGCGTTGCTTCAAATACAACTGGTTGGTAAGCGATTTCGTCATGTGGATTATTTCCAACTTCAACCAAATATCGGCAGTCATTGTCTCCTCCGCAACCTCACGAAGCACATCGTCGGCCATACTTAATTGAATAGAACCGAGGGCCTTCGCATCGAGATCATCAAAAGCATCCTCCTCCATGTTTGCAGGTTTCTTGGTCTTCCCCAATAGTGCCTTAGATAATCCTTCTTAAACTAGCAAAACCATCATCTTGATATGCCATAGACTAAAAGCAGCGCTATGCCCATCAAACTTCTCAACTTCGCAGCGAGCCGCCATATTACAATCAATACGATCACCAAAAAAAATAAGACACACAATGGAAAACAAAAGCCTTGGATTAAAAAATACCCTAAGCTTTAATACTAGATTGTAATGACAACCACGAAATAAGAGAAAAACAAACAAACAAGCGAAGAGCGAGAGAGGATTCATTATGAACAAGGAGTGAATACAAAGAGTCAGCTATATATACCCGTAACTCTCAATGAATCACCCACCAAATATCTAGGGATAAATCTTTGGTGGAACCCGATAGGGAGACACAAACCCTAGATGGAACCCAAAGAGACAACTCAAAATCTTAATATCCAAGCCCCCAAATCAGAAGACTAAAATGGACCCAAAAGGGTCAAAATCCTAGGAAGCCATAAGGCATCTATTTATAAAAGTACAGAAAATAAGCCCTATCGCACTTAAAAAGCGTACAACCCGTGTCTGACAGTCCGGACGAGATTTTCAGAGACCGAATTTGAAAACTGAAATCTGCACCTTTCTTCAAATGTCTTAAATTCAAGGCATATTTCCAACATATATAACACATTTGGAAGGCTTCCATTTATGACAAAGATGTTGAGAACTAATTTGGGAGTGACTTGAGTGAAGCCAAAAGTTAAACAATGTGAAAATATAAAAGATTGGCAAAAGAGTGAATGGTTTCAACAATGATTTCACAGCAAAGACTTTATGATCTCCATATTGGTTTCCATTAGCTTGTAGTGCTTTGAAATACTCTTCAAATATGAAATAGGCCTCGTTTTAAGTTATAACGAGGGAACTATGAGAACTTTACCAATTGTGCACAAATCTAATACGATGATGGTAAAAGAGTTATTTCTCTCAAAATAAAGAGGCTATGCATGTGAGGTTAATTGAGTTTAAAAGTAGACTCATAGATCTTTCCAATGGTTCAAGAATCACATCCTTTCGAATTTAGACGAAGCCGGGGTAAGTCCAATCGAAGTTGGAGCTATAATCTGTAAAACTAGATCGGACGGTTTTCAAAGCTGTCCAGACGGTCTGGCCAAAGAAGAAACGTAAAATCACGCACTTTATCTATTTTTTTTTAGGATTTTGGGTATAAATAAAAACCTCTAGTTACGTTTTCTGGGTTCCAAAATTATTGTGACAATTGAGAAGCAACTCTAGAAAGAGAGAGGTAAGTATTC